>QJOB01000089.1:0-191036 GCA_004155035.1 Monosporascus sp. 5C6A | reverse complement strand
GGCCAAAAAAGTTGGAACCCCCCCCCCCCACACCCCCATCGCAATATGCTCAATTTCGATAATACCTTTTCATTTTATCTGTAATTAATGAACAATGCGTTAATAACAATAATAATTTCATTTCTAGTATACTTATAGAAAAAACAAAAGCTGGAGTTGATGAGAATTCTTCGGAATGTTCCGGCCACTTTCTAAGTTAAATTACGTATACGCAAATATGGTTGTTAACGTAGGCCGTAAGTGTTGTGGGTGGGTGACCGAACCATTTTGGCCAGAGCCTGCCATGGTAGCTGAGAGGATATAGCCACCTCGTGGCATGAGTGGACCTCTAAGAGATGTAAGGCGGGGCCGATTGTCGAATTTCCTAAAAGGGGAAATGATGCTTACATACAATCCCGGAGAATATTGCAATTAGTGTAATGCAGCCCGGAAGCCCCATACATAAGTCGCTAGCTTGACTGGCTGGCGTATTGAAACTATACCGCAGCGTACCAAATCACTAATAAGATGCATTAAGACCCACCATGCAACGTCGATTAAGGTCTTACGTAACACGAATTCTTCGACCATAGCGCTCAGCCACTTCGCGTTCGAACCAAAAGTTACAGGGCGGATACCGTACTTATGTATCATTTCTTTATAAATTGTATGGCAAGGACAGCTCTATGCTAATCGGACATTACCGCTTAGAAAACATGGGTTTCGTATTGCACTAGCTGCAATAATCCCCCGATCACCTTCTGACCTCGTTTTAAGATGGGGTAGCGGACGATTTTACCACAAATTCCACTTCTCCAACTGAAGGTAGAATTAACATAATTATGGAGTTGGTAGCTTACGAATCGACCATACCGAGCTGAGGTCTCAGCTGCCCCTTACTAGGATTAAGCCGCACCAAATCAGGCAATTGAAAACTTACTGAAGAACCCAGAAGATCTGGTTTTCTGATTGATCGAAAAGGCATGTTTGATCAATAAAAATATGTGGTTCTATGGGTACTTCAGTAGCCTGCACCAAAACATGCCTCGTCCAGCTTTTGAACTCCGGCCCAATTATTTCCACCTCGTCCAAATTCAATGCTATCATAACCAAGTGCTCCTCGTAACCCCTATCAACAATTACTACCCAAATGTATTATCTCAACAGGACTGGTACAATTACTATTACATTTACAATTCCGCTATTGATAATACCTTGCGAATATCAAGGCTATATGTTTAAATAGTGGGCTTTCGCCGCGCCCTATAACCCCCAGGATTTAACCTTGACTAAATTGATAGGCAGTAACTGGCTACATAACAGCCATATGTTAAAGCAGAAGTACTACCTATAACTACTTGGCGCTACCGATTTTCCGGGCGCGAGGATAATAAGTCGTAGGGTTGCCAAAAGAGGCTTAGGTAAGGTAGGATTGAATATTCGTCCGATCTGACGCAGCCTTATAGTCTTTTCGTTATCCCATTAAGTACTCTGGATAGGTGTCCGAGTAATGGCAATGTTGTACTTGAAACCCGGAAACAACGCGATGATGTCAAATATCTCCCCTCTCACTGGTCCTTCGGGTTTAGGGTACAGCAGATAGTCGCCGGTCCAAGACCCCGGCGCTACGGGATGAAAGTGCGAGGTTAATCCCGATCCATTCTTAGGGCAGGATGTCTGGATTCTCAACGTTAATGGCCAAGCAACACAGGGAAGACCAATGCGGTGTGTTGCAGTCAACGTGGCTATGTCTGCCTCAAGCTCATCTAGCGCCCGTAACACGGTTAGCACATTACCTAGATCCTGTTTTGTCAGCTATTAGCTAACCGCGGAAGGTGCCACGCCATGATGGGGAGTATCACCAACGTGACTTCTTGTGTACAGGGCGCAAGGGGCTTGATTCAACCTGAGAATCCCGGAGAACAAATTCTTCCACTTACATCAATCTGAAACCCCGGATCCGCGCAAAACACATTTTCTTGCGAGGCTCAGCCTCTCCGGTGTCCCGAAGCTTTGGGTCCACTATGCATATACCTATTCAACCCGCACTACCCTCTCATTTGTAACTTACGCAGATCTAGCGGCTAATCGTGGGTACCCGATATCCCCTTATCGAAGGTAATAGGCTCTGCTTTTAGCCTTTTCCTCCCCCGGGGTGACCCCAAGCCGCGGGAACCCAAAGCCAAGACAAGCGTCAGCCCTCTTTATGACGCTGCAAGGCCGCGTTCCCTGCCTACCATTCGAGATGCTGACTCTCTCGGCATGCAGTACTCGTAATCGCGCCTAACTACGCTGATCGAGCTCTAGGTTCTGTGCCATGATAGCCTGCTCTCCCCTTGATGCGAAACTGGTCCTTGGCTTCAGGGGTCCAACCAGTCATCACGAAAATATAAAGCAACTCCGCGCGACTGGGTTTTCTGCTCGGGTACCACGTTGTGTCTTCTTCTTGGACAATCCACACGACAAATATCGCAGTGTCTCACCCCCAGGGAGGCTAGGAACTGAACTCCTCAACGACATCCCGACGGGTGAACCCCGACTTGTAAAACGGGCTGACCGAACTGCTACAAATTCGCAACATTCCAACGCCCCCGTTCGCGGCAGAACAGTCACATTGCAATTCGACCGCTTTTCGCTTCCCACTTGCTATAACTCTATTGGGTCGTATGACTGATACCACTACTCAGAAATGCATAACCCATTAGTCACTGCGGCTTTAGGTAAGTACATCGTATATGTGTTGGCCTAGTTCACGCACTCTGTACCAAGTGAATTTTATATTTATTCCATCCCGCCCCGCCGAAAGGCGCCTGGACAGAGCTCGCAATGTGTATAAACGCAAAGCTGAATCGTCCGCTAATCAGTTCCGCAGCCGCGTTCGCGTGCAGCGCACTCGCGTCGGCACAGCCGGCCCGCTATTGTCCAGATGCAGCGCGGAATGTATGCTACAGGGTCGCGGTCCCAGAGACGTCCGCCTCCTCGGGCAGCGGCAACATCTACATCCAGCTGCGGGCGCCGACCTCGTACCAGTGGATCGGGCTGGGCCAGGGAAGCTCCATGGCTGGGGCCAACATGTTCCTGATGTACGCGGACGGCGCGGGCAACGTGACGGTGTCGCCGCGGGCGGGGAGGGGCCACGTGCAGCCCCTCGAGGATCCCAACACCCAGATCGAGGTCCTCGCCGGCAGCGGCGTCGTCCAGGACGGCAGCGGCGGCGAGATGATGGTCGCCAACTTCCGCTGCAGCAGCTGCCACTCCTGGGCCGGCGGCCAGATGGGCCTCGCCGAGACGGCCACGAGCTGGATCGTGGCGTGGCGCGAGGGCCCGGCGCTCGACACCGCGGCCCGCGACGCCGCCATCTCGCAGCATGACAGCGTCGACCAGTTCACGCTCGACCTCACGCGGGCCACCGTCGACGAGGACAGCAACCCGTACGTACGCGACAATACGGGTCACCGCGGTGATGGCCATAAGAATCCCGGCAGCGGCGGCAACAATACGGACGGGAGCGGCAACAATACGGACGCGGTCGGAGCCCCTGTGGGTGAAGGCGAGGCTGTGACGCCGTCCGCTGGCTTCATCCAAAGTACGAGTAGAATCATCATGGCGCATTGGATCATCATGTTCATCGTCTGGCTCATCCTGTTCCCCCTCGGCTCCGCCCTGATGCCGTTGTTCGGGAACTGGATCTTCCACGCCACGTGGCAGTCCGTCACCTTCGTGCTGATGTGGGTTGGCTTCGCACTGGGTAAAGTCGCGTTCAATCGTTTCGGGGTAAGTCTCGGTTATCTCTTATTACCCTACTTATTTAATAATTTCCATGATCAATGTTCCCAACCTCTCCTCCGATCATACATGTTCCTCGGCACGTCACCGCTCCTCATTGATCAATCAAAAGCTAACCTCTCCTTTCCTACCCCAGGAGGCCGGCACCACACACACCAACTTGGGCACGGTAATCGTGTGCCTCATGGTCCTGCAGCCCATCGGCGGGTACATGCACCATCGGCACTACCTGCAGTATAAGCAGCGGGGTGTCATCTCGCATGTGCACATCTGGTACGGGCGCGCGCTGATGGTCATGGGCGTCGTCAACGGCGGGCTCGGCATCCGCTGGGCAAGCGACGACGGACAGGTCCGCGGCTCCCCGATCATGGTCGCCTACACCGTCGTCGCCGCCGTCATGGCCGTCATCTACCTAGGCGCCAAGGGCTTCGGCGTCGCGCGCCGGCGTCGTCATGGGGACGCTGCTGCCTATTCGGGTACAGATAGTGTCGATGGGAACGGGCAGGCTGACAAGCCGGATAGGCCGAGGAGGCCTTTTCCGTAGGACGGCGGAAGGCGAGATCAAGTCAAGTGGTTCTTTTCTTGTGTTTTCGGGGTGGGGTCCGTTCATGCAGTTGTCTATCGCTAAGCGGCCTGTTACACGGTGCTCGGGAAACTGGATTCCGCTACACAAAACTTCTTTCTAATCGGGGTCTTGGGGAGCGGCGCAATTCTTGTAGACGGATAAAACCTTCCTCTTCTGGTTTGACCTTCAACGTACCATAGTGTGCGATAGGTTGGGCTTATATTTTATGCTTCAAAGGCTTGGGTCTGAAGGACGGGCATGCGTCCGTGTGGCCGTGACACTCTGTCAGAAAACGGATACTACTGTTCCTCGGGGCCTACATGGTAATAGTCTCCAATACCGCTCCAGGCTAGCACTAGAGACATAATTTACGCTACGAGCATTCATCTTTTTTTATATACACTATTCCTTTCCATCACCGCTGACTGCCGGTGAGGTGAGGACCTGCACTTACCAGCCAGTGAGTCAGGGCTCGTTCTTTGAGACCCACCGTGCCCATGCCTCAAGGCACCCTCTCTCGTTTGAGTCGTTTCCGTCTCTTTCCGTGCCAGTGGGATCAAAGTTTCGGGCTGTTTGGAGATTTACATTTGTAGCCTTTTCACGCTCACGCATGGCGATGATGGTATAAGTAGCTATAACGGATGCTACCTGACCTAGTTCGTAAATTCATTCGCTTTGCTGGTGCTATTAGGCGTCCTTATCCGACTCGAAATATGAAGCTCATTGTCTGTTATATGCTATTGATGCGCAAGAGTTCATGCATACAGTCATGCTCAGTGCATAAGGTAGGGCTGGCTAGGCACTGACGAAACGACCAGCACAGTAGATTATTGGTTGTCTTCTTGTACTTTTCTTCAACCCCGGCTACGTCGCGGCATAGCTGTACGAACAGCACAGCGAGCACGACGAGGGCATACGCAGGGGGGATTAGGTACGAAGCGAACCGGAATGACCTCCAAGAATTGATCCAGCCGACAGCGTCAAGTTCTTCTTGGCTTAGGACATCATGTCTCCTTCCACAAGTTGGAGTCCGGGAAGCAGGACCCTGGAGGTCTCGCCCCTTCCGAGAGTGCCGGAAAGTCAGGTGACGAGGTGTGACCCCCTTTCTAGGGCCCAGTGCCCCCACAAGCGAGTATGTAGCTTGTGTATATGTACGGGGCTTTCTCCCCCCCTCCCCCCTCCCCCGGATAGTTAGGGAGAGGAAGGCATTAATGGTCGTCTATTTACTATTTACATTACAGACTACCAGCTAGGTAGCTTCCTCTGTCTTTCACTCTGTACGTCACCATTTTCTCTAACACGAAGTTAATAACTTGCGCTATGCCAAGAAGTAGCCGCCAGTCGGAGGTCGGTAGCGTTATTGCCTCGAAAATTCCGTACATTTCTCTTTGGCACGTTTCCCCTCTTTGAGGAGAATCAGGTCGACTTCAGTGCGGAATCGTTTGAATATGGCTGCTTCAATCCAGTCGCCCGTTGATTGCAAGAAGCGATGGAACACCGTCCTTTGTGCAGCGGCTACGTCGCCGGTGCGGAGGATAGACGGGTAGTCGAGCTCCAGGGCTGCTAATTCACTTTCACGGGCATCCCGGAACTGACGCTCGAAGATTCACTAGTGGAATTAAGGACCGTGGAAGAACGGTAGGTCTATTGTGCGATGAGATTCTCTGCTCTGTAGAACGGGGGAAACCACGAACCTTCCCACGCTGGTATTCCAGGTGCCCTCTTTTAGGACAATACTGGGAGGAAGCCAAATACGATTAGGGACATTCCGGGAAGAAAGAAGGCTAGCAGCCCGTGGAGCGTTTATCCCCAGGCTGCAACTCTAGATATAAAAGGGACTACGGAGTCGAAATACCCACGAAAAGGCCATTTTACCATATCGCCAATATATGTACGTATAATTGACTTTGGACACGTTACCATATTGAACATAATTCGGCACTACCCTCTGGTTCTTCGCTAGTCCGTCTCAATAAACACATGTATGGATAAACCTGCCGCCAGCAACACAACATGCCAGCCCAGGAGTAACAAGTTAATCACTCTATCGAACGGGACTCGACTAGAGATATAGATCTTATAGGGGTACCCTCTATCGTTGTAAAAGCCAGATGCCTTCTTCTCTGCACTCTCTAATTTTCTCGAGTATGATCCCCCACAAAATTTACAGTGTTGATTCCGTTCGTGGTCTTCAATATCACAAAGAGGAACGAGGAGCGTCACCCTCTCTATATAGACCTTCGTCGGGTTTCCTTAGTACGGACCCGAGCCGCATAATAAGAACAACCGAAAATGTTACATTACCGCTTTTCTGTAACAGCAACCTAGGGAAATATCAACACATCACCAACACATAACGAGCTTTTTGTGGCGTGCTATCGTATACACTAATATATAAGGCAATGAGTAGGGAGACAGCCTAATCGCTTAGATTTCAGCAATCTTCCATAATAGATGAAGTAAGCACATTTGCGATCATATTGCTTAACTTCATATATACTCTCAGCCCGGTCCAGCTTGAAGTGGCACATTCCAAGCGACCTATATACTTCCCTGTTAGCCTGACTACTCCACCGTGAATCTCTCCTTTTGCACCAGCACGCCAGCGCTGTCGACCCTGACCTGCTCCGTCCAGAACCTGACCTCGACGCCAAATTCCATGACGCCCGGCCCGATGAGCGCACTAGTGCTGTTCGTCCACTCCTCCAGAATGGTGTCCTCATCGGCGCCGTACCAGAGGATCGTGTAAGCTTCGTCGTGCGCGTTTGGGACCTGCCTGAACTCCGCAAGGGGAAGCAGGTCGACAGTGACGTTCGTCGAGCCGTCCGGTCCAGCGGCCTGCGTAACATTTTCGATGAGGGAGAGAGGGCCGAGGAGGGACAGCCACAGGCCTTCAATGCAGGCGTCGCAGAAGTCTGGGGAGTAGGTGTCGCGCATCAGGCAGAGCTTGTTCGTGGGGCGATAGGTGGTCGTGTTGGTGGCCGAGAATCTGGAGGCAGGTCATGGAATGTCAATAACGTCAAGAGGACGGGGAGTTGGACAGGATGGGCTCGTGATACGGCACTCGCCATGCGCGTATCCATACCGTGCCATTGGGAAATCAGACTGTCTGCCTTAGATTCCGTATCCCTATTTGGGAACATGGTGGTTGGTGCAGTGGCTCGAGTGCCGCCGTGACAGCTCAACGAAACGTCGATACTTACGTAGGATATAACCCATGATATCGCGGTTCGAAGTCGAATCTAAACGGAAGCGGGTGTGAGGAACAACCAACTTCGCGAAGGATAGTAAAAACGACTCACTCTGCCTCGTTCCCGTACTCCAGTACCTCGAGGTTACAAAGCTGCGCGCTCCCCTCTATCTCCTCGTTCAACAAGGTGAAAGTCAGTTCGTGTTCACCCGGAGCTAGAGCCTCGTCAATCTTTATATTGTAGATATACCGGTCCACTCCGACTGCAGGATTCAGTTCCCAGCCCACATCCTTCCCGTCGATCTCGACCCGTAAGTCGCTGCTCGCCGTCATGCCGCTGACGCTGAACTGGAGCAGATGGGTGTCGTACGTGCCGGCCGAGGTGAAAGCCTGGCTCCAGCTCCGTGACGTGTTCAGCAATGTCCAAGGATACGCCTGTATCGGCATGTTGGTCCGCTGGATCTTGGGCTCGGTGGACGGGTTGGTGTACCAATGAGTCCAGGGCACCGAGTCAGGGGACTGGGCCGAGTTGACACCGCGGTAGACGGTGCCCCCGTCGTATTCCTCGCCGACGCCAATGATGGAGTGGCCTAGCTCATGGCGAAGAACCGCGGGGCCGTTGTTTGGAGAGGCGGTCACGACACTGCGACTATCAGTAAGGGATCAAGGCTAAGAGGCTGTGCGGCTTACGTGAATGTACCACCCAGTCCTCCGTAGAGCGGGTCGTTCCCGAGGAGAATGGGATAGTCGCAGGCATCTGTCGATTGGCATGCGGCGCGTGCCACCTGGGGTTTATCGTAATATACACCTCGCAGCTCGGTGCCATCACGGTAAAGCCCGTAGACAGTGCTGTTGCCATGCATCGTGAGTGATTAGCGAGCGCGAAAGTCGGATAAAGGGGGACTTACTTCAGGGGCTGCCCGCCGGTGCCGATGCCGCTCTTTCATGAAGTCAGACGGAAGAAATATCAAATTATGTGTATGTCATAGTTGGTATCACGTACATCGACACTTGGTGAAAACCCAGCCCAGAAGTTCATTACAGGGAGAACGTCGACGAACGTTTGTCCATCCGTGAGGTTCGTTGCGAGGAACAGGGCATCGTCAAAGAACTTGCCCTTCTCTTCCTCAGTATCTGCCCTCGTTCAGCATCGCGTCAGTCATGGCACACCCAACCAACCCCCAGGGAAGCATATCGCATACGCACATCCATCACCGAAGAAAATGAGGTCGATGCGGTTGCTCGACGGCCCGTTCACAATGAGGGGCCGGATCTCCAGAGGGGGCGGGGTCACATCCTGTCTCGCCCGCAGATACGGAACCCCGTCGACCTCGTGGTCCGCGAATTTACCCTCCCACTGGTGCTCGCAGAACTGCCCAAGAGCGACGCGAGCGGTCACGGCTATGACAAGGATGCTCTTGAGGGTGTTCATGGTGGAGGTGCTGGCGGGCGAGGGAAGATGAATCCCACCGGCATCCAGTTCGAACGCAACCAACCATTTATACATTCACCGTCGCCAAGTGAGCCGCGGACGGCCGGCATTTTATGATGTAGGCTGTAATCTACCTTCCCGATGCGGGCTAGGTTTGGTCGATCCACAGAATTCCCCAATCAATACGTTTATACCTACCTACCTAGACTAAGTCTGGCTCCCGGTATCGCCAAGTCTCATATCCGCCAAGAATATAAAGGTGCATTTATCACTCAATTGTTTTATTGTATAACACATGTGCCGGGAACAGGCAAACGGCTATTGACTCCTTGCAGAGTTGTGGAGAATCTGTTCTAACCAGTGCATTGAGACCAACAAGTGTACAAGGGATCTGAAAGTTAGCCGACTTCTGAACTATCGCTATGTATATGCTCTCCCGTAGCTAGGACGCATAACATCACTTTAGGTCACCTCAACTCGAACTTCCCATAAAGTTTCCGTTTACAGAATGCAAGGAGCTGCAAAAACGGCCTAACTCAACTGTCCATTTGGAAATGGGATATGGCATAGTGGCCAGTAGATGAGAGGGCTGACGAGCTTAAGGAGCTAGGCCATTCTTCCTGTCTCTGCCTATTGGCCCTCTGAGGTTAAATTGCTCTCTCAGCCGGATTCCTGTCTTTATAGAAAGGACAGTTCCTGAAGGAGTCCGAACTGTTTCGTAGCCTGCTTGGAAACTCTACTAATAAAGGTTTAGGAGCTGGACAAAGACCATCTTCCAGAAGTGTCCTTCGGCAAGTATCCCTAGCTCAGGAAATATAACTACGAGGGCCACAAAAATAGATGCAATACAACCAAGGACCAAGAAGTGAATTGACCGGCCGGCCTAGGGTTGCAACTAGAAGGAGACTGAGACTCAATAATGAAAAGTGGTGAGAATGAATCGGCAACTCCTGCACGGCATATCTTATTTCGGTCAAAAAGGTCAAGGAAATTGTTGAGCATATTACCTAGCAAAGGTATAGAGAAGTAAAGGGACGTAAACTTACTTGTAGCTATTTCTGCCTAACCTTAGAGTCTACTGTATAGATCAACTTTTAGTTACCCAAGCTAGTGCTTGGTTGGGTCTTGGCAGGGACGCTCGCCTAGTATTCTTCAGCGAGCTCTAGGCTGCAACTGGGCTTGGCCGAGTTCTGGATGAATTCCAGTAGAACTATAAAGCTCAAAATATCTCTCCTCCACGTCATTTCCATCTTGAGCAATTACAGCATCATACTATTAAGTCAAAGACCCGGTCAACGCACCACCCCCTCAACCCCCCACCCCCAATTTAAGGCTATCCCCAAATTAGTTATTTATTTAAAAATTAATAATTCAGCAATTACTAAAGTAATCCATTTCGGATTTTAACGTAATTGCATTATTATATAATCAGGATTATCAGTATTATATTCGTTTTCCTTTTTTTCGTCGTTTTGGGTTTCGTTTTGCGGAATAATAAAAAAGGATCTTTGCGTTTTATTTTTAAGCCCGGCCTTTACCTGCTTAACGTTTTTTAACCGTACGAATTCTTGATTAGGATTAGCTTTAATCTTTTTTTGTTTTTTCGGGCGTACTTTTTTAAGGGCTGAAATTAATTAGTTGTTGCGATTTTCGAAAACGGTTAAATTATTGTTAAAAAAGTTAAGTGTTTTGTTTATTTTCCGGAAAAAAAGCCGAACGGTAAGTTTTCCGAAAGCTGGGTCGATTTTAATTAAGGCTTTCTTAAGGGCCTTTATATTTTTAGAAGATTTAGGTATTTTAAAACTTATGGAAACGATTAACTCGAAAAAATCGGGTTGTTACGGAATAATAAATAACCCGGTAACCGGTACATTTTCCCTATCGTTACTTTTTATTATATATGGGTTTTTAAAAGCTTTTTTCCGATTAACAGGCCATATTTCCGTTATTTTAAAGCTTTGTTTGATATATCGTAAGACCTTTATAACCTTTTTCCAAGCTGTGGCGAACGTTTATAAGAAATCCGTTTTATCTGTTACTTCCGAAAACCTTCCGTAATAGTATTCCCGGAATTAATAACGGAACCTGCGTTTTAGGACGGAAAAAACGTTTATATCAAATGGTTGCCAGGCGTACGACGAATGTAAGGGCAAAAAGACGATGTAAATTTTGTTAATTAAGCAGGTTTATATAAATTTTTTAATGGTATAATTGTTATAACCGTCGATAATAAAGAGCTTCTATTCCCAGGGGTTGGTAGGTTTCGTATAAGGAATAAATACCTTTTGTAGTTACTTTAACTTAATATCGGTATTAATCCAGCTATTTAAAGACGTCGTAAAATATCAGTTTTTATATAGTTAATCCTCCGTATCGGGAAATTATTATTGTTATACGTTAACGCCGTTAAATATAATTAACGGAAAAAAAACGCGTCCGTCCGCGTTAATACAGGTTATAACGGATATCCAGGTACGCTTAAAGGTATTTTTTAAAACGACAAACTTTTCAAAGGTTTTACCGAATACGAAAAAGTTTTTTCCTATACTTTCCATCATCCCGAACTTATCGGCGTTATATTTATTCCGGGAAGGTATTTTCCGTACTTCCGGAAACGCTAACCGGTTAAATAATACGTTATAAATAACTTTCGTAGCCCCGTTTAAGCGCCGATAATCAATAACCCGACTTTTAAAAGTCCTGATTTCTTAATAACGTTGAAAAAATCGCGTTATTTATTTTTTTCTTAACCGTTCGTAGCTGTTAAAGTTGATAAGAAGCTGTTACGCGTACGTACGGAATTTAGCATAAGGAGGAACGTACCTAAGCTAGGCCTGGGTTACGATTCATTTAGCTAAACGGTCTTTTAGGACCTTCGATACCTTCTGACGTTTCTTATTACGTTCTTCCCGGGTCCGTACGCCTTCAATTCTGCAGCGGAAATAAGTACGTTTAACCTGGTGTAGCTTGGAGGCGGCCCGAATGGACCTCCCATTTGCAACGTCATCAATTGCCTTCGCAGCACGCAATTGAGCAGCGATACCCATATCGTTAGAATCGCCAGAATCTGAGGATTAAAATGATATGTTTCTTTTTCTAAGGAAACGTTGTTTGATGGATATAAATAAAGATCAAGAAGGGGTCCGTGTTTGGGGTGTCTCGAATCTTCGGTGGGGCGTTGAGGGGGTGGTGCGTTGACCGGGTCTTTGACTTACTTCTTCCCATTATGAGCGTACTTCCACTTGAACTGGCCATGGCGGGCGGCGCTTTGGGTGGCAGAGTAAAGCTCCCAGGTTTCGGGTTGCCTCTCAAGGAGATGCCCGAGCGAACAACGAAAGGTGCCGTCGCAAAAGGGGGCGCATCCACAGATATCCGGCTTCCCCACGCAATAGCAGACTGGTGTAGAAGTTCTGGGGTGACGGTATACGAGCAGAACATGTTAGACTTTATGAGTCAGATCACGGACAAGCCTAGTTGGGACGACAAGGTCTTCGACGAGAGAATTGTCAACAAGTGGCTGCAGGAAACCGCGCAGTACTAGGATTTTACTAATGCTATGTTTAATTATGTAAGTTGGACACGGTGCACTTCGGAAAATCATGAATCTGCTGGCTCACGTTACGCAGTGTATCAAGGAACTCCGTGAGAAGGCACGGAAGTTCAAATAGACGGGCATGGTAGCCGTCATCGATACCAAAGCCACCGTCGTCAAGTCGGACTGTGCTGTTCCCTTGGAGCTCCGAGACACGCTCCGGGCCGCCGCCTTCCGGCTGGAAGATGTCCCCGACCACCATGATCTTAAATCAAACAGCGCTCAGCTTGGATGATACCGACCGCGAGTATATGGCTGCCGTCTGACGTGCACTTCAAGGAAGGGGGAGGTGTCGAGATCGCCAGCTACATCAACAATCTGCATCCCGCGCAGTACGGGGGCCTATACCGAGCGCTCGAGCAAATGGTCGATCGGCCCATCCCACTCTGGAACGAAGCCATCTCCTGGTTTCAGGACCGCATTCGAATCAAGGTCGAGGGGACCAGTGACTAGGATTATTGCCGGCCGGAGGGGGCGCAGTCCCCCGCCAGGGAGATACCGGCAGACTGGGAGGAGGAGAAGAACGGGGAATACCACGGGGTGTCCGATCCCCGGTACCAGGAGCGGTATGAGGAGTGGTTCGAGAGCGTCAAGGTTCTCGCGATTCCCGAGCCTGATCCTTACAGGCCTTTTTCCGAGATCACGAGCCTCCCCGGTGCGTACCCCATCGATCTGCGCGAGAAGTTCAAGGACCGCGGGCTGCAGATTATATTCAAGCTCGCCAACATCCACCTAAAGCCGGACAAGCCGGGGTACGAAGGCGGGACGTGGCATGTCGAAGGGGCTCTGAACGAGCATATCTGCGCCACAGCCCTGTACTACTACGATCAGGAGAACATTACGGATAGCCAACTTTCGTTTCGACAGTCCATCGAAGAAACGGACATGATTATGAGACCACAACAGGTAGGTGAAGCATGTCCATACCACTCACATCTTTCCTATAGCGTCTTTACGGATCGCACTGCGCATCCCCGCTGCGCGAGGTCCCTTCCCTTCCCAGCTTACCAGATATACAGGACCAGTACGGCTCCTGCGAGGCATACTACGGCATCCGGCACAATGAGCCGGGGTCGTTGGTCCAGGTACTGGGCTCGGTGGCCACACCCGCCGGCCGCCTGCTCGCGTTCCCGAACGTGCTGCAGCACCGCGTGTCGCAGTTCCGGCTCGCGGACCCCTCTCGGCCGGGCCACCGCAAGATCCTCGCCATGTTCCTCGTGGACCCACACGTGCGCGTGATCCCGACGGCCAACGTGCCGCCGCAGCGCCGCGACCGGTGGGCCGAGGAGCCGCGCCGGAGCGTGCCGCGCCTCGCGGCCTTGCCTCCCGAGATCTTCGGCCGGATCATCGGCGAGGTCGAGGAGCCCCGGAGCCTCGAGGAGGCGAGGCGCATCAGGCGGGACCTGATGGACAGGAGGGGCGCCATGAACGACGAGATCAAGGATCATATGATGGAGGTAAGGAGTACGAGTCTCCCGTTTACCCGATCTGCGTTCCAAGGAGGCTGACTCATTATGTGCAGCATATAATTAGCTTCTGCGAACATTAGTGAGCTACAACGCTCCAGCAATGGTGAACCATCGATACGTTGCGGAATACCAGGTTTACGCTACCTTGAACCACACCCTGGACTGCTATGTTTGGCATGCTTGCGGTGCTTAGAAGAACTATATGGAGTCTGTGCTCATTATTTAAAAGCAACGTTTGTGGCCCAGGGGAATACACAGCGGCTAGCGATCTCTATACTTCCACCCTCTTCATAAGCGGAATAATCTGTTAAGATAACTAACTAATCCACACTGGCTGGGGCGGGTTTCCATTGTCTGGTTAGCTAACACTCCGGCTTGCGGTGAAGTGGTAAAGAGCTGTTATATTGAGCAGTGTGCCGGTCTAAACAGTCCAAATGATCATATTTATCTGTAATCCGGCGTAGAGGAAATATGCAAGGACTAAACCAGTATCCCATAGTGCCCCAATTCCTCGCCCTTTCCCCCTGACAGCACTTCAAAGAAAACCACAGCGAACGCCAGTCAAATCAAGCGGGCAACTACCAAAACACCAGTCCATCAACCACTCACCCTCCCTGCACCCTAACTCATTTCTACCGACCTGTCGAAACCTCTGTAGAACGGCCGCAGCGCCTCAATTCAGGCACGAACCGGTCGACCAGGCCAACTGGTTATCTACAGCAACTGGGGACAAAGCTCCTCAAAGCCCGCGCCATCCTCGCACTCCGGGCGGGGCGGCGCACGCTTCGCCCTCCTCGGTGGCGGCGGGTCTATTGTGTGCCAGTCGAGGCCCTCCGTTTTCGATGACATACGGACGGCGGCGCCCTTGCCGCTGTTGGCTGGCGTCGCCGCGATGAGGGATGTGGAGAGAGCGAGGGTTAGGGAGAGCGTGGGAGTGATGGAGAGCCGCATGGTGGGATATATCGTCTGCCGCACCGTGGTGGCGTGGTGGTGGTAAGTGGTAAACGAAAGCTTGGTAAGACTGTTCTGTAGTTTAAGCGGGCTTTATGTGCTCCTTGACTGGTATAAAGTCGGATATCATAAGTCTTCGTAAGGCACGTGACAGTGATTGAGGAATACGCACCATTTCAGACTTGCAGGGCGAACGTCGCTTCGATATATAGTCAGTGGAATACAGGTCCGCCCCAGCCTCTGCTTCGTGACCCTCCCTTACAGAGGTGAAGCTAGGGCAACACTTTGGAAAAAGAAAAACGCAAAGTGGAACTCCGACGGAGAGCCCAAAAACGCAGTGTGCAGAAGCCGTGGCAATCCATTAACGCCCAGTAATGCCAATGTAAGTTCGATGGGGATGGAGTAGCATTCGTATGCTTAAGCTGGTCTGTTGCCGTTATTGTTGCCGTATTGTGGCTGTTCCCTCTCCCCACCAATGGCGGCCATGCTTTTGCGACGTGAACAGCCTAGCGCACCCCCATAAGCACCAATCCACCTACCATGCAAGGGGGACATAGGTAATAGTTATTTTAGCTACTGGATTTGCATATATGATACCACCCCCTTGTACTTTCTCATGAGTAGCAGTTACTCGAGCCGCAGTGGCGCTAGGCGTCTAGATGTTTCAGGGGCTATATGCTCAACTTGATATAATGATCTTATACATGCCCCTCCCCTAAATGGTCCCGCTCCGCATACCCTACTTTTGGTAGCCGAATACTGGAGTCCATATCTAGCCTCTGATTTGAGGTCTATGAAGCGAACTAACTCTGAGACGAAGACGTTCATCCCAGGGATTCCGCTACCTAGGGAAAATGTCGCTTTTACCTTGGAAGTCTCGTCACTCTTGGAGCTTGTGCATTTTACAGCAAGCCCATATAGGTTACAAACGTAGTGGCTAAGTACTTGTATCACCAATAGATGTCTATGGGTTATATCTCGAATGCACCAGGCGATGTAAAATCGGGAATCAGCAAGCGCCGGCCCAGCAAGTTGTCAGAGCCGCATGTCACTAATCAAATAACCCGCCGGGGTTCGGATAATAGGTAAGGCGATGTGTTCTCCGGTTGGTTCGCGATTTCAGGCGTAGCAGTAACCTAGTGCCCAAACCATCTGAGTTCAAAGTTTCTATACGGCGCTTGCGGAGCCTCTTAGGAAGGGTTGTCTGGGAGGCCTTCTACTCCAACCCGAGTTTCTCAGTTGTGGCGCTCCGGATTCTTCCAGCGCCAAATACTCCACTCACAGAGGCACTCATCGTCGAATGTGCTCTCGTCTGCCATTTCCTGTCCTGTCTCTATGCTCTCGAGCCCACCCTCTTCGAGCAGCCTCCAGAGGTCCCGCAGCTCCTCTAGATAGCACGCCCTGAGGGGAAGGCACATAATGAGCCGAGCGGTAGAATCGCGGCTCAGCCAATGCAGAATGGTGGAAGCCAGCAGAGGAGGATGTTCATCCGAATAAATGGTGTCCGCAGCCAGAATAAGATGGGCTTTGGTGGCCCCTGAAAAGGGGTTCGGATCACCTTCGGGATGGAAAGTAAGTTCGGACGGCTGGCTCCAGTCGAGCGCCCCACAGAACATTTGAGTGTCGGATAGGTTGTCCTTGTTCAACGCAATGTTGGCTGCTAGCCCGGGGACGATAGGTCCCAGATCAGTAAGGACTGTGGGTTGCTGCCATTTAATAGCAGCCGAGACTCCCACCATGCCCGTGCCGGCACCAAGTTCCAAAATGGGTATCGTTGATGTGTTTTGGTCCGGGCTATTCGAAGGGAAGTTCATCTGAGATTCACTCAGTCGCTGTATAAGTCCGGCATGCACGGATGATGCTGCCCACGTTTCCAGACTGAGCCCCTGGGCTTTCAGATCCGGCTCTGTGATATGTATTAGTAGCTCTTGGTCCTTTCCCAGACCGTTGGGTATCCTGAACGTCCTGACGGCGGTTGGATCCCTGAAGGTCTTGGGAGCGTTTGGATTCCAACCCATGACGTATGGCAAATCAAAGGAAAAGTATCCAATAACTGATATATTATATATTAAAAAAAGCGGCTGAGTTTATACTATTAGAATTTCCTCCCCCAGAAAATTGACGCTTCTATATTTGTATAAGCGCGCACGGACCCTCGGAGTTAACACACAATAAATATCCTCAACAACCTTCCACCTCGTCATGCGCCACAGATGGAGTAGCCACAACAAAGTATAGCGGGGAGCTCGAAGTGGCGCAGTCGAATCAGACTACTTTCCGTAAAGATATCGACCTCCGCCACTCCAGTTGCCAATTGACCGTGAAAAACCTCACTCAATATCATCATCGTCCCAGTCGCCTACCTTATCGTCAATTGAGCATCCCGCATTCCATTGGACAATATGCTCGTTCAACTCAAGGCTTCGGTACGTCTGCCTCTATCCTCTCTGAACTTCTTCCGTTTTTGGCTTTTCAAGAGGGGTGTACTGATGCTTGTCGTAATGCGATAGACGGCTCGATCAGCCGCCCGGGCTGTCTCCCGCGTGGCGAGGGTAAACGCAGTCCGAGGTTTCATTGCACCTACTGTGTCGCGAAGAGGTATGTGTTTGATGCTTTCTTTGCGTTCACTATTCGGAACCGGGGGGACGTTTAGCTGGGAGAATTGGAAAGGCGTTCGGGTGACGGGGAAAGCGGGAAAGACACATATCGGAATAGACGAGGGCCCCACCGGCTTCGCAATACTCTGCGGCCGATTTGCGCCACTGCCCACGACCTGGCATCGTCTCGACCCCGATTTCTCTCTCGTGTTGCGAGCGTGCTGCAGAAGTGGTCTGAGATCTGAAACTAACTCTGACATCATCCGCAGCCGACTTCGTGCAAGAGCTCTACCTGAAGGAGCTCAAGGCCTACAAGCCCACTCCCATCAAGGACTCCGACGCCGTCGGCCAGGTCCAGACCTTCACCGTCCCCAAGGCCCCCAAGTCGCCCGAGGAGGCCGACCTCGCCAACAGCCTGAAGGAGTACGAGAACGCCGTCGTCGAGGTCGACGGTAACGAGGGTGCCACTGCCACATCCACGCCCGCCGTCATCGAGGACTGGCTCGTCGAGGAGGAGGAGGAGGAGGAGACCAGCGCCCACCACTGAGCGGTCTGTTCGAGGATCGTGCGGAGTTAGTAGTGGGGAAGAGTAAAGGGACTTTAGATGGCGAGGAGAGGCGCCCAGTAAGTAGGAGGTGACGCGATATGTCTGTCACCGTCAATGAATGGTGGAGGCAGCTCCAGTGCTTAACGTAGGTGGACTGCGATGGATGTCCGGGGTGGCGGGGTGTAATCCGTGTATATTTACGCCTAGAATCACAGGCACCGAATCACAAAAGATCCTTCTTTCCAGTCGTACTCCCAGAAGGGATGTGTTCGTCGTGTTGTATGCTGCTTCTAGTACGCAGTGACTGACTATGAGTATGATGTCGGTATGCATCAACTCGCAGAATTCCATACCATATCTGTGAACCATGGCTCTCGCAGCCAGCGTTTTGCCTCGGAGGCATCACCAAAGCTGCAGTTAGCGGCTGGACTGTATCCATAATCTTACGAGCGTCCCGTAGGCCGTAATCATGAAGTTGAAACGTTGAACTGATATCCAGCGCAAGAATGTCACCCTTTCCCCACACCTTATACGGACCCGAGTTGAGGCTAGCATAGCTTACAAAACGGGGGCGGGCTTACGGAGTATTAGCCTGCGCAAGGTTAAGCATTGAGCTATACAGATCCAGCAAGGTTTCCCAACCCATTCCCCTGATCCGCGAGTACCATCAAAGGCCGCCAGATAAGAATTGCTTGTTACCGCCCATTTCGAGACGGAGGTCGGCCTCAATAGCTTTGCCCACCCTTGCAGCCATGAATGAAACTTGGAACGCGGGCACCACACTAGAGGCAGCTTCGAGGTCCATCAGTCTCTGCCTATGGGGAAGCCAGGAGCGGAGGAAGACTGTCTTCTCAGGTAAGTATAACTCGTAATTCGATCCCATGGGAACTCAGTAATTGCGCTATATATTCATCATAGCCTGGCGAAAGACCCATGAGGCGTATAATCTTGTGATCCACCTGGTCATTACCCCCTTTCCCTTCTGCTAATTTAATTACCCGATGGTGGCCACAATGGTGACCGCCGAATCAACCCCTTCCACACCAAACTTTCCCGAGTTAACAAATATGCTTGGGCAGGCTTGCCGAGTCGAACCTGAGAGGCCGATAAAGGTCCCGGCTAGAATTGAAGCTCCGTCCCATTATATAGCCCTAGTTGTCAATGTCTTGAAATATTAGCCGTCAGGTTAACAGGGGATCAAGAGGCTATGGATGAAGTGGTTCGCAATAGGGTGATGTGTCTATATAAGGGGGTTGCTGGTCCAAGGGTCAGGCCCTGGTCGAATAACGTGTCACCGAACTGCAATACTCCCATTCTACAATAGTTCGACAATCAATATAAATTCACACAATACATGTGGATATTACAGCATCGGGGCATGATTATGCAGGCCACCATACCAACCCCTGAGGTCTCACGCCCTCTCTCCTTGGGTGATGCTCAGCAACCCCTGAAATTATCTGGTGATTTACCAGCCTCCCGCTACAAGCTAGCAAACCGACATACTCACCCCTCGAGAGCCAGCAGTCAGGGACCCAAACGTTGTAGCATCATCCGGCTCGCAACCGGTGATAGGGGCCAGGGGAAGCGGGGCGAGGGTCGCTCCAGATACGAGACAACCCGCCAGTCACAAGATAACCAGCCGTGTCTCCCCAACTAGAGCAAGGTAAAACGCGGATAAGGCGTACAGTACAGCTAGCTCAGCGAATTCTTAACAGACACTGGCCGCATCCTCCAATCTGCCTACCCCAGGCTCTGTGTATCACGTACACCTTTCAGAACCCCCCTTTTAAGGCGAGGACTCGCCCGAATCTCGACAACCTCGAGGCGAGAAGCAACATGAGTAGTAGTAATCGGATCCGTATCACACGAAAACCCAAATCTTCTAGGAACTAAGTATACCTACCGGTCGTCGTCATACACCTATCTCATGCACCAGCAACCGACCAGCATCACCTCCCGTCGTGGTCCCTCCGCCTTGCTTGCGCTTAATCACAACTATGGGGGACACTCTCTTCTCCACCTGACCTTCGGCACACGACCCAGGCCATCGCTGCGGACACACCTCCGCATCATTAACTTACGGATACTCGGAGCACAGCAACATGTCTTCAAGTCGGAATCGGTCACTGGGTTATTACCCCTTGGCCTGTCAACCGTTAGTAAACGCGGCCCCCACCGCAACCGCTATCTTGCTTCCTACCATTCCGACATGAGCCTTGTCTCGTTTCCACCACCCCGTTACGGGATACTATTACCTGCCATGGGACATGGAAACTGGCAGGTTCATCACCTCGTCATGCATAAGTTTTTAACTACACAGCTGACGAAAGTAGATGAGATAGAAAGCGCCTGCGAGATAGCAAGACAGTCAAGTCACCTCGGTCGGGGATGATCCGTAATCTACAATTACAATGTGCCATGCTGTACGGATCTCTACCGTCGGGGACAGCCGTGTAGCCTTGTGTTTTGTGTGACAGATGCAGACCTCAGTAGACTCTCAACAGACATAGGACATAGGAGGACGCTGTCCGTGTATTGTCCGATTTTGAATCTCGATTGCATTTTCCGCCACGGTATGAACAGCGAAAGCTATCTGCATCTGACCGACAGAGATGGTGCAATGCGTACTCGCGTATTTCTCTTCCATCGCACTACACGACTTCGGTGAAAAAAAAAATCTCATAATACATAAACATCAGGATCATGCAGCTGTGCCTGGGCTTGCTCTTGTGTAGAAAGGGTGCTTCCGCAGCCTTCTGTATGATGTATGCGCTTTTAACCCGAAAACAATTGTAGATGACAAGTCATGCCGAACGCCTCTTTTCCCTGGAAAATCATGGCTTCAGTCACGCCACCCCGTTCCGTTACCCCGCTTCAATAAAGTGCCGCCATACCTATGCAATGATGTGGATACTGTCATGGGATAATATCGTCGCAACAGTAGGAGAAAGAGTTACAGCCCCATTTAGGGAGCATTATGTCTTTCGCGGCACCCGGAATCCGCAGAAAAGAGGCCAGCAGGTTCAGACCTCGAAGTGTGCGTTGAAATGCTCATCATTGGCACCGGTCTTAACGATGCCGCTCATCCTGTTTCCTTTCCGGAGGTCCAAATCTTCTAGGTCGTCCCAGTCGTTATCCCGGTGTTCCGCGTCACTCACATCCTCATCTTCGTACTTATTTCTCATGTGATGATCCAAGGAACTTTCATCCACGAAAGTAAACCCTCGGAAGTTCGCTTGAGTGGTAGGCGACAGCGGCGTTGAATTCGTAAATCCGGTGGCCAGCTGTTGGGCACGCTCGTTCAGTGAACCGTTCGTGTTGAGGGCATTAGTAAACTCGGGGTCGAAGTACGAGACGTCAGTCTCGGACTTCAACTTCGGCTTGAATGGCGGAGTGATCAACTTCTTGGACAGAGCATCCCAGTCCACGTCTGCAAAGAAAGGGTGGCGCTTCAGCTCCTCGGCATCGTCCAGGGCTCCCAGGCGGTGTTTGGGGTTTCGGTTGAGTAGCCCCTTGACGAAATTCCGTCCTTCTTGCGACAGGGTGTCTCGAGGGAAGCGGACCTTGCCAAATGCAATATTTTTGTACATCTGTTGCGTGTCTTCGGCATAGAAAGGACTCCAACCACAACACATCTCGAACACTAACACGCCAAGCGACCAGAAATCGACCATCTTCGTATATCCTGCCTCATCAAGTAGCACTTCAGGAGCGAGATACTCCGTCGTGCCGCAAAACGTATTGGTGGTATCGTTCTTGTTCAGATTGGCCTTCGACAAACCGAAGTCGCATAACGCAATGTGACCATTGGCATCCAGAAGTATGTTTTCTGGCTTCAGGTCGCGGTAGACAATGTCGTTCTTGTGGAGATGCTCGATGGCCAGGATGAGTTCCGCGATGTAGAACTTTGCACGCTTCTCATCAAACCGACCTTCCTTCTGAAGATGCCAGAATAGCTCGCCACCGGACATGTAGTCGGTGACCAGGAAGAGATCATTCTCGGTCTGGAAAGAGAATTTGAGGCCAACGATGAATGGTGATTCCGACATGGCAGTGCGGACCAGGATGTTACGCTCTCCAACTGTGTGCGCCACTTCCTTCTTCTGTACGATAACCTTCTTGGAGAGAACCTTCATCGCATAGATCCGATTGGTGTCCTTTTTCCGTACCTGATATACCTGGCCAAAGGTGCCCTTTCCAATCAAACGTAATATCTGGAAATCGTCGGGGCCGTAGTGTCTCTTCTCGGCCCTCTGGCAGATCGCCTCAACATAGATTTCGCCCGTGGGCGAATTTTCAACGGTCGTGTCCGCATTTCCCTTCAATGCAAACCATCCCTTCACATCGCCGTCCCGGCCAGGTTCCGGGGCCTTGAAATCGACGTGTCCGAGAAATTCTTCACCGTTGGTGGCGTGATCGTATATAGAGATGTCCACGAGCATCTCTGACCCAACAACATCACTCCAACCGGAGTCAGTATATCATTCCAGCCAAGACCGATAGGAGACTACAGTTACTTACAAGACCGCCTCCGCATCCCACTTTGGGTTGGTAAACGATCTCCGAGGGTTGCGACTCCGGAAAGTGTTGTAGTCGGTGACACTGGTGTTGCTACTTTGGCGACTCCGCATGGGAATCGCCATCGGCCGGCCCGAATCGCTGCCTTGGCGCGAAATGGGTACAGCACCGGTTGACGCAGGTGGCGTCAATTCGTCTTCGTCTTCGAACGTACGTGGCCCAGACGAGATGAGCTCACTCCTCTGGAACACTGCAACGACATAGGGATCACGACTCCTCCGTAGGCCTCTCGCCTCCATGATCTTAATAGTGAGCTTTCCCTTCTGCGCAGGCGCCTGTGCGCCGCCGGTGCGCGAGGAAACGGGCGTGGCCCTACCGCTAGCTTCCGTGCTGTCGCTTGAGTGCTTCGGGGGTGAGCGACCCTCGGACTGAGACGGTTGGGCGGCAGACATGGCTCGAGTCGGTGTAGACGGGCCGCTCTTTTTGGAACCAGCAATTGTTAGCTTCTTCAGTCGATCAATTGAATTAGACTCAGAGAAATAACCCCCGACGTCGCCTCCGGTTAATTGGCTTCCAAGAGAAGGAGTGGCTGAAGAAGATTCACGGGGGCTGGAAATATGATTCGCATGCACGCTGGATGTAGTGACTATGCTCGTAAGGGGAGACGCGAGAGTGGCTCTGCGGGCCTTCAGTTGCGAGGGATCCGAGGGCCCCTTGATGTGGGTTGAGGATCGGTGACTCGAGGAACCAGTAGTAGTGCCGGTGTCCGAATCACCACTCGTGTCGCCTAGCTTCACTCCCCGTTCCGAAGGTGTTTTCGAGCAAGGAGGAGTGGGATAAGGGTTGTGGCAAGATGTAGGCTCATGGGCGGACTCGGACTCGGCAGGAGCTTCTATCCTCTCATGTGGAAGGAGAGGTAAAGCCTCGGCCATGGAGTCCTTGGTCAAGTCTAACTCTTCCGAACTGGGTAGTCGTTGCGGAAGAGATTCTGCTTCCTTCTTTTCCTGGGGCGATGCGGGACATGGCGACTCAGTCTCTGGTGTTCGGGCAAAAGACAAGGAATGAGACAGAAAACTTGAACAGGTGGAACCAACCTGGCCGAAGTAACTCATGATGCCGGGAAGTCGTTTATCGTGGAGGTCGGGTTGGGGGGTGGCGACTCCGGATCGGGGGGTATCATAACCAATATGATCTGACTGCCCATCATCTTCTGCAGCCGCAGGTCTGCACACACCGCTAATTAGAATCATTGCATCGCAAGTGCAGGAAGCGCCGAGGGAGAGAAGAGGTGAAGGACAAACTGTGCTCGGGGTTTATCGTAAGATAAAAGCGAGAATAGAGATGAAAAAGCATTGATGGGATTCATGGCCCTAATTGGGCGAAAAAGAAAATAGTCCAAAACAACCAGCTTATGGCGGTCTCATGAGAAACGATAGCGCAGGGTAGTAGACCATTGCTTAATCCTGAAACAGGTGGGTGAGCGGCGATATCATCAAGTAGACGATACTTGATCAATAACCGGTAGTACCAATCTGCAGCTCAAATACGCCATATGGGCGTGTATTTTGGCGGATGTGCAACGAACCAGGAATCCGCAACAACATTTTTTTTTTTTTTTTTTTGGCCCATCCCAACTAGGCTGAACCCTGTTCTGAATCTGGGATGACCCAACATCCTTGACCGGCATCCATGACACTGGCCATGTGGTGAAGTGGTGTGAAAAGTGGGGTGGAGGGGTATCTTCTGTGCTGGGCGCCGCTGCTGGGAATAGAAACATATTGGGAAACTTTTGTAACTGAGGGGTGTGGTGTAAAACCACAACATGTTGGCATGGGTGCGCAGCGTCATTGGGCCACTGGGCCGCCTTCGACCGAGCCAAGAGCAGGCACATGGTGCTACCGAGTCAGTAATTAGGCCTCAATACTTTTTTTAACGATGCCCCTCTGTTCATTTGCATTCAGGGGACCCTGCAGCCTCCCTTCGCCCCGTGGCCGAGGTCGCTCGATAGCTGAGGTAGACATGACATGACCCTGTCTCTGTCCTGATCTGCGCGATTTGTCTCCGGCCACGTTCGACTGACCGCAAGGTGGATGCGCACCGGGAAGCCCCAGATCCACAAATTGTAGAAAATTGTGTGCAGAGACACATGATGATTTATGATGTACTCGAGCGCGGCAGGAGCTGGTCCGCGCCCATCTGAAGTGTCTATACTGCGCCTGACTCAGAGCTCAAGAGGACATGAGTAATAGGCAACGGCGCATATGGACGAGTTTCATCGATCCGCACTTGTGGCATGGAATGGTCTGGCTGTGGTAGTTGTCTCGAACGTGAGCAACCGAGAGATAGAGTGCCACTCGTTATCGTAAAGGTAGGCGTCAAGCGGCCCGTAGATCAAGCAGCTCTGGAAGACCTCGGCTGCATTCCGAATAGCAATATTGGCTAAATGCAGACCGTGCTCATTTGGAAATCCAGCATGTCGCATCTGGCGACATGGACCTTCTGCAGTGGACAGAATAGGAAGGGGGCAGAACAGAAGGAAAGAGCACGTTGTATTGATGGGTAAGGGCGACAGCCATGCAAACACAAACGGACCGGCTGGTTGGATGTTCGGGCAATGTAGTAACATGAGAAACCCACATGGAATTATATTTCACTTACTTTGACATCATCGCTGATGTTGCCCGCTTAAGCAGGTCATATCCTCCCTCTGAACCTGACATGGTTGATGCGGGTCAATCAGTAGTGGGCTGATATCACTCGCACAAGATGCCAGGTCCCAACAGTTTACTTCTCGCTCGGGGGTGGCGTCAGCACGAGACAGCGTGGACGGTGGCGTGAATCGAAGTTTTGTTGTGGTTGTTGGCGGTAATAAGGTTCGTCAGTGCGTTGCGTGGGGGAAAACTGATGGGGAGTAGGTTGTTGATATGATGGAGGTGCTATGCGTAGGTGTCGGTGTAAGTATGAGTGAGGGCCTGCTGTTAGGTAGAAAGTGTGTGGTGTGTGGTAAACGATGATTGATGAGGGGAAAGATAGATCTAGTGTTGTGTGCTGTAATATTGTGGGTAGATGGGGAATGATGTTAGTGGAAGAAGAGGCCCCTTTCCTTGGCTGACTGCCTCCTACGCCTTTTTTACTTGATTGATGAGCGGTTTGATGCAAAAAAAACCTATGCGCGAACACGGCTTCTTGCCTTTGGGGCGAGAACGGCGGCCGCGGCGGCGTGTCCACCGTCTAGTAGGCGTGGAGAGGCAGATTAGGAAATCCCCAATCGGGCAAGCCGCTGTACCGCTGGGAAGGGGAGAGTTACTTGTGTGGCTCTTAGTGGCGGCCGTATTTCGCTGCGGGGGGTTTCTTCTGCCAGCTGCTTTGCAGTCCAGTGGTTGGGAATTTCAGCAGGCTACGCGCGGGCGAAGGGCGGCCGGCAATACTGTTAGGTACCTTATGTTTATGGCGTAGCACTCTGGGTTTTTGGTAACTAATACACACATATACATATGCATGTATGTACGCGCGTGTATATGTAGCTGACTAGCTGGCCTGGCTGGCTGGTTGGTTAACTGGTTTCTGTGGCAGCCTGGGAAGTGTGTAGCTTACGCTGCAGTTGCTGCGTATCGCTGTACTGCGTGCTGCTGAATCAGATGGATGTGATGTTGGATGCGCTATGAGGCCTGCGATGAGGTAATGCGGTTACGATAAAATCAAGGGTCCAACTCCTCGGATACTTGGCACACCAGACACCAGCCGAAAGATTAGATAATGTCAATCGAAAGGCCCCGAAAAGTCTTGGCTCTATATTTGATTAGCGACCGGGACTTCTCCTATACTTATCGGCTAAGGCGAGCTGGCGATGGGATCTGGCCTTCTCAGACTACCTACTTCGTATCTCGTGGGGACTCTCCCAGTCCAGTCCGTCCTAATCGTCGCTCTCCGATTTTTACGACACGCGGTAGGGTCCCCGGACTCCGTGTCGTCACAGCTGGCTGGATGTGGAAGGTCTATTGTGACCAGAGATAGGTTCGTGCGATGAAGGACCCAGAAGGTAGCTGCAGATATGTAAGTAGGTGGGAGAGGTGGGGATTATAGAGTGGAAGGATAAAGTACAGGATGGCCTCGGGAGCCGAGGTTACATAGTGATCATTTTCATTTATAGATCATTTCGTGCGCCCACAGTCGGGCCGTGTGAGGATATTCGTATTATCAGCTATCAATATGAAGAGGCTTTCTTTAAAGACGGTGACATGCGATGGATGACCGCGAATAGGAACAATGCCTGTTATGGCATGTGGAGTTCCGAGAGCCAGTTGTAAACCGGGACGACGAGGATTCGCCGGGACGGATTCGGTACTTCTGAACTTTACTAGAATTTAAGGGATCAAGAACCGCAAGGTGTACTACTGACTAATGCACTAGGCATGTGAGGCCGAAGACCTATAACGATTGATGGATACCTAATCACGGAGGCCATGAGCAGCGGTAACATACCCCGTATTCAACATTAAATAATAGGCCACCGCACACCTGAGGCATCACTAAAACGATGCAGAGTGTAATAATATTACATATTATAATTGTAAACGCACATGGGGATACTCTGTACCTACGTGTGAAAGGGAGGGAGCTAGCGGGAGACGGCTGTCCCCATACGTACGTTCAACCACTTAAGCTGAATCAACTTATATCCACTCGGAATTGACCAACAGTCTACTCAGGTAACTACACGTAGTCGGACCATATGTACCTAGGGACTCTGTTACACGCACTTGCATGTGGGCAAATAAACATGATCTTCGTATAGCCTTGAATTGTAAGGGAGTGCTGGTGAGGTGTCGAAGGGTATCTCCGTCAGTGGGACCTTTGTAAGGTTTTGAACTTACGTACATGTAAGTCTGGCAGGTACCTATGTAGGTACCAAGCCTATTGCATCGAACAAGGATTTCGCTATAAGCTTGATAGGTTATCAGAGAAATTGCCAAAAGACGAAACTGTTCCATGTGTGCCACTATGTTTCGATTTAGGTTCCGGCGCTGAAGGTGATAGCTCTTTGGTGCGGGAATGAGCACAGTCGGCCGGCCGCCACCTTGCAAAGACAGATCAGTTAGCCTCTGCAGTTGTGCATCTAGCGATGGATTGGTACGTCAGGAATGATAATGTACCAGTCCTCCCCATCCTCTGCCTTCAAGCTTGTAACGATCAGGTAAGTTGGCGACAAGTGGAAATCCTTCTGCCTCATAGACAGCAAAGAACAAGCGAGCGGGCTATCGGCCCCTAATAAGTTTCGGGTTGCTACTCAACACAATAATAACACACCACCCTCAGGACCCCGGCCAGTGAGGAGGTTCATCGCTACTACATACATATTCGTAGAACATCGATGTATCTGGCCCTAACTACGTCGCTTGGTCCGTACTTGCTTTGCGTGTATGACATAGGTACTACGACAGGATCTCACGAACAAGTTTCGTATGCGCCGTGACAGGTCTCGCTTGCACTGATCAGGAAGTCGTTCGGTCCGCGTCTCCGTCTGCCTCATGTATTTCACATCTATTTTTACTTGATTTCCGTGGTCGGACAAAAGCGAAAAGCAAGCCACGCACGGAAACGGTGGGGACCGCGTACCTAGGTGTATTTGCGAGTCATGACGATGACGTTGATGGACAGGCACCCGGCGGCCCGACCGCCATTCCCGTCGGTCGCAGAAGGGGGATAGGAGGGATCCAGTGCACGTCCCAAATGAGCCACTCGGCCCAGTCTTTCTCTATAGGCGAATGTGCGAGGGCTGACCGCTTGGTAAAGATGATGGAGTAAGATCGTGCAACGTTGACGGTCCAGTATGAGCGCACTCAATGCTGATCTCGGAAGCCCACCGCCAATTCAGTTTCTTAGATACGGTGTCGTATCTTGCCTGAATTTCCCTAACCTGGCACATCGGGCAGCTGGGACCCTGGCTCCCCATCCAGGCTGAGCCCCGGCATCTTCGGCGCCGACGCCGCAACGCGCAACTACTCGTCGTGGACATCCCGCTGCATCGCTACATTGCACGGGAGGTGGTAATAACCTTGCATCCTCGCACCTTTTATAAGGGCGGCGACAAGCAGTGCTACCCTCTTACAGAAGGATATTAATTAAATGACAGACGAGGTGTGCAGAAAAAGATTCTCCGGAATTTTCTCCAATTTCAATTCTGAGACATCGTTCTTGGCAGAGCACCCACGGACCCGAGTTGACGGATCTCCAGAGACATCGGCACCAGGGTCCGCGTCAAGATCTACAGATTCACCAAAGAAATCGAGCATCGCGCGGCATTATGTAACCGTTTTGGGCGCCCGCCTGAACGAGGCGCGGCCTACCACCACACCAACTCGTCGAACCCCCTTCGGTGGTTACACAGAAACGGCACCCCCACTCCAGCGCAGGTGTGCTTTCAATGAGCTTGAGCTATCACGGTGATGAGTGCGACATGTATCGGTCTCAGCGTGCGCTAGACAGGAGGCCGGTCAAGCGGCGCTATCGTGATGAAGCGCCACAGAATCCGTGATCCATTATCGCATACGCGGCGTTGAACGAGATCCGGTGCAGTAAATTCCCTATGCCCACGATCAGAGACAATCTGGAGCCATGTCATGACAGCTTTTGCTTGGAGGACTGAGACATGGTACATGTAGCAAGCACCCCGCTATATAGAAGTTTTGCGACCCCGATCAGGCGGTGATACAACATGAGTTTGCACCGCCATTCCTTCCTGCCAGAGATTGGCTTCGACGCAGTCCGATAAAAGCAGATATTAGGCTTCTCCTGGGCTCCCGTCTGCGTCTTCTCCTTACTGAGGCGCGTCGTCCACAGCGCGGCCATGCACGCCGTCACTGAAGTGGCTAGCCAGCAGCTCTCAACCTCGACACTTACTCACCCAATCGCCCTTACCAGTCGTCGAATACCAGAGCACGCTCATATGCAGTAGGTAATCCAGTATCACAGATACCCCGTATCTGAGCGCTCAAGCCCTGGTCGGCATCGTCTCGTACGTCTGCGCCCCCTCGACGTCGCCCAGCCACCCGGCCCTGCGCACGCAGTAAAACTCAATTCTAGGCCACAGGTCATCCTTGTTTCCATCGATGATGCCCTGCGGCACGATGGTCGACTCGGGGTCCTGCTGGCTCACAACGCGGACGCAGGACCCGCAGCGCCCGCAGAACGAGCGCTCGAGCACGCCGCCCGACCCTGGCGACGTGTCGTCGTAGGTACGCAGCAGCGAGGGGTCCGAGGCCGTGTACGTGACGTCCTGTATATAATGATGGTGAGTACTGGTTTTGAGCCCGCGAGTAGAGTAGTTGAAAAAATTAAAGTGGGTGAGGAAGGTGATCGGCGGGCTGCTTACGTCAGACTTGAACGCGGCCATAGAAGCGAACACGACGCCGGTGGCCTTCTGGCACGAGGAGCAGTGGCAGAGGTTCGTGCGATGTGGCTGGCCCTGGATGCGCACCTTGATGGCGCCGCAGAGGCAGGAGCCCGTTCGCTCTGGTGAGGGCGATGATGCCATACTTGAGTTCTACTATTCTAGTATCGAGATCTCGGCGGCCAGATCGGGGCTGGGTGTGGAGCTATGGTATCTCCGACGGTAACACTGTGTATGGTGTTGCTTCCCCCTCCTCAATCGGGGTAGATTTCTCCTGGACGGAATCGAATTTATATCAAGTGAGCAGCTCTAGCACTACACATAAGCAATGCCAGTCGAATAGGCCCCCTATATGGGTTGTTTCGAATAGTTTCCCCGATATTCTTGGGCGGGTCTCTTATCGGTTGATAAGGAGAGCACAGCTGACACATCCCAGCATTGACGACGATCCCGACGTCCTCACCGCACATGCCACACGGGTTAGCTTTGTTCCCAAGTTATTATGAGTAATGCGCATCTCGGGAGACTGGACGTGTCCTACGCGTTGCACGCCCATCAGCTCCTTGTCCAATGCTTTCCACTCAGTTCTATCCATAACCCGGGTATCCGGGTGCCTAGAGTACACAAACCCCATGTGGAGGAGTCTGTGTACGACTCCATAAATCCCAGGCAGGGCATGTCAGATCGGGAGGGCACCAAAGCAAAGGGAGTGGCTCCGACAGCTCTTGATTCGTCGCTGTACGGCCCGTAGGGGAACAAGTCAATATCTGTTGATCTCACCCAACTTAAGTGCGCATCTAGGCCATCGCAGTTCAGCACCATGTCGAGTCACGCTATGTCATACAAGGGGGGCGCGTGCAATCTCTCATCAGCAAAATCAATCGTTGAGGCTGCTCTGATGACTAGCCTCTACTCTACCTTCCCGCTGCCGGCAAAAGAGTCGGGACATATCAGAGGATTAGGTAGGTGAATACAGATGAACGTGGTGCTCAATTCATTCCGTCTTAGTCTGGTTCCCATCATCAAATCCGATCGCTAGACCCTCAAATTCGATCGCTGGGCCGTCAAATCTGGTTGCTGAGACGTTCCGTCCATGTGGTCCCGCATATGGTAGAGAGTCAGGTCATGGAAGGCGATATTTAGGTGCAACACAACAAGGACGTAGGCACCCTCGTTCATTTCTCCTTGGTCCATCCATCCATCATCCGCTCGTCCGTCCATAAGTGAATCCAGGCCAGAGCAGCACAGCCAGGACCAGCAGCAAGCTCCCTCATACCAATTAATTACGAGCCCCGAATTCCTTATACGGACTTTTCCACGACCGGCCTCTTCTCAGCCATCAACCCTATCGTTGATCTGCGCATCCTCAAACTCGTAATCGTAATCGAGGAACTCGAAATTGGAGTCATGGTCCTCGTCGCCGAAGTCGATGTCGTACGGTCCGTCCACCTGGAGGCCCGCGGTGCGGCGCCTCGCAGCATATGGGCCGAGGAGCTTCTCCCGCTTCTCCCGCTTCTCCCGCTTCTCCCGCTTCTCCCGCTTGAGCTTCTTCTGTCTCTTGACGGCCGCCTCGTCCTCTGAAAGGACGTCTGCGTCGCTGCCGTCGCTGTAATCCGCGTCGGGGTCATTTTTACGAGCCTTCTTGGACTTGGACTTCCGTCCGCGGCGGCGGCGCTTAGGCTTCGATCCGACGCCCTTGCCCTTCCAAGCGGCGACGCCGCCGGATACGTCGACGTGTTTGCGCTTGCTCTTGGGCTCTGCCGGGGAAGTGCTGAGGCTGCCGCTGTTAGTAGTACTAGCGGTCGTAGGTATCGTTCGAGGGAAGGGGGTTGGAGGACGATGATAGTAGCCCGGGTAATTCTGTCTGGGCACAGCTGCAGTTGCTGTCGCGGCCGCGGCGGGTTTGGCTGCGGCTATAGGAGAAACAGTCCGGGAGGGGTTGGTAAGTCTGATCCGCTTGACATTAGTCGGGGGCGGCGGGGGACTGCTGAGGTCCGATGTATCGTCCGAGCCGTATTGTTCGTAGGTTCGCTTTCCTGTGGGACGAGCCTTGACGGCTGGACCGATGCCGCCATGGTCTGAGGGGTATTGTCCATAAGTGCGCTGCTTTTCCGTAGCACAGGCCTTGACGGCTGGGCCGCGGTCAACCTCCGAGCTACTCAACCACATATCGGGGATTGGAAATTCACGCCTCTCCTCAGAGTCGCTTACCAGCGGATCAGTTGGTTCCTCCGGGAAGGGTATATCCCCGTGGAGGGGTGGTTGACCACGGTACTCTCCGTAGGGAGGCCCTCCATAGATGTAGGACTCGGCGTTTAGTATGGGCCGGTTGTCCTCCGAGTCGCTTGGGGAATCATCCGGGGCTGGGAATTTCGGGCCCTCGTTGGTGTCGGACGCCCACGGATCTGGGTGCCAAGATGCCCCGCGCTCGACCGAGGCGTCCTGCTCATCGGTGTGCTTTTCTGCCACATGGGCCTTGACGGCGGGGCCGGGACTGCCATCATGCGAGGAACTGGCGGCAGCGGCAACGACTGGGGGCCGGTCAAAGAGAATTCTCGCCACAGCGGGACCCGACTCGGAAGACTTCTTCGCAGAGCCGGGACGGACCGTGGTGTTTTTATCGTGGAGATTGTACTCGGCTCTGAAAGCTAGGACACGAAGCAAGGTATCCTTGTCGGGGATGCCAGCGTCGCCGACCTTGGGCTGACGCAACTCCGTGCTCTGGGCGGTTTCCTCAGCCTCCTCTTCCTCCTCGTAGTCGGAGTCGTCCTCGCACCGCAGCCAGTCCTGCCCTGGCGGGTAGATGGAGTGCATGAAAGCGCGCACTGCAACAACATACGAAGTCAGTGATTGTTCTATGTAGTTAAGTAGGGATAGTGGCCGAGAGGGGTGAGAGGGGTAGGCCTCAGAAGGTACTAGACTCCCAAAAAAGTGCCATTGGAAAATTGCTATGAGTGAAACTAGGAGAAAACGAAGGGGAGAAGTAATTGCAGATGTGTGCTTACACGTGGCGCGGCGCTGCTCCGTGTCCTTGATCGCTGCGATATACCTGCCCGCCGAACCGGGCTCGTACTCGAACACGCGCGGCTTCTCCTTCCGCTTCCGCAGGATGTCGCCGCCGGGGACGTGAATGGATCGACGCGGCGAGGTGGCGGGGGACACGCCGTAGCAAGCGTCGGTGTACTCCACGTCGATCGTCAGCTTGTTGGGCACGTCGTCGATGGTCTTCCCCTGCGGCAATGGCGGAGTGGGTGGGTACTGGAACGGCTGGCCCATGGTCGGATAATGACTAATGTTATATTTCATTGGCGTGGTGGGGAAAAGGGTTGGCCGTCGGTACTCGTCGATGTAGTACCTGTCCGCCTTGTCTTTGAAGAAGGTCGGCAGCGCGGACGGGGGTGTAGGGGAAGGTATATACGTCTCTGCAGTTTTGATCGTGGAGAGGTTGCTCGGTTTTGAGTCCGGGGGAGTGGATTGGTAATCCGGTAGAGGCGAATGAGAAGGCACTTGGTTGCGGGAATTGCCTGCAGATTCCTGAGCCGCTTTCCTCTCTGCCTCCTGCTGTCGACGCCATCGACTCCATCCTCCCTCGGGGGGCGTAAAACCTCCCAGCCCGTCAGGAGGAAACGGATTGAAGGATGATCCAGTTAACTGATCTAAGTAGTTGACGGAAGGAACGACACCTTCGTTCTTGGTGGCAGATTGCTGAGCCATGTCTCCTCCAGTGGTGCTGAGACTATCCATATCCATGGCTAAGATTGGGTGTGACAGGCCGAGGAAGAGGATATAACCGCTATTGGCAGAATTTAGTTCTCAAGGCGGAGGGCAGTGTAGAAATGTCGAAGGCGAATCAGTAGACCAAGGTAGTATGCTGGAAGGCACAGGGAATATTCAGTCCTTCGTATGTTTGCTTGAATAAAAAGAAGTTGAGGAAAGGTAAGATTTGTGGGTTGTTTCTCAGTGAGGGAGAAAATTGGCTGACTCCTAGTTCCCGAGGCGGAGAGAAGTAAGTGCAGAAGGGGTCGACTGAAGAAGGTTCAGCAGACGGAGGTGTGCACTAGAAGGAGCAGAAATATTCAGTCCTTCGTACGATTGCTTGGGGAACGCAGAGTTAAGGAAGAAGAAAGCTCCGTAGATGGCTTCTTCGAAGGGAAAAAGAAGGCTTGCAAGGTTGTTCTTCGTGACGTATGAAGGTAGGAAGAAAGACTCCGAGAGTAATGAAGGTCAGGGATGAAGGTCTAAGAGTTGTGTTTCCTTGAAAATTTCTGGGAAGGATGTTCGGGACAGAAAGTAGAGTGGTGTAGGAATTTGTGTGCAGGTTGAGAGCTTGGGGGAGGTGGAAGATCGAATGAAAGATTGAAGAAGGTGGGAACTGGTGAAGCGGAGAAATGATAGGCACGTGAAGAGTATTCGAATAACCTTTCATAACTACGTGGTACATCGTAATGTTTCGAGTGGCTAAACCTAGGAGACCCGAGGCGAGACGTGAGGAAGACGTGATAAGGTGAGGGAGACGTGAGGAAAAGGGGGGTTGGGGATAGCTTCACTCCCGATTTGTAAGTTATCTTGACGCGACGGGTCCCACGCGGATTGACTTACCGCTGCCAGGAAATTTTATTCACATGTTCCGGCTGGTACTGCGAAAAGGCAATAAGGGCTTACAGAGGAGGCCATACAACGCTCAACCTCAGACCACTTCAAATGAACAATACGGCAATGGCCAGCAACACATGCTCCCACATATCCAATATCTCGCCCCTCCTCCTGACCTCTCCTAAAGCTTCCATCATGTGACCGATTACTCCTATGCCTGGGCTCAAGCCCACTGTCTATCCCTAATAATGCCCTCTGTCAACATGCAGCCTTCCGAATAGCATGGTCATGAACGAAGAGCTCTTCGTAACAGTATCAAACACAACTATATCATAAAGGCAAACACTTATCTGAGGGTTACTTTGCGAACCCCTAATCTAGTTTCGTCTCACTCTTTCCCTGAGTCAAAATACGGAGCGGCTGCCCCTATTCTAAAGCAGGTCGTGGAAGTCCTTACATCAGCTCCCTCCCTTCATTTACGTAACTAGGATTCCTGTCTGATTTGTCCATGTCGCTTCAGTTTACCTATAGCCTAAGATGACCCCCCCACCAACGGGCCACCCCATCAACGGGCCACCCATTTTTGAAGCCATCGCCACTACAACCCTTCAATTTAAATAACAATATCTTAATAACCATTTAATCAATTAATTACCTATTAACCACCCCGTACAACTATGTAATAAGGGTTATCTTCGTTATCTTTTTCGCTTTCGAAAGGTTCGTTTTTCTGTTAATTTCGCGGAATAATAATGGAACGTCCTTTCCTAGTAGCTTTGTACCTTACTTTTACTTTTTTAACCGAAATTATCTTTACGAAAACTTTATTTGGCTCGGGCTGTATTTTCCGGCGCTTTTTAAGCTTGGTTTTTTAAGGGCTGTAATTAATTAACTATTATAAATTTCGGCGGCGGAAAGTTTGAATAATTTTTCGTTAAGGCCCTTGCCGAATTTGCGGAACAAAAGGCGTACGGTAGGATTTCCGAAGGTTGGATTTATTCCTACCAGGAATTTCTTGATCTAAACTAAATCCTTAGAAAATTTAGGTATTTTAATACTTAAAGCAGTTATTTCGGCTAGGAAGTTAAGGCGTTCTGGGGTAAAAATTAATTTTGGGGCGGGTATATCCGCCATTTTCCCTTTTTCCTTAACGTACCTGTTATTTAATATTTTCGCCTTATTAATAAAATGCAAATCTATTGCTTTCTAACCTTTTAGGATGTATTTTGAGGTTATTATAATTTCGCTTTATGTTTTCGAAAACGCCCAGAAAAAATCGGTTTTATTTGTAACCTTAAAAGCCCGGTTATAATAACGTTTACGGAACCAATAACGGAATTTTTGCTTTAAAGTAACAAATATATTTATATCAAAAAGCTGGAAAATATAAAAAACGTAAACAGGTAAGAAAATAATATAAATCTTATTTTAAAAGTATATCTATATAAAGTTTTCGGTAATATAACTGTTATAACCGTCGATAACTAAAAAATTTTATTTGTTAAGGTTTTCGGGCTTAATATTAAAAATAAAAATTTTACGAAACTATTTTAAGCCGATTTCGTTATTTGTTTAGCCGTTTTTTAAAGTAATAAAATACCAGCTTTCGTATATTTTATTATCCAAATTAGAAAATTATTATTATTATACGTTACCGCCGTTGAAAATTACGAATAATAACAACAAACGCTTATTAGTATTAACATATACGATTATAATAATCCATCCTTTTTTAACAGCATCCTTTAAGTTAATACATTTCCTAACGGTTTTACCGAAAACAAAAACGTTTTTCCCCATATTTTCCATTACTTTAATTTCGTTTACGTTATATCGGTTTTTTATTTAATAACTTTAACTTTTAATAAAGCGAAATAATCGAATAAAACGTTAATAAAAACCGGGAAAACGTTATTTAAACGTTTATAATCGATCGTCGTACCTTTAATAGTCTTAATTTAAGGATGGCGGCGTAAAAATCGGGTTATCTAACTTTTTCTTAAACGTTAAAGGTTGTTGTTATTAATTAAAAAGCGTTATGCGTATAAACGAAAACGGAAATACGGTAATGCATAACTTAACTAACCTTATACGATAACCCAATAAGCTAAACCTTTTTCTTAAATTCGTAATAACTTTTAACAAACTTCATTAACTTTTTCTTTCGTCGGTATACTTTCAATACGGCATATTATATACTATCGGGTAACATCGTAACCTTTGGAAGTTAAACGTAAGGATCTCTCACGCGTTACCTCGTCAATCGCCTGCGCCGTACGTAATTAAGCTGAAAGCTGCATATCGTTCGAAAGCGTAGATTCTGATAAATAAGAAGATAATTTTTTTAATTTTCTAACGCGTTGTTAAGAAGCCTTTTAAAGGGAAAGAAATCAGTAAGTGGGTCGGCGCGCAACGCGGGTGTGGGGTGGCCCGTTGATGGGGTGGCCCGTTGATGGGGTGGCCCGTTGGTGGGGGGGTCATCTTACGAGTTTCGTCCATCTTCGTATGAATCTCTCAATAGATATATTTTGGATATAGTCCAAGGTATAGTCTTCCTAACTTCAGTTGGAGAATTCGGCCATGTTTTTCACAGAAATTTTGAGATATTTTAGAATTGGGCTCGCTCAACGAGCTCAGACTCTGCTAATGGAACTGTCTTCTCATCCATCCAACGTGATCCCCTTATCGACATTTCCGATCGCTTCTGTCGGGCTGGGCTCGGCATTGCTTAGGTACATTGACACTGTAGTATTGCTGCACGGGGGGTTCGTTTCGACATTCAAATCTGCTTCAACGCTGGCTGGACGTCCTTGAGAATGAACGATGTTTCTAATTTCATGATTCAATTCGAACATTCGGCGAGGATGCTCACGATATCTACGCTTCAATGACCCCTAGACTCCGTCATGCTACAAGACCACCATGCGAATAAAGCATCAAGTCAGATTGGACTTGGTCCCTAGCAAGTTGACGCTCATGTCCTTGCAGAGAGGCATTGCCTCATGCCTTCCTAATCCATGAAGCTCGGGGTCACACATAACGTTATTCAATATCACTGCTCAAGCGGACCCCTTAGCCTTCCTGATGACGTCCTGCAAGTGCGCCTCCAACTCACGCGTGACTCCCTTGGGGTAGTAAGCTTCCGGGGGCTGCTCCCGCGGCAAGAGGGGGTCATCGTAGTTTTCTACGGCGTCGAGCCATAGTTAGTCAGCAGGTGGGCGCTTGCGTCCCGCGTATCACTCGAGAGACGACTTTTGGGCTGGACTTACTGATGATGTTGGATTTCGGATCGCTGAGCCTAGCCTTGAGATGCTCGTAGTCCTCCTGGAACTTCTTGTCGTTCCAGATGCTCGTGGGCCAGAGCGGCCCGGGGATGCGGGTAGCAGCAGTCTGAGCATTTCCGCTGAACGACTGCGTTGGCGTGTGGGGCGGGCCGCCGGCCGCCTGCTGCGATTGTCCCTGGCTGCTGCTGCCCGACATGTTGCTTTGAGGGTTTAATTCCCTTTTGATATTCGAAACTAAATGGACATGTTAGGGGACTAGGTAAATAATGTAGGAACGGATCGAGTATTATCTACTCAGATATATATACAGCTGGCTGGGAACCAGGCGAAACGTTCGTGCAGTGGTTGTGGCCTGTGGGGCAAGAGGTCCAAGTTGATAGACTTCGCGATATTGGAAAGCCTGGATGCCCCAATAGGACCCGAATCTATTTACTTATCCGGACTTGGTTGGTTTTTAACAAATAAAGAGATATTCTTTTCCCGAGAGTGTGACGGAGTCTGGTATTGATCGAAGTCTGGTAGGGGTTTCGGCCAGTGCAACCTTCTAGAAGACATGGTTGCCCTCCACGCCAAACGGGATATTCTGTCACAACCTGAAGGACGCCAAGACGCGCTTAGGTTACTGTAGGTACCTAGTAGCATAGGGTAACCCCTGTCGGTCACTTATGTAAAAAGGGCTACGAAGTACCGAGCCGCATGAAATGATTGTGTACCAAGAACCCCCCCACCATCGCCATCCATCAGCCATTGAATGAAGATACCATCAAAGTTCGACATAGCTGTTGTATCACTTGACGCACATACAAATAACGCCCACCTCGCGTTAAACAGCCTGCCTACGGGTTTTTGGAAAGACAGTCAATTCGATAATATCGTCAATTCGGCATTCACTACCTCCCCATCCAGAGTATTCTTCTATCCGCCGAACAATGGTCAAGGAAACGACCAAAGTCCCAGATGCCTGGGAGGACGACGACTGGGAGACGCAAGCCGACAGGGCGGCAACAGAAGGATCCCGCGACGAGCCTGAGCAGCCGGCCGCGCCCCTGACGAAAGCCGAGCGCCTCGCTCAACACGCCGAGCTGAACAAAAAGCTCTGGGAATCGGCGTACGTTCCCCATCTCCCCTTCCCTTCCTCTCCCCTCTACAACCCACTCTCCCACTCACCGTGGACACAAACCCTCCTCCGGCATTCCGAGAAGAAAGGCTAACCTCTAAACTGCGCACTTACAGCGAATCGCCCCAGCCCGCCTTCCACCAATACCTGCCGCCGAGCACCGTGACGGGTGGGCCAGCGTCGTCGTTCACGGCGCCGCCGCCCGCGACGCTGACGACGGCCTTCAAGCCCGCGGTGACGGTCCTCAGCCGGCGGCCGGCGCAGAAGCAGAGCGCCGGCGAGGAAGAGGACGAGGAGGAGGAGGCGAGGCGCAGGGCGGCGCAACAGCTGAGCCCCGAGGAGATGCGCGCCAAGCAGCAGCGCGAGCGCGAGGAGAAGCAGCGGCGCTACGACGAGGCGCGCGCCAAGATCTTCGGGACGCCGAGCCGGCCCGGTTCGAATTCGGGCGCGAACCCGGGACAGTCGTCGGGCGCCAGCACGCCGTCGCGCAGCTCGACGCCGCCCCGAGGCGGTGATGGGGGAGGGGCGAGTCTAGCGGGGAGTGGCGGTGGTGGACGGGAAAGAGGAGGAGGGGCCCGCGGGAGAGGCAGGCGTGGTGGTGCTGGGCAACACCGGAATAACGACAATCGAGGGGAGGGCGGGCACCCACACTCGCCGCGGCCGAGCAGCCAGCCGAGCGGCGCACGAGAGCTGTACGACCCAAATTACTCGCCGAAGCCGGGCTACCAATTCGAGAGGAGGGGAGGCGGGGCGTCGCTATCCGGCCGGTCGACGCCGCGGGAGGAAGACCAGGTTCTGCGAGCGCCGCGCGGGCCGGACGGGAGCGGGAGGGGGTTTGGATTCGCCAAGCGCAGCACCAGGGGCAGTTGAATTAAGCTCTATACTATGCTATGTGCTTATGCTACTTCGGAGGGTGGTTGACTACCAACCGCCGCCGATCTTCCCCGCCAGCTGAACGACCCGCTCCGTGTCGCTGGGCTTGTTCTTGCCCACGTCGCTGACCACCTCTCGGAAGCTCGTCTTCGTCAGCCTATCGATGTCTATGCCAGTTATGCTCGCCCAATGCGCCAGGGTATCATGAATGTATGGTGGGGAAATGCCTCCAAGCACGCCACTGCCAGACTCCTCTCCTCCGGTCTCACCAACGTCGTCGCCCCTTTCCGCGCCTGCTTCGTCCGCCGAGAAGTAGGCCTCATCTACTTCCGCAAGCCATTGCTTCTGTTCAAGCGGGCCAGGCTTCGCCTCCCGACCCTTTCGCTCCATCACCACCGGATCATCGACTTTGATCTGTCCACCGCCGTTCGTGCAACCGCCAGGACAGGCCATGACCTCGACATAGGCATATTCCATCCCCGTCGACTTGCCAATCGGCCTTTTGGTGGCTCCAACCGTCTTGCCGCCCGGCATCCGCGACGGCCGCGCTGGCTTCAGCCGCCTGACCAGGTTCTGGATATTTCGAAAGCCGTAGTACCTCGCCGCTCTGAATATCGGCTCCCCGGTCGCGGACTTCACCGTGTACTCCACTACATCAACATTCCTCCCGCGTGTCGTCTCGATATTCGACCCTGGATGTTGTGCCGCCACGTATTGTAGGATGAAATAGAGGTTACCGCCCGACGTCCCTGCCGCGGTGTCGGATTGGCGTATCCGGCGGGAAGGAAAGAGGAAGCGATGGACAGCCGGGTCGGGGAACGGTATTTGCAAGGAAGTAGGAATCGGTGCTTTGGACAATCCGAAGAAATCGAGGCCCCGCGATTCCGTCAGCATCAAAATCTCCTTGCTTGTGATGACACAGTCGACATCACGCACTCCCCTTCCCGGTTTCCCGTCGCCGCCCCACACAGCGTCGGTGAGCTCCTCGCGACTCGCCTCGAGCTTCTTGTCGAAACACGGCATGACGGCCAGATGCCATATTCTATCCGGTGGGATTCCTAACTTCCGACTAAGTGTCGTCTTGAGGAGTATACCCATCAAAGCCTGCGGTGACTTCACTCTCGACATGTGCGGCAGGACATGCGGATGCGTCTTCTCGGCATAGCACACCCACCCCGGACAGCTGGACGTCAATATCGGCTTCGCAGCGCCACTCTCGCCCAGGACCTCCTCGGCACCGAGCACGAGACACGCCTCCCGCGCCGTGTTCGTGTCCACCACCCACGTAAACGCATTGTTCCACCTGCCGCCCGCTCTCAGCCCGCACTCGCCCATTAGCAGCTGCGCTATCTTGCGGCCCGCGTCTGCCTCGCTGGTCCCCGGCCCTATCACAGCCGCCAAGCTGGCGCGCGTCTGTGGAGACACGCTGGCGACGAACAGCTTGCTCTCCGGGTTCTCCAGCCCCTCGACCCTAGCCTCGCCGCTCTCATCGTACCGTATCCGCAGGCCCGGCGCGCTGTCCAGCACGCTGAGGAGCTCTGAGTGGCTCTGAAGGCTCACGAGCACGGCCTCCGCGGAGGTCACGCAGCCCGAGCACGCGAGGCAGTCCGTCAGCGAGATCTGTGTCGGCGCGTTCGCGTTCGTAGTCGAGGGGGGGCCCTGCCCGTCAACTATCACTTCGTGCTCTAGCGCTGCTTCGTCTGTTGGTGGCACCGCCGCGGGGAGCGTCTCGACCGGCTTGATGCATGCTACGCCCGGCGAGATGAAGTCGTTCAGGTCGTCGGCCGACAGGATCGCCGACATCGTGTATGGCGTGCGTTATATGGAGGTTCTCCGCCTTGGCTGGGGCTCGGATCGTAGAGTCGGCCCGCGAAGGGGAGGCGACGACTGCGGGTGCCGCACTTCAGTGGTGTTGGCTTTTTTATGGCGGAGGCTCTTCGTTGGTGGGAATCAGTCTGATTGAGAGATGATGGAGTTTGGTTGGTAATCAATTGCACCGGATAGAGAGAGATGAATGATAGAATGAGCGTGTGCGAAGAAAAGAAAAGAACTAGGGTGATAAGTTGTCTGACAAATTATTGTGACAAGTTCCGGAGATGCGACTGTAGCTTTGAAATGCCCATTCGACTTTCTGGGTTTGCGCCATGCGAGATCGGCTTCGGGCGGGTGGCGGGGTTCTAGCGCTAGGGACTTATCGCCCAAGCGCGGGCCGTACTGTTAGTCCACACTATGCTGTCACTGCTATTTGAGGCAGATAGTCACCGTATGTATGAAGAAGAGGGATATATATACTGTGCCCACGGCTGGCCCATCAAGTACGACTTATTTCACGTGTTAATCGAATGTGGGAGAATGAATATGATGTCAGTCTCCAATGGTTCGGCTGATATAGAGCTATCCGGTATAGGTACCTAGTGATATGGAATATGTACGGCCGGTATGTATGAGCTACCCACTACGTCAATACCATTCAAATGATTACAAATATGTAACTAACGGGTTCTCGTTTTAGCGCAATCCGCACATGACTCCTCCCTAGCAGGCCATCCGCGGCGAAGAGAGTTATTAATACTCCTCGGCCATGACGCGGCTCCGCTTGACCCGCACCGGCGTCTCGCCCAAGGGGATCTTGCCACCGGGCAGCTGTGCGACGGGGCTGCGCGGCGTCGCGGTATCCGGCGTGCCGTTCACGCCCACGTTGAGCGAGCAGCTGGGCGCGTCGATGCCCTCGCGGCCCGTGCACGTCCGGTGCGCGTCGCCCAGGCGCTGGAGGTCCCTCTAGCCGTTCACCCCGGGGACAAAGTCAGTAAGTTCCGTTTCTACCATGGATGGCTTTGGGGGCGGCTTTGGGCAACCACTACGGAGTATAAAAAGCGGACGTATGGATGGCTGGGGGCTTACCGAAGTCACCGTGGAACCCGTAGCCGGTCTCGTCGCCCCGCGCGAAGACGAAGTTGCGGTCCTTGTACTTCGACGTGTTGAGGAAGAACTCGTAGAAGATGGTGATAACCGCGATCGGGTGCGACTTGGGACACACGCCGCCGTTGTAGACGCCGTACCGGGAGTCCGGGTAGCACATCTGCGAGTGGGATAGTTGTTAGCTACGTTCGCTGACTGGCGGGCAGCCCGGCCAGACTCTTCCTTGTGGGAAAAAAAGGGCTGAAAGGGGTCGACTCATGTGGCTCTTGTGGTCAGGCGAGTCGAGGTCCTTGCCGTTCCAGCAAACGGGAAGGTGACCTGCGAGCGGATGTCGATGCATTGCTCGAGCGGCACGCTGTTGGTCTGTACGGACCCGCCGCCCCTGAGGAAGCACAGGTGGTTGACGGCGCGCTGCTCGATGTCCGACGGGTCGAATGCGCGCTTAATAAGGTGGCCCGCCACCATCTGCAGGCCCTCCGAGAAGGGGCCTGCGAAGTTGATCTTGTAGCTCGGGCAAGATGTGCGTCCCGGCTCGTAATTACAGGCACGGTTCTGGTAGTAGACGGCCTGTCCTCGCGTGTTACGTTAGTATGAACTGATAGCTACCCTAAGAGGGAGCAGAAGGAGCGTGCGCGTTAATTCACGGATTCCTTGAACTCGACCATCTTGTGCTTGTTGCCGGCCGCGATGTAGGTACAGCTGGGGCACCCAGTAGATGGAGCGGTCGAGTTCCGTGTCGCAGGTCGTCGCGGCCGACGTCAGCGCGTTGGCCGGGGTCGTCCCCGCAAAGAAGTTGGTGCCGGCGATCGCCGAGTGCACGTGGTCCGACAGGTCGGCGCTGGGGCTGACGATGGGTCCCGCAGCTTGGACGGTCAGGGGCTGGCAGTTGACGGTGAACGTGGCGTACACGTCTTGGGCGTAGGCAGAGCCGCCAGCGGAAAGCAGCGTCGCTGCGACGAGCTTGGAAGAAACCATCTTGTTTCTTCAACACCGGACGTGAGGGATTGGGAAGTTGTGTATTGTATGCTGAGCTGCTGGGCTCTCACCAGGAGGAACGACGATCGTAAAGATAGAGACACACACGATAAGCAGAGATATCATAGATCTTTATAGCACTTCTTCCATCTCTGAGGGACGACAGGACGATGACAAGTTCCGCTCGCGACAACCCTAAGCGAGCTCGCCTGTTCGAAAACATTCTGGAGCAGGCCCCTCGCTGAAGCGTATTTGGAAGAAGCTATTGTGGCTGTAGGCGGATGATTCCGCTTTCAAATATCGTAGCAAGATGGTTTCTTCAAAGCATTTTCGCGGTCAGCCTGTTTACGCCTACTGAGACGAAGCTATCATGTTCAGGAGATAGGTGATTCCACCTCGGTGCCGAAGGAGTCGTACTACGTGCGTATGGAATGCTATGGTCGAACCCCCCGTCTGACTTGGCTGGCTCTTGACGGTCCTAGCTTGATATAGTGGGAACTTGGTATAGTAGGAGAAGAAGACCGAAACAAACCGACCACCTACCCTTTTCGACACGCCGAAGCTTCTCACTCTGTATGATACCCATCTCAGGAATCGGCGACGTATAAAATCTGGAGAGCATTGCCCTGATTATTTGGGCGAGACAGAGTTAATACACGGTCGAGGAGGACCGCCTACCTCTTCCAACCAACTTAGAGAATCTCTTTCCGTATAATGAATAAGTAGTGGCTTTGAGTGAGCTTGTTAGCGCGCTAATACGTCCAGTCTTAGCGAGAAGGGGACGAGACAGCCCAGAGTTGTTCCCCGGGGTGATTCGAACGTACAATGCCAGAGAAGCAGAAGATGGGACTCAAGTTGCTTAACCACCTGCTCGCCTATGCTCAGAAGGCAGTTCAATATCAAGTGACTAGGCTCGGGCAAGTCGTAAATCCGTATAGTATTGAAGAGGTAAGTACTTTTTAGTTTCGTATATATTATCAATATGTACTTACATTCCCGATTGGAATAAGTCTAGGAATGCACACTGCTACCTACGAGCACGCTACATACTCAGAATAATCGATAAGTACCGAATCACTCGTATGTAACACCATGGTGCCACTAAGTCACCAGGTAATGTAGACTTAGTAGTAGAAGTGAAATCTTCCCGGAGTATCTGTTCCAAGCCAAGTAAGTGACCCGTTTCAATATCTTGAGGTTTCGTATTTAGCTGTAGTATCCATGTATACGGATACACCAAGGCGAGATAAGTTACATCGCGAAGGACGACCCCAACGAATGCCCGTTTACCAAGGAATGAATCTAGTCAGCGCAGACAAGAACCAGAGTACATGCACAGCGTAACGAGCACGGGATATGCGTAAACGAGGCATCTCTTCCCCGCAAGTTCCCACATGTGCAGTTACAGCAGGTAGTCGACTTCGTCACATTGCAGGACAGGCTTTCTTGGCGTACTACCGGTTAGACGTTTCGTCTCCGGGAATTCTCTCTAGGTGGGCTTATCCCAAGGCAAAACTTATTCATCCCCCCCAGGAAAATGATGCGAGATGCGCTCTTCGAACTTGAACTATGGGAGATCGGCACGGAATATCTATAGTACCCCAGAATATAACGTCGGAGGTTACGATGGGCGGCCTACTAAAACTCGTGCACTAAAGGTTGTGGTGCCGAGAAACTATGTATAAAGAAAGCTATAGCGAGCGCCCCTTGTCTTCGGTACGCACTTTGAAGAAAGCCTTCTCGAGACACAAGGTAACCGGTACGTATCACTGTCGGGATACAGTCTAAACCAATCGTCGACCCCCTAGCAGGGGCGGAGGGAGAACCCTGAGGGTCTGCATTAGGCCTTTGGTCAGCTCTTGGGATGCCGTGGTGTCTGAGTGATTCATTGACTGCGGCGTAGGAAGTAAACCATGCTTAGCCAAGTGAGCTATCTATTCGCATTGAATTAGTTGTATCCCCTGCTTGAGGGGAATTTCTACGTGGAAACGTGGAAACCCCGTAAGTGCGGACTGCGGAGTTGGTGCAGTTGAGTAGTTGGAGGATATAGACTCGGGCCTGAAGGATTCAGGAGTAGAAGTGGTTATACAAAGGAATATGCACTGCAGAGCCTCAACATGAGATGTCCATGTACGTTAACCTGAATTAGGTACAGATATGCATTAAAACGTTAGTTGCTTACATAATGTAGCCAATGACGTCGTTGGTTCAGCGCTAAGATCGTCATCAACCATTCTTCTAGGTACCAATAGTTCCAGCAGTTCCCCTAACAAGATATACGTCGCAAATCACCATACATTTTGCGCCTCGCTTTCTATCATCAGCTACGAGGGAAGGATAACCCGCCTCTGCAAACACCCAAACTGAAGACCAATTGTCCAGTACTCGAACATGGATGTAAGTAACCAAGCGACTGCCAAGCCCTTTCTGTGCCACGCAACTCACAAGCCGCCTAGGCCATCTCAACATACAGCTTCGCCTCATGTGGTTGGCACTTGTTGCAGGCCCTCCCCTTGATCATCTGGCCGCAGGCCATCAACGGGTTGCTGACACTTGACTCGGCGACGGCGGCTATCAACCCTTCGAACGCCTTGGCGACCTACTATGCGCGCTCGCTGGGCTTTGCGCAAATCACCCTAGGACTCGTGACAGTGGTTTTGACGGGAAGTTTGCCCTTGACATCCTTGGTTGAGAGTAAGTAAATATTTTGCATCCGATCACCCCACCTGCCGAAATATTTCGGCTCCGCATGACAGGCCTTACTCTCACAGCTTAGGGCCTTGAAGCCGTATAGACTGGTTGGGACGGACGGAGCGGGAAGGACGGGGGGAATGGAGATTAGTCAACCATAGGATCTATGGCTAATGCAAGACAGCGCCCGGAGACCAGCCATCTCCATTTGCGTCCGCCGTGCTGCTCATCACGACGCTTTACCACGGGTCGACCGCCTTCTACTGCTGGGCGCAGTACAACGTGGCGGGACAGACAGGTTTCATGCTAGGGTTTATCGGCAACGTCGTCTTGGCGTCGTCCGGCCTCTGGTGTTTAATGTTTGGCGGCGAGAGACCGCGTATCAGCAAGCGTACCGGCGCGGATAAGCGCACGAGCGGGTTCCCGTTCAGTAATGCGGAGGCGGCCAAGCGGCACGCTGGCAAGAAGGGTCTGTAAGGGTTAAGGGGTCATGATGGAAGACTAGTCATGTCCTATATAGCGTGTCCCACCAAATTGGAACCGATATCGTACGACACCTGCGTTCGTACGCAATGACTACCTAATATCATACTGATTCTCAAATTCTCCATCCCGGCCAGAAGCTGAGTTCACGATATAACCTGATGCCCTGCAGGTAATACCATCGCATCCAACGTAAAGGCAGTAGAGAAACATCACTTACAATTAAGGCTTGTTGCAAATCTCTACGGCATTAATACTCTCCCCCACTATGAATCTATAAGTTAACCTCTACCACTATCTTAAATGAAGCCTAGCAGCCTCTATGTAACGTTCACAATGGCAACAAAAGAGGCTAAGGTGTTGCCAGAAATGCTTTGCATGGCGTGACGTCAACCTTGGACAGGGTTTTGAGAGCAGTTCGGTAGCCTTTTCACCTCGTTGTGCAGAACTGCCGGGCCTTACTCCCTTTGGTCTATGCCCTTACGAAGAGAAGGCCCAGGCCTTCGACATCTAATTAACCTAAGTAACTTATATGTAGAAAGATATAATACGATTCGGATTAAAACAGGCAGGTCGGACAGCTGCTGTTGCTAACAGGTTAGTTTACGGGAAGGTAGTCATGTAACTGACATGGAGCTATCTACTAGAACGAGGTCACAAGGAAGCTACCCCCAAACTATCAGGCTTAGGCATTATGCCCAAGTTAATGTGTAAACAAATGCGGCCCTCGTCGTGCTATGCCAACCATGCTAGAAGATCTATCTATAAACTCTGTGCAGGGTTCCCCGGAGCGCAAACAGTCAGTGGTGACGTGCAAACAAATTCCAGTAAACACAATACCATATGGAGCAGCCCTGGCCAGGATTTGGGATCCCAACTGCGCCTCACACGTCCTCGCTTCCTTTGCCGCGTCGGTCACTCAAAATCCAGCGAGAAATTAGCCATCTAGTGGCGGATTGGTCGGGAAGATTCGGTTCACTGTAACCCCTTCACCAGTATGCCCGAGGCTTTACAAAAAAAAACCCCCAGGATGTTCCACTCAGTGCCGGGATGTTCAGAGCAATGAAACCGGAAGTCCGATGGGGCTGTTCGCGGCAAACCCGGATACTAAAGTCTAGCGGAACCTGGGCAATCGCATGATGTCAGATGGTATAGACGAATTCAACTCTACGCCTGTCTCCAAAAATTGCGGTGTGTCTTAAGATGGCACAATAGTTGACTGCGGAGCCCCTGATTATAGACCCCTCCAGAGGCAGGGACTCGCTTTCTGATAGGGGGCAGGACTATATTCTAGACCTGGCCATCGAGAACCTCGAGTCAAAGGTCGCTATACCGATCCGTCAGTACAAGGCGCAAAGATTCTCCGAGCCGAGATTAAGCATTTCCCAGTCATCTCTCGTTCCTCGTCTCCCCTTTCACTTTCTCAATCTTTCTGATGGAGATTTCGGGGGTTCAGGCCCCCCCGAGACTCATCTGCTGGCCAAACCCAGTCCCGGATGAGAAAGTATTACTGGCTCTAGACTTTGTAGTGGAAAGGGATGACAATGAATGAACTTAATACCACTCGCTTGTTGTATTGCATGCACACCACCATACGACTCATGCCGAATCCGTGGAGAAAGGCCTCCAACTTCGTCTCAAAATGCTACCGAATGGGGATGTGGTTGGCCAGATTTGCCTTCATATACGAGCGGCGCTACGTTTAACAAACAGAGCCATCCAATCGAACCTACCCCTGCTCCTCCAGGCCGGGTCGCCCGGCCTGGAGCACCCAACCAACTGTTATCAACCCATATTGCGGATTCCGAACATGCTAATGAGGGAGCCGTTACTCATTCCTACGTTGGACTTTTAACTGGTCAAACAATTCAAGTTGATCGTCGGGTTTTGAGCGCTTTGACGTGGCGTCTGTATACGAATGGCGCCGATCCCATGCTCGAGGTCAAGGTTGTTAATAGGCTAGGGTGAGGGCCGCCACTGGGCAATGTTTGAGGAACAATGGTGCGTTATCGCAGGATCGGTCTTCGTGGAGTTGAGGAATATCGTATCACATACTTGCGTAAGTGGGATTGGACGCTGCTTCTACAGGCTTATTAGGTATGGCCTGGCAGTATGGACAATAGATAAAGGGTTGACCTATTACAATAGCCAATTGGTTAATAGTGAGGGAAGACATTGTTGTTGTTAGTTCACCAACAACTAACTCGGCCGACCAACACGCCACAAGAGAATGTCTGATGCAGCTGTTACTCAGGCGGGAGGCCTTTATCACGTTGGGCTGTCCTGTCAGCCCAGCCGTAATCTCGACCAACAAGGTCTGTAGACAGCAAACCTTACGTCGCCGGCTGCCTGGCCTTCCCAACCTCCACCTCTGCATTTAAAAGCACACTCATATACTGAAAAGTTAACGAATTTAATTCCATCATCCTTTAATATCAGAAAACATAGTTATGGCACAGACGCTCATGGACACACCTGCCAACCTGGGGCAGCCTAGCATATACCCCGCGATAGACGTCTCCCCACAAACAACGATTGCTCACAGACAAAATCAATACTCACTTTTCTCCCCGGCTCACCAGGACATCCTCTGCGAAGCCCTGAAACTACGGTGTCATACCGAGGAGCGACTGACCGCTCGTGGGTATCTTACGTCATCCAAACTTACCTTCATGCGCGACGATGTCTATGTGCCCAAAGGCGTCAATTTGACTGATATCATCTCGACGCGTCGGTTATCAAGTCGATTACGCGTCGAAGATCCCAAGAGAAGGGTCGTCATTCTTGACTGCGAGATGGTCGGCGTGCCCTTTTGGGAAGGAGCCAATCAATGCGAGGTGAGCGAGCTGGGCCAGCTGTGCGCGGTCGACGGCCTCACCGGCCATGTTCTGATCGACATGCTTGTCCAGCCGGCTCAGAAAGTCTCGAAGTGGCGAACTCGGTACAGTGGGTTGACACCTGCTGCGATGCGATCGGCCCGCTTCGAGGGCCGCCTGCTCTACGGCTGGCAGGGCGCTCGCACCGAGTTGCTCAAATACGTTGGTCCAGACACCATACTCATTGGCCAGGACTTGCCGTCGGACCTGTTCATGCTGAGACTCGCACATGATCGGGTGGTAGACACTGCGATACAAACGGCTGAAGCCGTGTTCGGCATGGAAAACACACTTGGACGCATTTGGAGCCTGAAAGATCTAGCCAAAACTCTACTAGATATGAAGATCCAGGTCGGAAAGAATGGCCATGACTGTGTCGAGGACACTCTCGCAACACGCGAGGTCGCATTGTGGTGTCTACGCTTCCCGCGGGAGCTCGAGGCGTGGGCTCGGGACAAGCGGGAGTTATTGGAGCGTCAGAGAGTGGAAAGGGAGAGGAAGATGGAAGAGCAGAAGAGAAAGAGGCGAGAAGAGGAAGAAGAAAAGAAAGCAGCAGAGGAAGCTACACAGAGGAGCCAGCAGAACCTCTTAGACTTTCCGCCCCCGCTCATATTGCCAGAGATTCTCTTGCCGTAGTGGGACAGACGAAGGCAAGTCTGGATATGGTGTCTCCAGTTCTGCCCGACGTTATGTCAAGACATCTGTCGGATGACTATTAACTGCGTAAAGAGAGACGAGGAAAGCATCAGCTTAAGGCAATCGTGCGGTAGGGGCAGAGATTGCTCAGCTGAGCTCATCATCGAGATAACGATTCATCACCATTAGGCGTCCATAGATGCATTGCATTTCTTTCATACATTCTTTTACATACCTCTGCTGTCTCCCGCCCAAACTGTTGACGGCCACCCTTGGTAATGGACCATATATGCGGATACATCGTCCAACAACTTCGAGCATCAGCATAGATATGTAAGGAGAGTTAATTCTAGTATTTGCTCCAATTATCTTGCAGCCCATTGCGCCTCCTCGCTGAAATTGGGAGTTGAGCGCGGTGAGAAGAAAACTAGCACGGTCTAGCTAGGTGCATATGGGGGCATTCTGTTTCCAACCTGGCACGGCTTCGGAGGCTCATCCTCCGCAAGGGGCGATCTCCCGGACGCCGCACCGGGAAGCCGGGGAACGCAGAAGATGTTTGAGGGCTTCTAGATCGCGATGTTCAAATAGTCCAGACTCCCCGTCCACAGGGTCACGTCTTTTGCAACCGACACAATGTTCCATCCAGCTTCCTATAATGCTGCCTCGCCTCCGACACGTCGCAACGGCGTTCCTCGCCAGCAGCAGCACGCCCCTCTTAGCGGGCGCCGCATCGCTGCAGAAAGTCACGACGGACTTCGGCCCGAACCCGCGGAACGTCGGATTCTACATCTACGTGCCGGACGCGCTGTCGCCACGGCCCGCGATCCTCGTGAACCCGCACTGGTGCCACGGGGACGCGCAGGCATGCCACCGGGGGTCGCGGTACGCGGCGCTGGCGGACCGCCACGGCTTCCTCGTCATCTACCCGGACAGCCCAAACACGGCGGACAAGTGCTGGGACGTGTCGTCGAACGCGACGCTGTCGCACGACGGCGGCGGCGACAGCCTGGGCATCGCGAGCATGGCGCGCTGGGCTCTAGAGAAATATAACGGCGACCCGAGCCGCGTCTTCGTCACGGGCGTCTCGAGCGGAGCCATGATGACCCAGGTCCTCATCGGCGCGTACCCGGACCTGTTCGCCGCCGGCTCCGCCTTCGCCGGCGTGCCGTTCGGCTGCTTTGCCGGCGACGGGTACGCCGTGTGGGGCGGAGAGTGCGCCGAGGGACGCGTCACCAAGAGCCCCGAGGAGTGGGCAGCGCTCGTCGAGGCCGCGTACCCCGGGTACGGGGATGGCTGGCGGCCTAAGCTGCAGATCTTCCACAGCACCGAGGACGACGTCCTGAACTACGTGAACTACGGCGAGGCCGTCAAGCAGTGGACGGCGGTTCTGGGGCTCGATTCAGGGCCCGTGAGTACCGTGCCCGACACGCCCATTTCCGGCTGGACTAAACATGTCTACGGCACCAGCGGCTGGTTCGAGGCTTATAGCGCGGCCGGCGTTACGCATAATATCCAAAACCAAGAGGATGTGGTGATGGAGTGAGTGGTGCGATCTCGCATGCAGCACCGGGGACTGTTTCAAGTGGGGAGATGTCAGCTAGCCAGGTGTGCTAAAGCACCCTAACTGAAGAAGGCTACGTTCTGATCGGAGGATATATTTCCGTTGCTAGCCTACACAGAAGCAGTACGTGTACGAAGCATTTACGCAATTAGCTGAATACAATAACGTAATTGACATCCTGTGAAAATACGCGAGAGCGTTCTGATGATTATTGGTATAATAATGTGCGTATTACTAAGTTGTGTCCAGAATGGACTGATTTATCTATTTGTGGCTAGATAAATAAGTGGAGTGCACGGGCCCCCTAGACGCGCTAGGGTAACCTAAGCACGGGCCACCTAGCTGGTGGCATATTAACGCACCAAACTCCAATTTGCCTTTTTGCATTATGTATGTACATTTAAAAACATTAGGAAAAACTACTTATTTATCATATTTAGAGATTAAATTTTGATTTTTGCGTGTAATATTGCAGAAAAGTTATAAAGAAGTTAATATACATTATAAGAAATTAATAAAAAACAATTTAAAATAGCTTAGAATTAAACCTTTAATTTCCGTATTAAAAGGTATGGTGCTAACCGTTATACCAAGTTGCTAATTTCTTTAATTTACCGTATTACGCGTACGCGCTGGGTTACGCGAATTTTTTTTACAAATGTTTTAAAGTTAGCTAGCTGTTAATATGCGAAATATAGCTATAGATACCAGCTTAATATAAAAAAGGTGTTATTATTATAAATAAGTTACTTCGTTTTTATTAGCAGATTAATAAGTATTTAAAATTATTACTTTTTAGATTTTTTATTTATTTCGGCAGTTAAAAAATAAAGATTTAAATACGGTAACGTACTATATAAATAAGCTGGCCACATAAGCGAGCTGGCCGGATTTTGGCATTTCGCGATAACAAATTTAAATAATATAACTGTAACGTTATAAATCAATTTTAATGTTACGGCTAGCACCATACCGTTACGCCGGGGCACAAAAGATTGGCGGAATGATCGCAATTGTGGCAATCATTCTGGTGCGAACAGCTGCATATATACTGGAGCCATAGCTGTCACGGGACCCCGACCGTAACATTTAATTAATCGGATTTTTTTTCGTTAAACATATTACAGCTTTTTTATATATATACGTGTTATATCCGGGCTTATCGTAAACGTTATATTTTCGTTTTTTCGTTTTAACCTTTTTATAATAATTGATTTTAACAGTTATTAACTGAGATTTTTTATTACCCTTTTTTATTTTCGGCTAGAAAAGCTCATTTTTTTATATAATATATATTTTTCCCTTTAAAAACGTTTATTTTTAGTTTTTCGGCATTTGTTAAGAAAATAATTAATTTTGTATAATTTAACTGCTTTCTTTTTACAATAAACGTTTTCGTATAAAAGTACTACGTTATTTTTTTTGTTAAAATTAACCGATTTAATTATTCTTTGCCGTCGAGCTTCTTAGATGATTCTTTTTCTGTAAATATAGTTTTTATTTTGTTATTTTTTATATATTTTAAAAGGTTTTAGGAAGTACGAAAAAAAAAGAACCGGTAGAGGTAAACGGTAAGACGGTCGGCTTTAACTGGCCAAATTTCTAAACCGAAAAAAATGTTATTCAATTAAATAAAATAAGTTTAATTTTAGAAACATTAAATTTGATATTATTGGATGCTAAAATAATTTTAAATACGTTGTAAAAACCGGAAAGAATTTCTCTTCAGAATATAAATATAATAACATTATATTAAATTTTCAATATAAAGCGTATAAACATGTTTTAACACGGAATAATAAAGTATGTCGAAAAGTTAGAATTAATAAAAAGAATAAAAAAATATGCAAAACGTAATAATATCGTTATTTATGCAAAATTGTTGAATTTTATTAAATAATAACTTTTGTAACCGTTAAAAATAAAAACTTTTTTCGTTTTTTTCGTATACGCTCGAATATATATATCGAAATATTATATTTATTGTTATTTTAATTTATTCGTTATTTTATTATTTTAATTAATACCATCTTTTTGATGGGCTAATAATAAGTTATGGTAATGCCGTAATTTAAAATAACGGTTTTCTATAAGAATATGAAATAATTCTATAATTTATTTTAATTACCGTTTTACATTTATTTAATCTTTTCATTTTTTTAGCATTTGTAATTATTATATTATATACTATTAGAAGCTTTATTAAAAATTCCGTTTTATCGAAATTATAATTCTTTTTTACAATACCGTATTTTGTAATTATAATCTAAGTTAAGTTAAATTGCTTATAAGGTAAAAGTTAGATTTAAGCCTTAGTTGCTAAGCTAAGCCAATATACAGAAAATGATTTTACGATAAAATTTCCACGATAGATATTATACCGAGTATTTTCGAATACGATGATTTTTTAAACGGTTTTTACAATTAAAATAGATTGCATATCTTAATCCCGTGTTGTATTCCGATTCCGAGTAGTTGCCGACAAGCTTCGATTCTGGTAAACCTTATGCCCGTTGGCCACGGTTTAGCAGGGTTCTTAAAGGCAGATACTAGCTTTGTACGGTAAATTTTAAAGATAAAATTTAAAAGCGTATAAAAAGCTGGTTTTGCAAGTTTTTATTAGTTTTACAATTAAAAAGTTTAATTTCGATCGTTTTTACAGTTTTTTAAGTTTTTATTAATTAAAATACGAGCCGAAACAATATAACATGTTATATGAATACATAATATTAATTATCCGGAACGGGAAAGTTTCGATAAAAACCGTTCAATTTATAGTAATTTATTCGAGAAAAATTACCGCATAATTTAAAGCAGTCGATCTAATTATCGACTTAAAAAATTATTTTCTAAAAGATCGACTATATCTTTTAATATTCGGATATTACCTTATTGTCGATTAAAAGAATTTAATTTATTACGAGCTTATTATATATAATTTCGATTTAACGAAAGAACTGCTGGCGAAGGTATAAGGGGATAAGGATAATAAGGATAATAAGTTGAATAATTCCGAAATATAATTACTGAAACATTATACGTTAAAGGATTACGAGCGCTGGTTTGTTTGGTTATTTAAGTTTACGAGGAACTTCCAAAATTCCGATAAAAATCGATGTGGATAAAAGTTGCGAAACGGAAAAGTGTTAGTGAAGCATAGAAATTAAGGTAGCAATCTATCATTTTATGCAATTTTATATATACGGTTATGTTTTTTCGAAAGAGAAAGTTAAATTGCTTACGAAATACTTCTAGATTTTAGTGCAACATTTTTCAATAATTAATTTGTCGATTTAAACATATTTTAATTCTTTTAACCGTTAAAGAAAGCTTAACGCTTATATAATCTTAATCTTATCGTAATATATTAAGAAAATAACAAATTTGTTATATCTTGGGTAAACTTAAGCCGGATAAAAACGTTTACGTATTTAAGTTAAAAAATCGGTTAATGATCGATTTTTTTGGTAGGCGTAAATTTTCGTAAATTTAAAAAATTTCAATTCGGTCGGGTATACCGTTATATCGCGTTTATAAAGTAAATATAAAATCTTTATAACGTCCCATACAAGCGAACTGGACATACAAGCGAGCTGGACACTTTTTTTAACTTTTTAATTATCCAACTTTAATTATTTATTTCTTAATAACCACGATATGGAACGGCTTACAAAAAAAGCAAGAATAAACCTAGCCGTTCAGGTTAAAAAAAACAACCCGAAACTTAGTTATAGAAAGCTTAGTTTTATTTATGACGTTCCATTTTTTATTTTAGAAACGCGATATTACGGCAAACGCGCCCAAACCGATACCACCCTTAATTCGCGAAAACTAACGCCGACCGAAAAGAAATCGATCGTCGACCGAATCCTTAACTTAGATACGCGAACGTTTCCTGTCCGGCTTCAGTACGTTAAAGATATGGCCAATATATTGCTAGCCTAACGCGTTACGGAACGCGTCGGAGTTAACTGGGCGTTAAATTTTGTTAAACGGCAAAAAAAACTCCAGACGCGTTTAAATCGGAAAATCGATTATTAACGGGTTTTATGCGAAAATCCAAAAACATTTCGCAAGTGGTTTAAGTTTATTCGGGTTATTATCGTAAAATACGGCATCGTAAAAGAGGATATTTACAACTTCGACAAAACTGGATTTTTGATAAGGCTTTTTATGGTAACGGGTATGATAATTATTAATACCGAAAAACGTGGAAAACCTAAATAAACGCAATAAAAAAATAAAGAATAAGTTATGGTTATCCAGGTTATTAATTCCTAAGGTTGGGCTGTACCGCCATTTATTATCATAACGGGGAAAAATCATTTTAGGTCCTGGTACCGCGATAACTTATTGCCAGCTGATTGGAAGTTCGGTATAAGCCATAATAGCTAGATAACAAACAAATTAAGTTTAAAATAGATTCAGTATTTTGATAAATATATTCGGATGCGTACGAAAAGTTCGAAACGTTTCCTTATCCTCGACGGTTACGAAAATTATTATTCGATGGAATTCGAAAAATATTATGCGAATTATGACATTATTACGCTTTATATACCCACCTATTTTTTTTATCAATTCCAACTTTTTAACGTATCTTATTTTTCTATTTTAAAACGCGTTTATTCGCTTTATATCGAAAACTTAATACGATGTTATCATACCCATATTACTAAAGAAAATTTCCTTGCCGGCTTTTACGACGCGTTCAAAATTGCTATAACGTTCGATAACATCAAATCCGGATTTGCGAAAGCTGGCCTTGTTTTATTCGATCTTAATAACGTCCTTTCCGAGCTCGAAATTCCTTTAGTTGTACCTACGCCGACCGTCTCCCCGTTAACCTCCGCCGGTTTTATTTCCCCGCCCGCGAAAACCCCTAAAACTATCCGTAAAATAACAAAACGGGGACGTTATTTACAAAAAAGGATTAAAAATTACCAGGGTAGCTCGCCGACAAAAATGGTTAAATCGGTTAATCTTTTGATAAAAAATAACCTAATGCTTTTGTATAAAGTTGTTATCCTTAAGGAAAAAAACGTCCAATTACGGGAGACGAATTATATCTTAAGCAAACGCCGGAGGATTAAAAATAAACGTTTCCAGGAAGGAGGAATATTTATTATACAAAAAGGACAAACTTTTCTGGCCGAGAAGGAAAGGGGTGGTAAAAAAATGCAGCCAATAACGGCTGAAGGTGGTCGTCGCAAAAGGGTTAAGACGAAGGAATGGAAGTGTGGCGTTTGCGGCAAGCCCGGACATAATGCGTGTATTTGTGATGAAGTAGTAGATACGTTTAGCGAAAAAGATTCCGATTAGTTTAAATGGATTCGATATATTGTTATTAAGTTATTTGGATTAATTGTTACGAAGTGTTAAAAAGTGTCCAGCTCGCTTGTGTGTCCAGCTCGCTTGTGTGGGACGTTATATAAAATTAAGTTTTGCAAAATTAAGTTTCGGAGGTTTTTTTTTGCTTAAACGGTTAGGTTTATTTTGGGGTTTTTTATAAGCCGTTTTATAATATTATTGTTAAAAATAAATAGTTAGAGTTAAACGGTTAATAAGTTGTAAAATCCGGTTAATTCGTTTATATAGCCAGCTTGCGGACCTTTTTTTGGCACCTCGTAACAACCAATTCAAATAACTCAACTATAACGCAATAAATCTATTCTAATTAACGGTATTCTCTGTGATTAACCGTACTTATAGTTTAAAAGCAAATATATATATTATATCAAGATTTATTACAGACGTATATTACCTTTCTTTTTTTCTAACCGTTTTACAACCGATTATTTTTAATAGCTATTAACAGTACTTCCATTTCGAATCAGTGTGTCCCCGCCCTATTTAGCTTTTAAATTACACACCTTTTTTATATAAGCCTTTTTATAACGCGTATAGGCCTTCGGTAGTAATATAATAATAACTATAATAATAAAAAACGGAGTTTTCGCGATTTCTTTTGTATGATCTTATTGTTAATGATTTTCTTAAAAACTTTAGTTTTTGTTTTGCGTTTTGTATTGCGAAAACCCGGCAAGCTTAGCCGTACGCTTTTTTTTAAAGTTAATTTAAATCGGCGGAGCCGCGAACGAATATCTCGAAATATTTTCTCAAGTTAATCTCGTAATAGTTTCGAAACGATCGCATAAGCCGTTTACGAAAATGGTTAAAGTTATCAAGAAAAGCCTAGTTATTTCCTTTAATATCCGGGTTAATAATACCTATAAAACCGCTGTTAATAAGCGATTACCTGCTACGAAAACCGTTTAGAACAAAAAAAAGCAAATAACCGATAATTATTTTTGCGGTTAAAGATTTTAAAAAAGCCGAATGTAATGGTTTTACGGATACCGACGAGGATACGGGAAGCGGCTTTAAAATTACGGATAACGAGCTTTTCGAAAATAAAGTTATTCGAAACGAACTTTTCTAAAATAAAGTTATTCGAACCGAAGTTTCCGAAAACGAGCTTTTCGAAAACGAAATTATTCGAAACGGGCCTTTTGAAGACGAAGTTAATTAAGCCGAGCCCTCCGAAATCGAAAACGAAGGCGTTTTGAATAAAGAAATTTTTGCTAACGTTTTTAAGCTGAAATCTTTAAATATACGTATGCAGTTTTTTAGCATTATTAAAGTTCCTGTTAACGGCCAACTTCCGAAGAAATAACTTAATAAAATATGGAAAGTTGTTGAAATTATTAATTCGTAATAACTTGAACGATATATGAATTGTTATTATATAAAGATATATAAAAAGAATTTGTTTGATTTTATTAAGTAACGTAGTATTAATTATAATAAAGGAATTATAAGGCGAATACAAATATAACTTTCGGCATACGTTCGTTTAGGCTAGGAAATTTATATAACGCCACAAACTTTATTACGAAGTTATATTATAACCTTTTAAGTTGTTATTATATGATATATTCGACGTTAATAAGCTTGTTAAAGTTATTAGTAATATCGCGAAACGTAATAATAAAAAAGATGTTTTTTTAAATTTTATATATATATAACTTTAACACTTAATTAACAAAACTCCGGCTTTTACTTAATTTTACCTTCGAACCCTTTAATAATGTAATAAATCGAAAAACCTTCTTTATATAGCGTTAACGTTCGTTATTTTTAAATAATTACATTTTATAATAATTAACCCGCGTCAACGATAATCCTTTCATTAGGATTCTCTAAAACCATATTATTACAGGAATACCTACGCTTATAACCTTTCCTTTTAGAGACTTTTTTCCGGTAACATTTGCAACAAGTCGGAAGCCTATTACGGAATACCTATTTATAACTGCTTTCGGTATACAAGCCGAATTCGACAAAAGTTTTAAGGTCCATAAAGTTTTATCGAATACGTTCGGCTATAAAAAAAGCAGTAATTGTCTTAATTATAAAAACGTTAATTTTTAAATATATTAAGCTACAAACGGTATTCGTTATTATAATATAACATCTCGATAATTCGTTTATTGGTATAACGATATTAATAAATCCGACGCGATATATAAAACGCTTTTTATTAAGTTATATAACGAACTTTATAAAAGGAGAAACGCGGCAAACGCGGGATTCGGGAACGTTAAAAAATGGCGGGAAAAAACGCGGTTTTAAAAGCTTTTAAAGTTAAGCTTTTAAAACGTAGAAATAATGATAATAATAATAATACAAATATTATATATAATTACTTTAAAGAAGGCTTTTTAAGTATGATAGCTAATAGGTTTCGGGTTAATGGATAATAGCTTTTAACGGGATATATTACGTAATAAAATTAGCTAGCTACTTTAATCTTTTGAAGCTTTTCGAATCCGACTGTAACAATTAAAGGGGTTCCCAACTATTAAACCTTAGATATACGGTGTATATTAATAGATAAATCGTAAATATTAAATAATAAGGGTTTTCTATTACGTTTAAATAATAACACAATACGTTTTACATAATTAAATATTATTATAAATTACTACTTTTAAATCTAAAAAATAAATAACGATCGTAGCTATATATCCAAATCGTACTTTAAATAGCTATGTTTTTATATAACGCTATACCGTATAACTAAATAGTCATACTTTAATATCCAGCGCCATACCGTTTTATTGCAATCCGCGCTATTTTAATATCTAGCGTTATTCCGAATATAGCGTAGCTCCTCCAGCTATATGCAGCATAATTGCAACCGTTTCTTTTGAATCACCGAGACGTCCGAAACGTTAAATCGTAACACGATCTCCCCTTTTTTAAGATTTTCGTCCTCGAAAACTATTCGTAATTTCTATAATAAATATATCCCTTTTTCTTTTTTTTTTTAATTATCCTACTATAACGAGTCGTACAGCTAAGTCTCGCAAGCGTAATTTACAAAAAGGAACGTATCGAGTTCGCTTCTTACATTTATTAATTAAGCTTCGAAATTATATTTTACTTTTTCTATTTTTGCAATTATGCAATATATATTATATTCGAAATTATATTTCGTCATAAAAATTACGTTGTTTATTATCGTTTTTGTAATAAATCCGGCATACCTGTTTTTTCGTTGCGTAACATTATTCGAAAATCCGAACGTTTAAAACATAATAAAACTCTAACTAAATAACAACTTTTAGGTTTTTAGCAAAAGAATAAATAAAGCCATAAACCATTTCTAATGTTCAAAACGTTAACAAAAATAATTCCGTATATAAGGTATTAAAATGGTTCGTCGTAGCTTATAATTATTCGACAAATTAAAGAAATTAAAAAGGCAAAAGCAAAAACATACGGAGTTAAGTACGTCTGCGTTTATTTTAACATTAACTCCGGTTTTAAACTAATCAGGTATCGAAAATACCAACTAGCCGTTTATTAACTAATTTAACTAAAAGTCATTAATTAATACTTTCCATAGTATTAATAAAAGTTCCGCAATAATCGTTAAGCGTTTATAAGGTACTTAACAGATTCATATATATTTTCCGAATCGTGGTAGTTTTTTATTTAACGAAATACTAAATAAAACCGTTTTTTTTTTCGTAAATTAGAATACTTTTTTTAGATTTCCTTATCGAATCCTATGTTAATTTTAATAATATCCCTTATTAACTCAAGGTAGAGAAACGTAGAAAACGAAGTAAATTTTAACTTTAATGGTAACTTTAATTCGTAATTATTATTTAAGATTGTTTTAATAATTTATATAAACCGATATATTTGTAATCAAGTTTTTAATTTAGTTGCTTAATTAGGATATTTTTTATAATAAGGTAAATTATCTTTTTTAAAAACAGAAATCTTTTAACCTTTTTCGGCTATAATATTTTTGCATTTATTAACGTACGAATGCTAATTCTGTTTTTATTTCGTTATATAATTATTTAAACATTTCTAGCGTAAAAATGATTCGCATATTTACTAGTCCGTTATAAACCCGAAATTGATATTTACTAAAATCGTTTTAATATTTTCGTAATAACTTATATTATAATTAAGTTATACGACAGGTAACTTACTAACTCAATTATCCTATTCGTAATAAACGTAACATTATTAATAAATATATAATATTTAATTCGGTTTTTTATTTACCTATTTATTTAAAGTCGGAAAATGTTTAATAATTAATTATTTAATCTCAGTTATGTTATTAAGCTTTTTTTTAAACTTTAATATAAAGATAATTCTTTTATTTGTATAAGGTTAAGTGCTATTAGGTATCTAACTATATATAAGCTAACCGGCTTACTATATACATATACGACTGGTTATACGATGCGACCGGGAAGTACCCTTTAAAAACCGTACCTATAGGCGGGCTGGATGAAAACCGTATAAAATTCTTAAATACGATAACGAATTAATAGAATACACGATAATTTTTGATTGGTCTAGACCCTATTAGCCTAACCTTCCAATTAATGCCGACACGATTAAAAACGCCGCGTTTCCGCTAGTTCGTGCGCTGGGCTTGATGTCCTAAGCGCGCTATCCCAAACTAGATTTGAACCAGCTGTTTTTCGTAAGTTGTTGGTTGCCCAGGCCTACAACAAGCGGAACGAGATATATCCAAGCTCGCGACCACTGAGCCATTAAGACGTAATTCCTTCATGTAAGATAATTTTTTTAAGTAATCCGTATATATTAATAGTATATGTAAAGAAAATATATATTATATATTCGACATTTATGTTTTTATTATATAGGAAAAAAATAAAAATATTTTATAAATAGATTAACAATTACAAATATATTATCGTAATATATTTTTATAATGAAGTATTTTTAAAAATAACAACTTTATGATAAAATTGAATGTAACTAAATTTTATAATTGTTTCGGAATTAATAAAGGTTATAATTTTCCGTATAACGTTTTATACCAGCTGGTCAGCTATACCAGCTTATCGGCCGTTTTTTAGCACTTCGTACCAATTAATTTAAATAACTTATTTATAACGTAATAAATCCATTTTAATTAATGGTATTCTTTATCGCTAACCGTATTCGCAGTTTTAAATTAAATGTATATATTATATTATGGCTTGCCGCGGATGTATATTATTATTCCTGCTTTTTAACCGTCTTGCAGCCGATTATTTTTAATAGTTATTAACAGTTATTTTTTACTACCATGTTTTTGTTAATTATAAAAACTTGTCTATCCTGTATAGTAAATAATTTACTTTATTAAATATGTTTGTTTTAATAATTTAAATATACAGAATCTAATTGTTGTTCCGACAAGTTTTACGATACCGCGATACGCTTTACGACGCGTCCTGGAACGTGCTCCATAACAAACCTTATAGCTTTGTTCCACAGCCTTGCAACGCGCCTTATAGCCTTCCAATACGACGTATTTTGCGAATATTTTCCACGTATTAAAGCCGGATAAGAAACGACTGCGTATACGGGTGGGGAATTCGGTCGGTAATTGTTTTCATATTGGTTAGTTTTAGTACCTTCGAAATGTGAGTAATATTGGCTTAAATGCATTAAAAAGTGATCGATTGTAATCCGGCTAGAAAGAAGAAATAATAATATAGCATCCACAGCAAGCTTTAATATAATGCGTATATTTGTTTTAAAGCTGTATATATGGTTAACGACGAAGAATACGGTTGATTTGAATTAATTAGATATGTTGTGGTTGAGTTATTTAGATTGTTTGGTACGAGGTGCCAAAAAACCGGTCGATGAGCTGGTATAGCCGACGAGCTAGTGTGGGACATTAATCGATATTATCGTAACTTAACCTTATTATATGTCGCATGATCATAATGTTTTTTTTGCTTGTTCTTTTATATAAAAGAATATGTATATTCTTTATAAACGTTTAAGTATTTTATTTATTTTTGGATAATCGTAAAGCTAATGTTCGTATATATATCGTATTAATTTCTATTAATATTCCTTTAATATTTATTGCTTTTTTTGTTGTTATTTTACGAATAACTTCTTATTATATTATCGTATTTCTGTATAAAAAGTAATAAATTATTATTATTTAATCGTTGTAACTTATCGTGTTTCAAAATATCCGTTTAACAGAATATTAAAAATTATATATTTAACTTTAGTAAGTTCTTTTTCCAAATTTAGTCGTTTACTTAAGGTATTTGCTTTGCCGTTTTTAAGCCTTTTTCGTAAATAATAACAAAATTATAGTTAACAAATTTTTTGCGTAACGTAATGGTTATCCGGTTAATTATTTTATCGTAATATATCGCGTAAAGGTTTTGTGATCCGTATAAACCTTAAGTTAATATATGTTACTTCGTAATATATATTTGAAATTTCGGAATACCTATATTATGCCTATAAATTCCTTATTTGGTATATTATAATTCAGTTTTGCTTTTTCTAATTTGTAAAATAAAATATAATAAAGTATAACATGCCGTTATTGTTTTTATACCTAATAACTACTTCCAGAGCGTAATCTGAAATATCGGTTTTAAGTTCGATAAGTTGTTATAGGTTATATATAATTAATATTAAATTATTCGTAATAATTTCCTTAATTTTTAGAAAACCGTTTCTGTTATTTCCGTTTATTGAAATTATCGTTTTTGTTTATAAGATTCGTTTATGATATAATAATTTTGTTAATGCCTTTAAGGAATTTCCTATAGTAATTAACGCATCCGAAAAAGACTTATATTTTCTTAATAGTATTAGAGCTTTTTTATTCTGTAATTACTGCAGAACTTTTCAGATTTATTATAATATAACCTAAGGTACAAGGTAATTATATAGGTCCAAGCCTGGAAAACAAAGCTGAACCAATATACAGAATTATGCCACGATTAATTTTTAAGATAGATATTATATCCAGTATTCTCAAATACGATAACTTTTCAAATGGTTTTTTACGGTTTAAATAAATTATGCACCTTAATTCCGTATCTTATTCCGATTCCGATTAATAATTACCGATAAGTTTCGGCCTTGGTAAACCTTATACCCGTTAACCACGGTTTAGCAGGGGTTTTAAAACCAGATAATAGCTTTATACGGTAAACCTTAAAAATAAACCTTAAAAACGCTTAAAAACTTTTGCAAGCCCTCGTCTATTTTGCGGTTAGGAATTTTAATTTCGATCGTTTCTATAGCATTTTTTTAAGTTCTTATTTATTAAAATAACAACCGAACATAATATGTTACATAATTCTTAATATACGATACCGGTTTTTTATAACAGGAAAGTTTACGTAAAAACTATTACGTTTATAACAATTAATCCCGATAAAAGTACCGGACTTTTTAAGGCTATCGACGTCATTATCGACTTAAAACTTTTTTTATAAAAAAATCGAATGCGGCTTTTTATTTTCGGATATTATATAAATTTCTAAAACAAAAATAACCGACTTTTCGAATAGCGTATACAGCGTAATCTTACTGCGGCAGAAATATTACTAGTAAAACTATAAGCGGATAATAACAACGAATTAGAAAATTCCGAAATGTAATTATTAGAACAATGCACGTTGAAGTAATACAAACAATAATCTGCCAGGTTACAAAAAATAACAAAGGGCTTCCAGAATTCGGATAAGAATCGACGTAGATAAAAGCTTATTCGGGATTAGGCAGTCTGCAAAATGGAAAGGGGTTAGTGTCCGATATAGGAGATGTCAGTTGCGTTGTTCTATTCAGCTAATTGTGCCACTTCTCAGTACGCGTACAGCTTTTGTGTAGCCTAGTAACGGAACAATTATCTTCCGATCAGAGCGTAGCTAGGGTGCTCTAGCACCCTGACTAGCTGACAGTTAGTGAAGCTAGGAGTTAAGGTAGCAATCTATCATTTTATCCAAGTATATATACGGTTACGTCTTTTCGAAGGAGAATAACCTAAGGTAATAATATATTTAAGGTATTTAACTTTTTATATATAAAACTTGCTTTTTTCTACCTTAACAAACAAACTAACGGTTTGTAAAATTTATAAGATTATATAAATATGTTTTATATATTATTTTTTTATTTTCGAAAAAATTAAAATGTCGTCGAGATAACAAACAATAAAAGGATTTAAATATTTTCGCAATACGTAATTAATATATGTTAAAATATCGCTAAGATATTAGTGAGTCTTATTGGCGCAACCAAATATTCGTATATTCCGTATTTCGTTTTAAATACCGTTTTTTATTCGTGTTTTTTAATACGAATAAGGTTATATCTATTTCGTAAGTTTAATGCAATAAACCACTTAGCCTTTTATACACAATTTTTTATTTCCGCAATTAAAGGCAAAGGTATACGGTTTCTTAATGTAATATTATTTTAATAACGGTAATTTACAATTAATTATAACTTCCCCTTTTTTTAATAGGAAAAATATAGGGTATCCGGCAAAAAATATTAATTATCGTATTTATTTTTTTGGAAATCTGTCGTTTAGATATTTTCGTAACGTATGTAACTTTATTTTGCTTCAACTATAAATATGGTAAAACTTTAATAATATACCTTTTTTAAGGATTATTTTATAATTTTATATACTACATTTAAATAATTTCTTATATTTGCAGTATTGTAATGATACATTACCTATATCTTCTTATTTTAGCTTTTCGGGTTAATATTTTAAAATTTTGTTTATTGCAAAACTATATCCAGAAAATAACGATAATAGTCAAATGCACCTAACATGCCATTTTGTTTGGTATCTTATTTTTTAAAATAATAAAGTTCTTGTTATATCTTTATACCTATATTTATTTTGCTTTTTTAATCCGATCGAATATAAAAATCTTTCCTTTTTTTAATTTATTAATGAAATAACTGAAAACTTACCTGGTTAATATTTTAATCAATTAAAGGATTCTATTAATATAACCATGGTTTTTTAAGAATTATATCGTAATTTCTTAATTAGTTTATATAAAAATTAATTATTTAAATTTCTCCTTTAACGAAAATTTAAAAACAATTAATTTTTCGTATAATTTTCACATTATCGTAAGCAAATACTTAATCTTCGGCGTTCTAGCAATATACAAGTTCTTTTTATTCTTCTATAACAATCTAAACTCGTTTACTAATTTCGGTACGATATAATTAACGCTTAATACTTTGTAATCCATTATTACTGTATACCAATATGTCCTAATTCGTATTTATAACATAACGAAGTCGTTATTAGTTTTTATCGTTATATACAGAGCCTTTTAAAAAGTTCTTACTATTAATTCCGGCTTTTGTTATCTTAAGACTTTTTTATAAATAATATCCTTTTTTTTTAAAAATTCGGTTTATATTACCGTTTTTTACAACTAATCGATATATCGTCGACGTAATGGATAATCTCTTTAAACCTTTCAATTCGTATTATTAACCATTAATTAACATCTCGTAAATAACCGATTTATTTTTCTTAAATTTTAATCTAGGCTTCCATTTTTATAATTCGTACAGTAAGGGGTCAAATTAATCCGGTCCACTTCGAAAATCACACCAAAAACAGCGACTTTGCTACTTTTTCAATTAGCTATAACTTTGCGAAGAAAAATTTTAAAAATAAGCAAATTAAATTGTTTTATAGATAATTACAAACGGCCTAGGGTTTACTTAAACGGAATTATAAAACCTTTTAAACTGCAAAAGTTGCATTGAGGTATTCGTATGAGATTGTTAAAAATCCATGTTTCCCATACAAAATGGACCAGATTTGTATAGGGAACAAAAAATTTCAACTTAAACTTACGTTTGACGTTATGTAACTTTTGTAGTTTAAAAGATTTTATAATTCCGTTTAAGTAAACCCTAGGCCGTTTGTAATTATCTATAAAACAATTTAATTTGCTTATTTTTAAGACTTTTTTTGCAAAGTTATAGCTAATTGAAACAGTAGCAAAATCGCTGTTTTTGGTGTGATTTTCGAAGTGGACCGGATTAATTTGACCCTTACTGTATTTCATAATTTCGATTAACGATTTCCTTACTGGATGCTACTTATTTAACTTCGTAATTTATATTTTACTAGATTAACTTTTCTACCAATTTCTAAACCTTTTTTTAATGTTCTTATTGTTTTTTAGGTCTATTATAAATATTAAATCGAATTGTAAATTACCAATAATTTTTATATTAACTTCATTACCGTATAATATACCTATCTTTTAGAAATTTAATAATTACATTATTAATAATAATATAAAACACTATTATATAACTAGCTTCATTTCTTTAACTAACTACATTTAACTACAAATACATTAATTTCATTTTATAATATCAACGTACAAAAATAAACATATTATTATTAATTATTCTTATTGTTTTCGACTTAGGTAAAATCGAAGCTTTTTTTCTATATTCTATTAATACGTTAAATAATATATCGCTATTATTTTTTATAAATTATATAATTACGTCGTAAATAATTTACCAGATAAAATAAGTTGTAATATTTAAGTTTTCTTAACAGTAAATCTTTTATTTATCCTTAATAATCTTAAATTTATTATTTTAAAACTTATCGTTTTTTAAAACTTTAAAAACCTGCTAAATTTATACTAACTGGGTTCCTTATCCCGTTTGCTTTGCGATTTGCTGTTAAACCGTTATTTGTAACAACGCCTTAACTGCTTTTATTCCCTAACGGATTTTTTCATCTAGGCTTAAACCTTTTCTTTAACGAATTATTAAAATTAATTTTCCTAATCCGTTATTTTATAAAATTGCTTTAAATATTAACTATTATTATTATTATTATTATTCTCTTTAAGGCTTTTTCAGAACCTTATATTTACATACCAAATATCCTTTTTTGCCATAATTATAACATTTTGTCGGCAAATGCGTTGCAATTCTGGAGACTAGGAGGAGTAGGTTGCTTGCTCTTGCTATACTAGAACTGGGGGTGGGGGGAACAGCTATATATAGGCTTCAGCTCCTTTGTTCTTGCAATTCTAGGGCCATATCAAAGCCCGTTTGCTAGTTTCACCGCTCCTTCCAACAAATCACCTCAACTGCCGACATATTTTACTTAATTCAAATCTCGTTATTTAATCGGTTCTAATTTTATAAATCCTAGTTACTTTTTATAAAAGATAAAAAATATTTCGTATTTTTTTCTTTAATTAGGCTTTTATTTTATTCGTAAATTAAATTATCTTTTTTTCGTAACGTCGTTCGTATTATTAATTATCGATCTTAACGGCTTTTACAATATATTTAATAAATATGTTAAATTCTTGGAATTTAATTATTTCATTGTTAATATCTATTTTCAATCCGTTATAAAATATATTAATTAAGTTATTAACTTAGCATATAAGCGAACCGCCGACATAAGCGAACCGCTCGTTATTTCTTGGCACTTTAACCATCCGAGTTTAATCCTTTATTTCTTAATACTAATAATATAAAACCGCTTATAAAGAAATTCAAAAATAAACTTAACTATTTAAGCTAGGAAGCAAAAATACAAAACTTATTTATAAACGTTTTTATACAATATATAACGTTCCCGAAACCATTTTAAAAAATCGATATAACGGTACCGTTTCCCGAACCGATATAATTCCCAATTTCCGAAAATTAACCCCCACTAAAAAGAAATCGATTATCGAAAAAACCCTTAACCTATATACGCAAACGTTTCTTATCCGGCTTTAATATATTAAAAATATATCAAATTTGTTACTAACCTAACGCTTTAAAAAACGCGTTAAAGTTAATTAAGCGTCGAAATTCGTTCGATGGCAAAAGAAATTCAAAACGCGTTTAAATGAAAAATTAAGTATTAAAAGGTTTTATGCGAAAATCCGGAAATATTTCGCAAATAATTTAAGCTAATTTAAGTTATGATCGTAAAATACGGTATCGCCAAAAAAGATATTTATAATTTCGGCAACCGGATATTTTAATAAAACCTTTAATAACCTATAATATAATAATTATAAATACCGAAAAACGTAAAAAACTTAAATAAGCTTAATAAAACAATCGGAAATAAGTTATAATTATTAAATTATTAATTCGCGAAATTAAATTATATCGTTATTTATTATTTTAAGGCGAGAAATTTATCTTAAATCTTAATATCGCAATAATCTATTACTTGTTAATTAAATAATCGAGATTAATTATAATAATTAAATAACAAACAAATTAAATATAAAATAAATTTAGTATTTCGATATATATATTCGAATGCGTACGAAAAAACTAAACGTTTTTTTATCTTTAACGGTTACAAAAACCATTATTTAATAAAATTGGAAAAATATTACGCAAATAACGATATTATTACGTTTTACATACCTTTCTTTTTTTTTCTATAGGTTTTAATTTTTTAACGTATTTTAATTTTTTTGTTTTAAAACGCGCATACACGTTTTATATCGAAAATTTAATACAACGTTATTATACCCATATTGCGAAAAAAAAGTTTTTCGCCGGTTTTTACAACGCGTTTAAAGCCGCCATAACGTCCGATAATATTAAATCCGGCTTTGCAAAAACTGGATTTATTTTATTCGATCTTAATAACGTTTATTTTTCGATTTAGAAATTCCTTTAACCGTACTTACGCCGACCGTTTCGCCGTTTGCCTTCGCCGGCTCCATTCTTTCTTTATTTTCGAAAACCCTTCGTAGTATACAAGAAATAAAAAAACGGAAATAATATTTGTAAAGAAAACTTAGAAATTGCTAGGGGAGCTCGCCGATAAAAATAGTTAAATCGGTTATTTGTTAACAGAAAATAACTTAATATTTTTATACGATAACTTTTTTAAAAAAAGAAAGAAATACTTGCTATATAAACAAAGTATGTTTTTCTGGCTGAAAAAGAAAAAAGTAATAAAAAGATGTAACTAACAGCAGTTAAAAGTAACCGCTGTAAAAAGGTTAAAACGAAAAAACGGAAATGTAGCGTTTACATTAAGCCCGGACATAATATACGTATTTATAAAAAAGTTTTAAATACGTTTAATAAAAACGAATCCGATTAATTCAAATTAATTTAGTACATTATTATTAAGAAATAAATAATTAAACTTAGATAGTTAAAATTGCTAAGAAAAAACGAACGGTTCGCTTGTATCGGCGGTTCGCTTATGTATTACGTTATCGTTATTATCTGTTTAACCGGCCATAATTATAAAACTTCGAAATATTATTGCATGTTTAAATATTAATCAGGCTTTTCGTAAATATAAAATCTATTATACTGCCATACGTTCTTTCTCGGAATTATCGAAATTTACTTTAAGCTCATTTTCGAAATTAACGTACTTAATAAATAATTAAATAGTAAATAATACTTTATCTTTTAAAAATATAGCTGCAATAACAAATCTTTTTTCTATTAAATCGTCAATTTCTAAAAAATATAAATATATTCAAACCTGGATTAAAAAGCTTTAAACGTTTATCTTTTCGTCGTATAGCTAAAACTTACTTATTTTAACTTGTACAATATATAGAAATACTATGAGTTCTGTATTTATAATAAATTACTAAATTATATACTCGAACTAATGAATCCGATTTTAAAGTTATTAAGTAATATCGTTTTAATTATTTATCGATATATTATCTAAAATATTATTTAAAGCATAATAATTATTTATAAAAAAAACGCTTATAATATATAACGATTAAAGAAATTCCCAAATATTAAACCTTAAACGTACGGTTTATAATAACAAATAAATCGTAAACATTAAATAATAAAGTTTTTTTATTACGTTTAATAATAATAAAATACGTTTTGTATAATTGAATATTATTACAAATTGTTGTGTTTAAATTTAAAAAATAAATATTAATCGTAATTATATATCTAAATCGTATTTTAAATGGTTATATACCGCCATCCAGCGCCATACCGTATAACTAAATGGCAATACCTTAACATCTAGCGCTATACCGTTTTATTACAATCCGCGCTATTTTGGCATCCAGCGTCATTCCGGGTATAACGTGGCTTTTCCAGCTATTTGTAGCGTAGTTACAACCGTTTCCTTTAAATTACAGAGACGTCCGAAACGTCAGGTCGTAATACCAACGGTTACGGCGAATATTACGATTAATAATTGCTTTTACTTTTTTTAACGCGAACGTATAATAACTTTTTCGACCTATTTATTTGCAGTTCGTTGCTTTTTATTTCCGAAAGTATAAATACCGATAAATTGCTTTAAAACCTATACGGAAAATTCGCAATAGCTTACGGCGTTAACGTAAAGAAAATTAAGTATTTATATAAACGCTTTGTGCCAATAGCTTAGTGACCGCAAGCTTGGGTATGTTTCGTTCCGCTTATTGTAGGCTTGGGCAACCAATAACTTGCGAGAGATAGCTAGTTCGAATCTAGCTTAGGATAGCATGTTTAGGTCGCTAAGCCTAGCGTACGAACTAGCGGAAGCGCTTGCGTTTCCAATCGTATTTAGTATTAATTAAAGTGGTTAGGTTAATAAGATTTAAAATAATTAAAAGCTATCGTATATTTTATTAATTCGTTATTATATTTAAGAGTTTTATACAGTTTTTTATCCGGCCCGCTTATAGGTACGGTTTTTAAGGGGTATTCCCTGGTTGTATTGTATAACCAGTCGTATATATATATAATAAGCCGGTTAGCTTATATATAGCTAGATACCTAATAGCACTTAACCTTGCATATAAACGCTTTATGAAATAACAAGATTATTTTTTAACAAATATATTACTTTTTAACGAATAGTTTATATTTTAAAAGATTAAATGCAAAGTAACTATATAGGTTCAAAACTGGGAAACAAGGCTGAGCTAATATCCAAAAATTATGCCACGATTAATTTTTACGATAAATACTATACCCAGTATTTTCAAATACGATAACTTTTTAAATAATTTTTTGCGGTTTGGATAAATTGCATATCTTAATCCCGTACGTTATTCCGATTCCGATTTGTAGTTGCTAATAAGCTTCGACTTTAGTAAACCTTATACCCGTTAACCACGGTTCAATAGAGTTTTTAAAGGCAGAAAATAACTTTGCACGGTAAACATTAAAAATAAACCTTAAAATCGGATAAAAAGCGCATAAAAAGCTTTACAAACCCTTATTATTTTACGATTAAAAAATCCAACTTTAATAGTTTCTACGGTTTTTCAAGTTTTTATTTATCAAAATACGAATCAAAACAATACAACATGCCATACAAATACAAAATACCAGTTATCCAGAATGGGAAAGTTTCGACAAAAGCCGTCCCGTTTACGGTAATCCATTTGAAAAAAATTACCGCATAATCTAAAGCAGTTAACGTAACTATCGATTTGGAAAGTTATTCCAAAAAAGATCGACTGCGCCTTTTAATCTTTAGATATTACCTTATTTTCGATATTAAAAATTTATTTTCTTACGAACTTATTATAAATAACTTCGATTTAACGGAAAAACTGCTGGCGAAAGTATAAAAAATAAAAATAACAAGGATAACAAATTAGATAATTCCGAAATCCAGCTATTAAAACATTATACGTTAAAAAATTACGAACGCTAATTTATTTAATTACTTAGAACCGCAAGAAACTTTTAAAATTTCGAAAGGAATCGACATAAATAAAAACACGACTAGACAGTTTAAAGTCGCCTTAGAATAGAACACCTACGAAACGGAAGGGAATAATAAAGCTAGGAGTTCAAGTAGCAATCTATCATTTTATCTAAGTATATATACGGTCACGTCTTCTCAAAGGAGATTAAAAGATTAAATAAGAAAAATTTAAACGTTTTAATTTTACGTTAATTCGTATATACGAAACGCGCTTAAATTTGAAAACGTTTTCTAAAATTTTAAGATATTATTTAATTCGCAATTAAGTAAGTTGTTTCGTAGAAATAATAGCTAAAAGTAAGCGGTTTTTTGCATTATATTACTGGTATTTAGGAAGCCAATAATTTTGCCGCGGAATTACAGATTTTTAAAACGTATATAAAATAACCAAAAAAAAAACGCTTTCGTTTAGTTAATATTTATTATTAACAGCATATATAGGAAAGTAAGGTACTTTTCTATATACATCTTTTTTATTCGTTAAGTAACTGTATATTTCTTTTAACTAGCAAAACGTTAAGAAAACATCCCGTTTTTAAAAATTCTGTTTCTTAATAAAAAAGTTGTAATAATATTATAAGATACATCATTATCCGTACTTTTTATTTATTAATATATTGTTAATAACTTCACCTTTTTATAAGTCCTTTAACTCGATAATTCTTTTTAACATTTATGTACATAACAAAAGTAATGATTATCCGAAATTAAAGCTTACCGTTGTTACCATTTTGGAGTTATAAGTAATTAAGACAAGGAAGAATAAAATAAGCAAAATAACTAACGCCTTAAAACAATATTATGTAAAAAAAAAGACGTTTAAAGAATTACGGATATTAAAAAGATAAGGATATTTAATATGCAAAGATTTTCAATAACAGTTTAAGAGGTTGCTTTATTATTTATATATTAATTAATCAAATCTTAACTTGCTCGGGCTTTTTTAAGGTACTTTTTGATTTTCTTTTTGCATTACTTAATCCGTTCGTACCAGTTTACGAAAAATAACCCGAATTGTTTGTCGTTAAGAAAATCGTTAAGGGTATATTTAATATAATAACGGATGTAAGTTTTAAAGTTACTGAAAAACATTGTAATAAAGTTAAAATTAAGTAAATATAAAGGGAAATACTACAACTTTATTTAAATTTTATTGTATATCGTATATAGTTCATCCGTATAATGAAAGTTAACGTTATTTATTATTAATACGGAACGTCGCTTAAGGAACGGGTTTATTAACAGTAATACTTTTTTTTAACTACAAAGTAAAGTTTTTGCGGTTAGTGAACGTTTGATATATAAAGATATTTAACAGCGCGTGAGCCGTAAGCGCCGGTAATATATTAAAAAAACGGCTATGCTTTAAGATTTCCCGACCGAAAAAAGTAAAGCCTTTAAGTGTTTAACCTGAACAACGGTTAATATTACGTTTATTTATATCTCACGTGTTAAGAAAAACAAACATATCTGAAATATATTTAATAACGGAGTGGAAATATTACGTCCGTTAACCCGAATCCTCCTGCATAGCTTTAATTCTTTATCTTTTTAATTCTTTAATTAATAACTTTTAAGTATTCCGAAATTATGGAAATAATTACGTATATATTGCAATAATCGGCAATGAACTATTACATTTTATCGTGATATAGGTTAGATTTATAGGTTAATATTTTAATAGTTTTTAGGTAGCTATTTACGTTAAAAGCCTAGAGAAATAGCTTTAATGCTTATTCATAATAATATTTAACGTTGCTTATAAAGAATCGCCTAGTTGCCCTATATTGGACTCGGTATCGTTTAATCGTACGTTTATCAACGTTGAAAACAACAGCTAGATCACCGTCAAAGAAGTTAATCTTGGCTATACAAGCTCGTAGATTATATTTTTATAAGGCTATAAGGCGTTTGTTATGTTTGGTTCTGGAATTAAGGTTAATTAACGCTTTAAATGCTTCGAAATATTATATATCATACAAATCGTTTATTAAAACAGCTTCAACACGTTGTTGTTATGTTGCTGTCGAAGGTTTATACGCGTTATAAAAAGGCCAATATAAAAAAAGAGATATGATTTAAAAGCTAAGTAAGGCGGGGACATTCCGATTCGAAATAGGAGTATTTCTTTGTTATTATCTTTTTTATTAACCAAAATTACTTGTTTATTTCGTATATTAAATATTTTTCTTTATCAGCAACGATTATTTTAATAGATTTCAATGCGTAAAATTAAATTGTTATTCCGATAAATTCTGCGATACTGCAACGCTTTACGATACGACTTACAACGCGCCTTAAGACGTACTCTAGAACGTATCCTATAATAAGCTTTACAGCCTTGCCCTACAACCTTATAACGTGCTTTGCAGCCTTTCAACACGCTTTATAGCCTTTTAATACAATATATTTTGCGAATATTTTCCACGTTTTTAATAGCGGACCAAAAACGCTTGCGTATATAAGTTAGAAATTCGGTCGGTAATCGTTTTCTTGTCGGTTGGTTTTAATACTCTCGAATTATTATTATTATTATTATTATTATTATTATTATTATTATTATTATTATTATTATTATTATTATTATTATTATTATTATTATTATTTTTCTTATCTTTAAAGTTTACCGTATAGTGATATTTTCTGCCCTTAAAGATTTAGTTAAACCGTGGCCAACGGGTATAAGGCTTATTGCCGGATATAAGGGATATCAGTTGCGTTGTTGTGTTCAGCTAATTGTGCAAGTGCTTCAGCACACGTACTGCTTTTGTGTAGCCTAGCAACGGAACAATTATCCTCCGATTAAAGCGTAGCTTTCTTTAGTAAAGGTGCTTTAGCATGCCTGGCTAGCTGATAATAGCTTTCTTTAATTAAGGTGCTTTAGCATACTTAGTTAGCTAATATACCCTCTTAACGCCTTGAAGAATTCGGGACGTTAATCGTTACATTTGTATCACTTTTTAAAGCCACAGCTTTCTATTTAACCTTTTCTCCGGTAATTATATCCTCCTAACTAGCCATTTCCTTATCAAAAATAACCTTTAAAATCTTCCTCCGCAGGTTCAAGGCTTTTGTAATATCCACTAATTTTAATACTTTTTAAAATCCCTCAAAGGTTTTTATAACAAAGCTTTTATTAATCCGTCGACTAATATATTGTTTATAAATATATACTTCATTCTAATTAGGTGATTTTCTGGTATTTTTCGCAACCAGTAATTATATATATTTACGTGCCGTAGTTCTATCTTTAGAATGGCGACGTCGGCGTTAATAAGCCCTATATTCTATTAATTATTACATTATAAATTTAGCAATCCTGTATCCAGGCCAACCTTTAATCTTTTTAATTAATTAAAAAGCAAATAAGGTTTTTTTAATAACTTATGTAAAGAATAACAATTTCGTTTCGGTTATGGTAATAATTATTATATCTTGCTTATTCGTACGCAATCTTCTAACTTCTCTAAACAGCTTTATAATGTAAGCTTAAAAACCCTTTCGATTAAATGTATTATTTACGAAAAAAGCGTTACTTTAGGTATCTATTAAATCCTTATTACCGAATTATAACATTAACGTTTTAGTACCGGTTAAGTACCGTATAATACGATTAATTGCTTTATAATATATATTACTAAAGCTTAGGTGAAATCGGATAAGTTAGGATATTACCAAGGGTATTTCGGGCTGCGTATAAACTGTAATATAAAGAATGAAACCGATTTTCTTCTGGTATTTGTTAATAAAGTCTGGATAGGTTAGATCAGGATTTGTCAGTAACTCGGCGCGTGCTATTAGCGTTTTTAGATAGTTATTTAAGCTTTTCTTAACAACTAAGTTAACCAGTTTGTTTATAAAGTTTAATTAAAATAATCAGATTTTTCGGTTAAGTTTATCTCGGATTATTTCGATACCCAGAAATTACTATAAGTCCTTACCTTTTATAAAGGTATCCCGTTTTTATATTTACTGAATTAACCGATCGACGAGGGCTTGGTTTTTTTTTTTTGCTATACGCGATAATAATATCGTCGACGTAAAAAAACCTAATATCCCTTAATGAAAAAAATAACAGAGCTCGTAAAAAACGGTGTTAAGTCTTAAGTTTTTAAATATATTAATAAAGTCTTTTTGTTAAAGCAACGGCGATTTTTTAAGCCGTATAAAACTTTCTTAAATAGGAATATCTTGCTACGTTAAAGGTATTTTAAAGACGTTTTTATGTATATTTCGTAAGTTAGATTTGGGTTAACGAAAGCGTTTATAGCGTTATATTACTCAAGCTTTAAGTCGAACTTAGCCGTAATAGTTATTAGGATTTTAAAGGATTTTCCGGCTAAAATAAATGCGTATATATCGCTCTAAGTAATAAACTGTTGATTATTTGGTATTACAAAACAAACCTTATATTTCTAAATCCAGTTATGCTTATTAAACTTGTAAACGTATATTTACATATACCTTAGAATCTATTTCCTTTTAGTAACGAACTAATCGACGATTTTCCAGAACTGCATATCTTTATGACTTTATAAGTAGGCTTTTTTAATTTCTGAAAACAACTTCCTTAACGGGTATATACTTAGCTTTTTATAACTTCGTAACAGTAACGGTAGGTTTCGCGTGTATATCCGGTTTTGTAATCTAAATAATACTTTTATTTTAAATTTAATTTTTAATATATTAAAACTTTTTGAATTAAAGTAATGCAAACTTCGGGTTATTTTTCATAAGTTTCTGCAACTTACCGGCCGATTATCAATCGTATTAATAAAATAGGTTAATCGTTTAGCGTTAAACTTGACTTTCCATACATTAAAATCGCACCGATAATTATTATTTCCATACCAAACGTATAAAAAGCCTACGTTTATAATCCGTAAAAGGCTATCGTTTTTTTGCTAATTTATGTTAAACAGGGTAACAAAAATTTAAAACTTTTTTTATTTTTTCTGTTAACGTAATAATTATAGCAGTTATTAAAACAGACGTTAATGGCGGCGATAGTCCAAGGAACGGAAATGGTTTAATCTTAACGGTCGTATAAAAATAATAATTCTTTTACGAACAAGTTTATTTTTCCTTATTCCGTACGTTACTTTGGAGAACGATATTATTTTAAAGTTGTTTCTTTTGCCCAGCCGGTAATTAAATTGTTTTATTTAAGTTTTTATTTTATATATATATAAAATAGCCATGGGCCTGATTGAATACGTAGGCTTATCGGAGTAAGTTTTGTAATTCGTTTTCGGTAATATGGAAAAAGGTGTTTTTTAAGTTGTTGACATTACTTAAAAAATAGCTTTTTTGTTGAATTATACGTTTCGAATAGTAATAATTTTATTTATTAAAAAGTTTTAAATGTCGTAAATATATGTTAATCGGTAATTAACGAAAAAACTTAATTATATTTTAAGATTCAATTTTTAAATCTTTATTTCATTTATAGTAACGGTTATTATACCGTAGGCCATATAACTGTAAATTCCCAAATCAGCCTATTGGAATTTACGATTAAATCATAAAACGCCGGTTTTTAGATAGCAAATAAATATAATAGATTTCGTATAAGGTTTGTTCAAAAAACGTATTTAGAAATACGGTTATATAAGTATATTACAGCTTCAAAGATATATACGATTAAAAACGTAAGTAACTTAACGTTATTTCGTATATTAATCGTTTTTTTATTATATTCCTTAAACAGTTCGTACCCCCGTTTTAGGCCTAGGTATACGATATTAAAAACTTAAGTTTAATATTAAAAAAATACGATTAAAGGATATTTCGAAGTAGGTAATTCTTTATGATTTCGTTGTTATATTTGATTACTTATATGAAAACTTTATTTTAATTTAATCGAGAAATTTCTTTTTTAAGCTTACGGCGTATTTGTTTTTAACCTTCGTTTTATTATATACTTAATATTTAACAGTTATAAAATCTTTTAATTTAATTTTCTTGGTATAAAACTGTAATTATGTAATTATTTCAAAGCTTAAATAACTTAATCGTAGGTATTACAAAATTCCGTTACCTAAACGTAAAAATCTCGATAATTTTAAGTTGATAGTTAGTTTATAAATAACCAGGGTTACGAAAAACGTTATTGCATTAATGTTCTCGATAACAAATTAATTAAATTTGTTTGTTAAAGTAACTATAATTTAGTTATACTTATCTTAAATGTTCTTAATAATTTTTCGGTTAACGTTATCTTATTAATAAACTTTCCTTCAGAACTATCAAAATAATATCAAATTACAAGCGAATTTTTTTATAATAAGTTACGTCGTACAATCGTACTGTTTTCGCGATGTTAAGACTTTAAAAGAACATATTAACCTTTCCATAACCTTTAATCAAAACAAAACTGTTACTTATATATATCTCGTCGCTTTATACGGTTAATTTAAAGTTTAAAAACTTGCTAATAAGGTTAAAAACGTATATTATAAGCCTTAAATTTAAAATGGACGAATTTCGGAAAATATAAAACAATAAACTTATCATAACCTGTAAATTAATAATTAGGAAATATGTCAAGATTCCTTTTATTCCCTTTAAAATTAATTTGTTTCTTATATGGTTAACTTTGTTATAAATTTAAATATTCGATTAATTCTTTTCTTTAAAACTGAATCGGATATTATCCGATTTCGAACCAGTTTTATAGTTATTTTTGCTAGGTATAAATTCTGCTAAAACCTTATTAAGAATCGTATCTTACTTCAACGCGACTCCAGACTACCTAATCCCGAATAAGCTCCTATTTACGTCGATTCTTGTCCGAATTCTGGAAGCACTTTGCTGTCCTATGCAATCTGGCAAACTACCGCTTATATTATTCCAACGTACATTATTCCAACAACTGCATTTCGGAATTTTCCAACTCGTTGTTATTATCAGCTTATAGTTTTATTAGCAGTACTTCTGCCGAAATAAGATTGCGCCGTATAAGCTATTCGGAAAATTAGTTATTTTTGTTTTAAAGATTTATATAATATCCGAAGATAAAAAACCGAATTCGATTTTCTTGTGAATTCTTTTAAGTCGACAGTAACGTTAACGGCCTTAAAGAGTTCGGTATTTTTATTAGGATTAATTGTTATAAGCGTAATAGCTTTTACGTAAATTTTATTTTTACGGAAAACTGGTATCTTATATTAAAGATTACGTAATATATTATATTCATCTGTTATCTTAATAAATGGGAACTTGAAAAAATATTATGGAAATAATCGAAATTAAAATTCCTAACCGTAAAATTAACAAGGGTTTGCAAAGCTTTTTATGCGCTTTTAAGGTTTATTTTTAAGGTTTACCGTATAAAGCTATTATCTACCTTTAAAAACCCTGTTAAACCGTAACTAGCGGGTATAAGGTTTACCAAGGCCGAAGCTTGTCGGCAACTACTCGGAATCGGAATAAGGTACGGGATTAAGCTATGCAATCTATCCAAACCGTAAAAAACCATTTAAAAAATCATCGTATTTAAAAATATTAGGTATAATATCTATTGTAAAAATTAATCGTAACATAATTTCTATATATTAGCTCAGCTTTGTTTTCCAGGCTTGGACCTATATAGTTACCTTGTATTAAGAAACGTATAATAATATTAAAGCAATAAGTATAACGTCCTACACAAGCTTACCGGATGCACAAGCTTACCGGATAGTTTTTGACACATTCTAACCACCCAACTTTAATTGCCTATTTCTTAACGTTAATAATATGGAACGGCTTATAAAAAAAGCAAGAATAAACCTAGCCGTTCAAGCTAAGAAATAAAACCCGAAACTTAGTTATGCGATACTTAGTTCTATATATAAAGTCCCTTATTTTACTTTGTATAAACGATATACCGGTAAATCCTCCAGAGCCGATATTATCCTTAATTTGCGAAAGTTAAAGCCGACCGAAGAAAAAACGATTATCGACCGAATCCTTGGCCTAAATGCGCAAGCGTTTCCTATCCGGCTTCAGCACGTTAAAGATATGGCCAATTTACTGCTTGCCTAACGCGTTATAAGGTACGTCGGGATTAACTAGGCGTCGAACTTTGTTAAACGGCAAAAAAAATTCCAAACGCGTTTAAATCGGAAGATTGATTATTAACGGGTTTTATGCGAAAATCCAAAAACATTTCGCAAGTAGTTTAAGTTTATTCGGGTTATTATTGCAAAATACGGCATCGTAAAAAAGGATATTTATAACTTCGACGAGACAGGATTTTTAATAAGGCTTTTTATAGCGGCGGGTATGGTAATTACCAGTATTAAAAAACGTGGAAAACCTAGATAAACGTAATAAGGGAATAAAGAATAAGTTACGGTTATTTAGGCTGTTAATTCCCAAAGTTAAGCTGTACCGTTATTTATTATTATGGCGGGAAAAAATTACCTTAAGTCCTAGTACCGCGATAACTTATTGCCAGCTAATTAAAAGTTCGGTATAAGCCATAATAACTAAACGACAAACGAATTAAGTTTAAAATGGATTTAACATTTCGATAAATATATTCGGACGCGTACGAAAGGTTCGAAACGTTTTTTTATCCTCGACGGCTACAAAAGTTACTATTCGATGGAATTCGAAAAATACTGCGCGAACCATAATATTATTACGCTTTATATACCCGCGCATTTTTCGTATCGGCTTTAACTTTTTAACGTATCTTGTTTTTTTATTTTAAAACGCGCTTATTTGCGGTATATCGAAAACTTAATGCGACGCCATCATACTTATATTACCAAAGAAGATTTTCTTGCCGGTTTCTACGACGCGTTTAAAGCTGCTATAACGTCCGATAATATTAAATCTGGATTTGCAAAAGCTGGTTTTGTTTTATTCGATTTTAATAAGGTTTTTTCCGAATTAGAAATTCCTTTAGTTGTGCCTACGCCAACCGTCTCCCCGCTAACCTCCGCCGGTTCGATTCGTTCCCCGCCCGCAAAAACCCTTAGAAATATTAAGGAAATAATAAGGCAAGGACGTTATTTGCAAAAAAAAATTCGAAATTATCAAAGTAATTCGTTAACAAAGGTCGTTAAATCGGCTGGTTTTTTAACAAAAAGTAACTTATTACTTTTATACGAAGTTGCTTTTCTTCGGGAAGAAAATGCCTAATTACACGAAACGAACCATATTTTAAGCAAACGTCGGAAAACTAAAAATAAACGTTTTCAAAAAAAAGGAACACTTACTATATAAGAGAGATAAGCTCTTTTGGCCCAAAAAGAAAAGGGTGGTAAAAAAATGCAGCCAATAGCAGCTGGAGGGGGTCGTCGCAAGAGGGTTAAAACCAAGGAACGGAAGTGTGGCGTCTGCGGCAAGCCCGGACATAATGCGCATACTTATGAAGAAGCTGTAAATACGTCTAACGAAAAAGAATCTAATTAGATTAAATTAATTTGATATGTTGTAATTAATTAATTTGAATTTGTTATCGCGACGTGCCAAAAACCATCCGGTGAGCTTGTGTATCCGGTGAGCTTGTGTGGGACGTTATTAAATTTAGGTACGCTTTATAATAAATCCCTTAAATAACCGATTCGTTACGTTTTCGCTTATTAAAACTTTAATCTATAGGGCATTTTTACAGTTACCTCGTTTCTGGCTTTATTTAGAGATTTTTCCTCATAGTTAACGGTTAAAATGTTTATTATTCTCTTAATTAGGATTATCTTAATTAATAAAATACGTAACAATTCCGTAAAACGTCGGAAACGATACTTTAAAATTTCGTAATGTAAAAAAAGAAAAATAAGTTATAATTCAGTAATCCAGAAAGTTAGCCGTAATTCTTTAGTAATTAATCGTTCCATTATCGATTTCAGCCTTTTTTATTATCTAAAAAATGTTTATTTAGGTTTTTAAGATAGGAACTAAAGTTAGATATAAATCGTTAACTTATATAATTATTATTTTCGTTTTTAAAATGCCGTATTGTTATTCTTAGGTTATTATCTTTTATTATTTTATAATTTACTCGTTTAATCCTTTGCTTGATTTCGTCATTTATTTTAGTTTTTTTCGGTATTTTCGTTAAGTATTAATTAGGAATCTGTGATTATATACCTTACTAGATTCTGCTATTTTGGAGTATTATTTCCATAAGTCTTTTTCTGAAAAATAATTTATTTTTAAAATCATTGGAAATGTAAACTTTAAAACTTATTTCGTAAGACTATTAATATTTTTTTAGAAAGTATCGTATTTGCAGTCCTTATAAGTATACCCTGTAAAATCCTGCTTATAAGTTTATCTGCCTTTTATTATTATTTTAAAAGTATTTATTGCGTATTTTATAAAATCGACTTCTTCAATAAGTCTTTTTTAAAAAGAAATAAGATATTAATCCGCATTAGGTGGCAAATTCATCTTTTCGTATATGAAGTTATATCTGGTTTTATAGGTTTAACTGGCGATTAAAATAGTTAATCAAGATCGATAAAATCCCAAATATTAAGCACGTATGTTTTAAAATAAAATTCGCCTTTAAAACGATTTTAGTTGTTAGGTTTTTTATAAATAACGGAAAACGTCGACGGTACGATCGTTATTATTGTTATTAAAGTATAAAATAGAACTGCTATTAATATAACGTCCCATACAAGTATTCCGGACGCACAAGTACTCCGGACGGTTTTTGGCACGTCGCGATAACAAATTTAAATTAATTAATAACAACATATCGCATTAATTTAAATTAATTGGATTTTTTTTTGCTAAACGTTTCTATAACTTTTTTACAAGTACGCGCATTATATCCGGGCTTGCTGCAGACCTTATATTTCCGTTTTTTCGTTTTAACCCTTTTACGATAACCTTTTTTAGTTACTGTTAGCTGCATTTTTTTACCACCTCTTTTTTTTTCGGCCAGAAAAGCTTGTCCTTTTTGTATAGTAAGTGTTCCTTCTTTTTGAAGACGTTTATTTTTGGTCCTCCGATATTTGCTTAAAATGTAATTCGTTTCGTGCAATTAAGCGTTTTTTTCTCGAAAAAAAGTAACTTCGTGTAAAAGTAACAAGTTACTTTTTATTAAAAGATTAGCCGATTTAACGACCCTTGACAAACTACCCTAATATCTAATTTTTCTTTGTAAGTAACGTCCTTGCCTTGTTATTTTCTTGATATTCCTAAGGGTTTTCGCGGGCGGGGAACAAATAGAACCGGCGGAGGTTAACGGGGAGACGGTCGGCGTAGGCACAACTGAAGGAACTTCCAATTCGGAAAAAACGTTATTAGGATCGAATAAAACAAGACCAGCTTTCGCAAATCCAGATTTGATATTATCGGACGTTATGGCAGTTTAAAACGCGTCGTAAAAGCCGGCAAGGAAATCTTTTTTGGTAATGTGGGTATGATGGCGTTATATTAAGTTTTCGATATACCGCAAATAAGCGCGTTTTAAAATAGAAAAACAAGATACGTTAAAAAATTAAAGCCGATGCGAAAAATGCGTAGGTATGCAAAACGTAATAATATCGTAATTTGCGTAATATTTTTCGAATTTTATCGAATAGTAGCTTTCGTAACCGTTAAGGATAAAAAAACGTTTCGAACCTTTCGTACGCGTCCGAATATATTTATCGAAATATTAAATTTATTTTAAACTTAATTCGTTTGTTATCCAGTTATTATGGCTTATACCGAGCTTTTAATTAGTTGGTAATAAGTTATCGCGGTACCAGGACTTAAGGTAATTTTTCCCCGTTATGATAATAAATAACGGTAAAGCCCAACTTTACAAATTAATAACCTGGATAACTGTAACCCATTCTTTATTTTTTTGTTATGTTTATCTAAATTTTCTACGTTTTTCGGCATTAGTAATTACCATACCCGTTACCATAAAAAGCCCCATCAAAAATCCTGTTTCGTCGAAGTTATAAATATCCTTTTCTGCAATGCCGTATTTTGCAATAATAACCCGAACAAATTCGAACCACTTGCGAAATGTTTCCGGATTTTCGCATAAGACCCGTTAATAATCGATCTTCCGATTTAAACGCGTCTGGAATTTTTTTTACCGTCTAACAAAGTTCGACGCCTAGTTAATCCCGACGTGCCCTGCAACGCGTTGGGCAAGCAGTATATTGGCCATATCTTCAACGTATTAAAGCCGGACAGAAAATACTCGCGTATCTAGGTCGAGAATTCGGTCGATAATCGATTTCTTTTCGGTCGCCGTTAATCTTCGCAATTTGGGTATATGGTCGCTGTAAGAAAATGTACCGTTATATCGTTCATGCAAAGTAAATTTCGCGACTTTATATATAAAACTAAGTATTGCATAACTAAATTTCGGGTCTCGTTTCTTAACTTAAACGGCTAGGTTTATTCTCGCTTCTTTTGTAAGCCGTTCCATATTGTTAATGTTAAAAAATAATCAATTAAAGTTCGGTAGTTGGAATATGCCAAAAACCGTCCGGAGTACTTATGCGTCCGGAGTACTTGTGTAGGACGTTATAACTTATATTGTCGTAGTAATAATTAATTAATTAATAATTACTTGAATTGAGCGAATAAAACTTTTAATTATCGAATATAAAGCGTATCAATTACGTGATTATGTTCAGTTAATTAGATAAGTGCTTCAGCACACGCACTGTTTTTATGTAACCTAGCAACGGAACAATTATCCTCCGATCAAAGCGTAGCCTTCTTCAGTTAGGATGCTTTAGCACACCTGGCTAGCTGACACTTATCAGGGCCGAAGCTTATCGGCAACCACCAGTCGGAATCGGAATGAGATACGGAACTAAAGTATGTAATCTATCCAAGTCCTAAAAAACCATTTAAAAAGTTATCGTGTTCGAAAATATTAAGCATAATATTTATCGTGGAAATTAATCGTAAAATGATTTCTGTATATTGGCTTAGCCTTATTTTCCAGGCTTGTACCTTTATTTACCTTGCAATAACCTTTGCAAATACTTCACCTTTTTAATCCGTTAATTTTAAACACAGTTCTAATTAAAATTACGAAAAGTGTAAAGAAATAATAAATACAAACTTCGTTTCCGTTTTGCATATACAACTACCACTTTTTCTTTAGGTATATAATTAATTAATTTAAATGTTTAAACCAATTAAAAACTATAGTTTTAAAATTATTAACTTTCGTTTAAAAGTATATAAATTACTTCTATATTAAAAATAACTTTTTCGATAACGTAGCACATCAACGAACCGCCGATAAAAGCAAACCGCTCGGTTTCTTTTTAGCACTTTAACCATACAAGTTTAATTCTTTATTTCTTAATACCAACAATATAAAACGGCCTACAAAAAAATCGAGAATAAACCTCACTATTCAAGCTAAAAAATAAATTATAAGCGTTTTTATACGATATATAACGTTTCCGAAACCACTTTAAGAAACCAATGTAACGGTGCCGCTTTTTGAATTAACATAATTCCCAATTCGCGAAAGTTAACGCCGACCGAAAAAAAATTCGATTATCAAAAGAATCCTTAACCTAAATACGTAAGCGTTTCCTATCCGGCTTTAATATGTTAAAGATATAGCAAATTTATTATTGGCCTAAGCGCGTTAAAAAACAGATTACAGCTAACTGGGCATCGAATTTCGTTTTAACGGTAAAAAAAGTTTAAATCGCGTTTAAATCGAAAAATAGATTATTAAAAAGTATTATGCGAAACTCCAGAAATATTTCGCAAGAAATTTAAGCTTATTCGGGTTATAATCATACAATACGATATTACGAAAAATATTTATAACTTTAACGAAATGTGTTTTTAAACAAGGTTTTTAACAATATACGATATAGTAGTTATAAATATCGAAAATATAGAAAACTTAAATAAACGAACTAACTTTAAAATAAATCCAATATTTCGATAAACATACTTAAACGCGGACGAAAAAAGCGAAACGCTTTTTTATCCTTGACGATTACGAAAGTTATTATTCGATAAAATTCGAAAAACATTATGCGAATAACGATATTATTGCAATTTGCATATCTTTTTATTTTTTCCATTAATTTTAACCTTTCGACATATTATATTTTTCCGATTTAACACGCGTTTATTGGCTTTATATCGAAAGTTTAATACGACGTTATTATATTTATATCGTAGAAAGAACTGTCTCGTCAGTTTTTACAATATATTTAAAACCGTCATAACGTTCGATAATATCAAATCCGGCGTTATTAAAACTAAATTTATTTTATTTAATTTTAATAAAGTTCTTTCCGATATACAAATTTCTCCAGTTGTACTTATGCCAACCGTCTTCCCTCTTACCTCTACCGGTTTCATTTTTTCCTTATCTTCGAAAACCTTCAAAATATAAAAAAAAAAACAAAAAGAAAAAACGGAAACAATATTTACAAAGAAAATTTAAAAATTACCAGAGGAATTTACTGATCAAGATAATTAAATCGGTTAATTTTTTAATAAAAATAACTTAATACTTTTGTACGAAAACGTTTTTTTTTTAAAAAAAGCCTGCAAAATTACGCGAAACTAACTACTTTCTTAGCAATTACCGAAACCAAAAACAAACGTGTTTAAAATGGAAAAACAAGTTCTTTTAACCCGAAAAAAGATGTAAAATAATGCTACTAACAGTAACTAAAAGTAATCGTTAGAACAAGATTAAACGAAAAAACGGAAATATAACGTCTATGGTAAACTCGGTTATAATACGCGTACTTATAAAGAAATTGTAAATACGTTTAGCGAAACCGAATTCGATTAGTTTAAATTAATTTAATGCGTTATTATTAAAAGAATGATTAAACTTAAATAGTTAAAGTTGCCAAAAAACGAGCGGTTCGCTTATATCGACAGTTCGCTTATATGCTACGTTAAACGGCGAAATTTAATACTTTTTATAAACACTACAAGCTTATAATATAACGTATTATGATATTTACTTATAATAAAGTCTTAATTAAAAGAAATAATAAACTTTTGTTAATTTTTACATATTAATAACTTATCGCATTTTCGGTTTTAAATACGTTAATTAAATAGTTAATCCACACGGTTAAATTATAAGTTTAATTACTTTTATCGTAAAAACTTAATTACGGAGAAAGCTTTCAAATTCTATATTTATTTATTACTATTACTAAAATGTTAATGTATGTTTATATATATTTTGTTTTATTAAGCTTATACAATGAAATTAAGAGAATTCGGTTTTATCGTTTTCGGAAAACGGCAATAATAACGCGATGTATTCGGGCTGTAACTAACGGATACGCTGGGATGTAGTAATAACAAATAGGTTTTAATTAAGATTAAAATGGTATTAATAATATGCCTTAATAGAAGGAAGTGTAAGAATATATATATATCTATAAAAAGGTTTTATTATTACGTTATTGCGGATTTTCGTTTATTTTAAAAATTGAGTTTACAAAACGAACTTTTTTGATATAATTATACCTTAGGCTTCGTTAACTTGTTACGGCGATTTGGGATTTGCTTGGTTGATATTTAACGTTATAAAGTGGTACTTAAGTAACTTTAAAGAAAATGAAAAACAAGGTAGAAAGGCCTGAGCCTGGTGAGGTAACGTATTTCATTGATTTGTTATCGTATTCAAGACTACTATACCGTTTTTTATCCGGCCCGCCTGTAGGTACTGTTAGCTAGCTAGGTATGCTAAAGCACCTTAATCACAGAAGGCTACGCGTTGATCGGAGGATAATTTTCCGTTGCTAGGCTATATAAAACCAATACCTCAAGGGCTGCATACGTAGAAGCAAAGGATATAGGCCATAATAGGTCTATTTACAAATCTAGGGAGCAGCTAAAATGATATGAGGCAGATGCGGAAAAGAGGCTAGTTATATATACATGGATCTCCCTAGAAAAGACGTAACCGTGTACGCAAATTGGATAAAATAATAGATTACTACCTCAATTCTTATGCTTCACTAATACCCTTTCGTCTCGCAGGCTGCCTAGTTCCGCTCTTATCTACGTCGATTTTTGTCGGAATTCTAGAAGCTTTTCGTGATCCCAAGTAGCCGAACAAATTATTGTTCGTAACCCTTTAACATATATTATTTTAATATCTGGATTTCGGTGTTGTTAAATTTGTTGTTATCGTTTTCCTTTGTTTTTGTTAGTAATCTTTCCGTTAATTCAAAGTTATGAAAAATAAATATATCGGAACATGGATTTTTTATTATCATGCATTAACCGGTATCAGAATATTAAAAGTCAGCGTTAATTTTTTAAAGAATATTTTCTCAATCGATAATAACGTGGACTGCCTTAATTTATCAGGTTATTTTCTTAAATCGGCATATTGTAAATAAAATGGTTTTTATTAAAGCTTTCCTATTACGGATAATGAATATTTCGTACTTAGAGTTACGTAATATATTATATTATTTCGGTTTATATTTTAATTAATAATAATTTAAAAAACTGTGGAAACAATCGAGGTTAAATCTTTCAATCATAAAACTAATAAAGGCTTGCAAAGCTTTTTATACGCTTTTAACATTTATCTTTAAGGTTTACCGTACAAAGTTATTCTTTATAAGGCCGTTAAAAACCCTGCTAAACCGTAGTCAACAGGCATAAAGTTCACCAGAGCCGAAGCTTATCGGCAACCACATATCAGTCGAAATCGGAATAAGATACAGGACTAAGGTATATAATCTATTCTAACTGTAAAAACCGTTTAAAAAGTTATCGTATTCGAAAATACTAGGTATGATATCTATCGTAAAAATTTTATCGTATAATTATTTTTTATATATTGGCTCAGCCTGGCAATTAAAGCTTAGACCTAACTTTATCTTACATATATACATGAAATTCCTGGGATTAACGCAAGCTAATCCTCTAACCAGGCCTTTGTTCCGTAATATAATTTCCTTTTTTAGATCTAAGTTTCATTTCTTTTACTGCGCGGTATACGCTTATATACAGTATCTTTTTAAAAACTTCGTTCCGAAACGGCGATATTTGAAGATCTTAGGTAAAAGGTGTTTCCGACGGTTACAGGGAAATTGCGCCGCGTACTTTAAGTTTGTACGTTTTTAGCGTTTTACGTAATTATGAAATCTTACATTAATAGCTTTATTTTTAAAAAAAAGATTAAACGTATTTAGTTATTCGATTTCCTTTTAGCCCTTGTAATACGTTATTGCTGCTGCCTTTTGACGTACGAATAGTAACGAAGTTTTTAAAACCTCGTTAGTATTAACGTACTGGATAGTAATATTTTTTAGGAGGTAATGCTTTCCAAAATACTCTGTTTCGTTTTATTCTAAATAACGTTTTTTTAATTGCTAATAACGCTTGCGTTCGGAGTTCGTTAAAGCGTTTATTTTTATATTTTTTTATAACGATACTTTCCGATTGGAAAGTAATCGTACGTAAACGCGTTAATGTAAAGGCCGTAAAAGCCAGAAGAACGATGTTTTCGAGCGTTGAAAGAACTGCGCGAATTTATTTTACGTATTGGGTTATTTGCTATAGTCGAGTTGTTTTTTCTTTTCGGCGTTAAAACCCGAAACTAGCAGAAAAGTTTTAGCATTATCGAGTTATCTGTTATTTCCGGTTTCGTAAAAAGCCCTTTTGACAATATAAATGTACTCGGACGTTGTTTAAGCGTTATATTAGCGTAGCTTGGTTAAGCATTAATTAAATTTTTATTTTTTATTATGTTCTTTTAAGGTAATGACGATATAATTTGAAAACGCTTAAGAGCGTGGTTTTTAAATGCCTTTTATATATAGCAGAAATTTCTATTTTTGAAACTGTCGATTAAGGGTTCATTAAACGTAAAAAAGCTGCGTTTAAGTATTTCCAATTGTTGTTTTTAGACGAACAGCTTTTTATTTATTTTAAGCTTTTAGGTTTTATCATTTTTCCGATTTTATAATTCGAAAACGACTTGCAAGGTTTAACGACGCGGTTTTTCGGTATTTATAGTAAATAAGCTGCGTACAAGTAGCAAATACGTAAAGCTGGTATACTTTTTACAGTAACGGACCGTTTACGAAAAATGTGATTTTTGAATATATTAAGGGTTATATATATATAAGTTAGAAATATAAGTTAAAACAAATCTATTGAGAAATCTAGAAAGCAGTTTAAAAGGTGCAAAGCAGATGCCGAAAAGCGGCTAGTTATATATACATGGAATCCCTGGAATTAACGCAAGCTAATCCCCTAACCAGGCCCTTGACCCGTAACATAATATGCCTATAGAGAACCTGCGAAATTAGCTGAATATTATAACGTAATTGATATCTCTTATATCTAATATTTAAAAGTCTTATTTATTTAATTCGAGCAATTATTAGTTAATTAATTATATTTAAACCTATATAAATTATAAATTAGCAATATATCCTTTTATATACTTTTACTATTATAATATTAATTATATCGTGAACGTTTTTCGTTATTTATAAAGAATTTAAGAACTAAAACCACTTTAAAAGCGAACTTTAATCGAATGTATACGCGTTTAATATTTAGAGTGTTATTGATTCTACTTAACTATTGCCGTAGTTTGTTGAATTTATAAATTCGATATAGTCTTTTTTCCAAGAAATGAATTGGCTATAGAACGGGAATTAATATCTTAGTTTTATATTTGTTTTTAAAAGAAACTATTAACAAATTAACTTTATAGGTTATTTGATAGATACTTTTAAAATAGTAACCGAAAGTACTTAATTTTATAATTAAAACATTATTGTATATACTTATAAAAACCGTAAGTATATTATTTTTCATAGAAATATTAAGGATTTTACCAAATAGGTTTTGGAGTTTATAATGTTCAAAATTAAAAAATAAGTTTGTCTTTAGTTAAAGATTTACGCAAGGGATATGTTAAAATAGCTATAATTTAATAAAGTGTACGGTAGTAGACTTTTAATTAATATTTAATAAAATACTTAAAATAACTAAGAAAAGCCTAGAAGTTAAGTAAAAAGCTAAATGAACGGTTTATAAAATAGCAAAAGATAATAATTTTTAAAAAATAATACAGCTTTCTAAAAACGAAAATAAGAGTTATATAGGTTAATAATTTATATATAACACTGGTTTTTATTATAAACTTAAATAGTTACCTTTGAAATCGTAAAAAAGTCGAGATCGATTACGAAACGATTAATTATAAAAATGTAAAGGTTCACTTTTTGAATTATTAGACTATAACCTATCTTTTTATATTACGAAATACTAAAGTATCGTTTCCGGTTTTCTACAGGGTTTGTATAGACCTGACTGATTAGGATAATCCTTATTCGGAAGATAAAAAACTTTTTAACTCTTAACCGTAAAGAAAAACCTTTAGATAAAAAGCAAAGCAAAGTAATTATAAAGGTACTTATACGGAGCAAAGCTTTAATAAGCAAAAGTGTAACGAATTAAATACTTAAAACATTTGTTACAAAATGTGCCTCAGCTTGATGTACTTATGAATTTAATATTATTATGCATTCCTTAATAAAAGTTTATCATTTTTAAAAAAGATAAGCCCAATACTAGCATATTTTTTAATTACTAATTAACGAGGCGTTATAAGCGTATGGTTTTATCTTTTGCTTTTTACGGACTTCGTCTATTCTGTATTCAGCGTCTACGATATGTAATTTAGTTCTATTAATAGGTTTTTAAATTTAAATTAACAGTATAAAACGAAAAGATATATAGAAGTAATAGGTTCGTCCTAATTAAAAGATACTGCAAGGTTAATATATTATTTTGAAGTTTTAACAGCATAAAAGCGGTCCGGTTATATAATGTAATTTATTACAAACGATTCGTATATAACCTAATATTATATCTATAGCTTTAAAAAAGCTTATTAATAAGATATTCGAGAAACTAACAAATGTATTGAAAATAAATACGATTAAATTATAATTACGTTAACCGGTAAATTCAACTAGTTTATTACTGAAAATATTAATATAATAATGTTATATATAACCCTAGCTATTTATAAACAAACCGTTAATTTATAGATAACGAGATTATTACTTTTAGATTACAGTACCTTGTAATATTTACGATTAGATTATTTAGGCCCTGAAGTAATTGTATAATTATAATGCTATATTAAGAAAATCCTATTAAAACGTTTTATACTTATGAAATATTAGGCATGTGGTGAAGCGACTATTAGAAGGTAAATATACCGTAAAATTAAAAAGGGAGTTTCTTAAATAGGATAAAAAAGCGTTATTAATTTTATTAATTTCGAAAAAAGCTTTAAAGGATATAAGTAGGTTATGTTTATTATTTATAGATATATAGGGTTTATTTGGAATATTCATTTTAAAAATCGAAAGTTGAATATATTAGTTAGTACGTTTTAATAGTTCCTAGGCGTTTTAAAGAATTACGAAAAAGTCTTTTTATAGGTACTTGAATACAATAACGAAATTTTGAAAAACTGCCAGTTTCGAAACATGTTTTAGTTACCTTTCTTTAACATTAAGTTTAAGTTTTCAATATTGCATATTTAGACCCATAACGGGGATATGAAGAGTTAAAAGAAGTATAATTAAAGGAAAGAATTACGATGGGAAATAGCCTTAAATTATTTATGTTTTTGATCGTATAAATCTTTTAAATAGCAGTATATCTATATAACCGTATTTTCAAATGCGTTTTGTTTTTGGTAGATTTTATATAAGATTTATTATATTTATTTAGTCTATAAAAACACCGTTAAAGCGCTTAATTATAAGTCTTTAAAGACTTATTTGCAAGCTTACGGCTGTATGGTTTACATTATAATAATTGTTGTTGTAAAACAAAACAGAGATTGTAGAAGTTAAGGTTTAAGATATGAGTAGGTTTCTTTGTTGGTTACCGATTAAAGAATATTTACAAGATTTGGAATGCGTTAATAACTAAGGTTATTGTTATTTAAACGTTATATATAATTTAACGAAAAGGCTATTTTTTAGATAATATTAAGAATTTTAAAGCCGATCTTTTTTACGTTATCTAAAACGAGTTATACAACTTATTCTTGGAAATCTATATGTTTGATTAAGATAATAGCGATTTTATATATATATAAGAAAAAGATAAAGGTTTAAATGGAATAATATAATTACTGGTTAGGTAAAAGGAATGGCTTTAAAGTGGTATAGACGTTTAAGGAAAAGTACAGGATAAGGAAAAATAAGTTTGTTTATAAAAAACTGATTATATTTATATAACCGTTCACGTACCATATAAGCGAGCTGCACGTACAAGCGATCTACGCGTTATTTTGTAACCTTTTTACAATCCAATTTCAAATATTTATTTTTTAATAATACGAATTTAGCACGTTTTATAAAAGATTTAGACTAAACTTAGTTGTTTAAGTATAACAAAACGACTATAAACTTTTTTATGTCAAACTTGGTTTTATGTATACGGTTCTATTTTTTACTTTAGGATTTGGATGTAACGGTGCTCCCGCCCGACGTGATAATATATCCAATTTGAGAAAAGTGATGCAAACCGAAAAGAAATCCATTATCGACGGAATTCTTGATTTAAATACGTAAGTATTTCCTGTACGGCTTTAATATGTTATAGATATAGTAAAAATTTTATTTGCTTAACGCGTTATGATATGCGTAAGGAATAACTAGGCGTCGAATTTTGTTTAACGGCAAAAAAACTTAAAACGCGTTTAAATCGAAATATTAATTATTAAAAAGTATTATACGAAATTCTACAGATATTTCGCAAAAAATTTAAGCTGATTTAAAGCATATCGCAAACAACGGTATTATAAAAAATATTTATAATTTCGACGAAACGGAATTTTTAATAAAACTTTTAATAAAATACGGTATAATAATTATAAATACCGAAAAAGATGAATCTTTTAAATAAACTTAATAAAGTAATCGGAAATAAGTTAGAGTTATATAAGCTGTTAATTTGCAAAGTTAAGTCATATCGTTATTTATTATTTTAATGGGAGAAGCTTACATCGAACTTTAGTATTACGATAACCTAATACCAGCCAATTAAAATATCGGTATGAGCTATAATAGCTAAATAATAAACGAATGAAGTTTAAAATAAAGCCATCATTTCGATAAATATCTTCGAACGCGTACGAAAAAAATGAAACGGCTTTTTATTTTTAACGGTTACGAAAACTATTATTCGATAACATTTGAAAAGTATTACGTAAATAACGACATTTATACGTTTTATATACCTTCTTGTTTTTTAATTATCTTAACCTTTTGACATATCCTATTTTTCTGTTTTAAAGCGCGTTTATACGTTTTATATCGAAAATTTAATATAACTTTCCTTATTAAAACTGTGAAAAAAAGATTTTTTCGCCGTTTTTTACGACGCGTTTAAAGTTATTATAATGTTTAATAATCTCAAATTTAGCTTCGTTAAAGTTAAACTTGTTTTATTCGATTTTAATAACGTTTTTTCCGCTTTGGAAATTTCTTTAATTGTACTTACGTTAACTATTTTGCCTTTTACCTCCGCCGATTTTATTCTTTCCTTATCTTTAAAAACTTTTCGAAATATATAAAAAAGAAAAAGGCGGTAATAATATTTGCAAAAGGATTAAAAATTCCCACAAGAGCTCGCCGACAAAGATAGTTAAATCGGTTAATATTTAATAAAGAATAACTTGATAGTTTATACGAAAACGTTCTTTTTATTAAAAACCGCTAAATTACGCAAAATCTAATTTTCTTTTGCAAATCTCGAAAAACTAAAAACAAACGTTTTTAAGAAAAAAAAATATTTACTATATAAAAGAAATAAGTCTTCCTGGCCGAAAGAAAAAGATGGTAAAAATATTTAGCTAATAGCAACTCAAAGTAATTATCGTAAAAAGATTAAAACGAAAAAACGGAAATGTAACGTTTGCAATAAGCCGGAACATAATACGCGTACTTATAAAAAGTTATAGATACGTTTAACGACGAAAAATCTGATTAGTTCAAAAAATATTTATTGCGTTATAGGTGTTTTTTTTTAGGTATATAGTTAAAGAATATTAAAATCCGTGCAGCTCGCTTATACGCGCAGCTTATTTATGTGGTATATTATATTTAAATCATTTCCGGTTTTTAAATTGTAAATGCCGTTAGCATTTACTTTAATAATAATAATTATTATTACGCTTATAAAAAAACTAAGTTTAATTTTTATTATAATATTTAATTTAAAATAATAACAAAAAACAAAAGTTCTCTATAGGTTGTAAACGCAAGCTTTCCGTACGTTCCTTATCGAAAGGATGGTTATTGGTACGATTTATGGCCCTAGGGTTGCCATGAAGCCATTTAAACCTTACCGGCGCTTTTTTAAGCTTTAAAAATCCAGTTCCGTTCCTTTTCCGCTCCGTCCAATTTAAGTTCCGGGGGGATGAAGTGCGCTTTCCAATCTTTCGTTATGTAACCTCGTAATAACCTCGTCGATTTTCTGTTATGAATTTTTAGCGTTCCGATTTCCTTTCTAGCGTTCTGATTTTCTGTTGTTGACGTTATTATCGAATGGCAGACTTCCTCGTTAATTTCTTTCTTTTTTTAGTTTTTTTTAGTTCTTTCAAGTTCTTTTCAGTTTTTTCGGACGTTACCGCGTCGACGAGCTTTTTGTTATTAATCGACGACGGTTACTGCGAAGGCAGATGCTTCTTTTTTGTTTGAAGCGATTAAAAAACCCACAAAGCCTTTTTATAAGCGGAGTTAATTTCTTTGATATATGTGTTACTAAGCGTCCTTATGCCGAGCCTGCTGTTCCTGCCGTCGGACTTGCCGTTGGACCTATCGCCGAGCCCGCCTCCTCTTTCCAGCCTTCAGTACCGAAGCGTAGCGGTATTTCAAATGCAACATAAAATGGTTGGATTGGAATGTTAATTTTATACCGTCAAAAGTGCCAAAAGACGGAACCAGAAGATGCTACCATGTCGGCAAATGCGTTGTAATCTTGAGACTGGGGAGAGTAGGTTGCTTGTTCTTGCTGTTCTACAAATGGAAGTGGGGGAAAGTAGCCATATATAGCCTTTAGCCATTTTGTTCTTTTCACCGCCTTTTTCAACAAATCATCTTAATTGCCGACAGGATCAAAAATAATATAGTTATATTATTTGGCAGCTTTATATTTAAACATTCCGACATTCAGCTTTTTTATATTTGCGGCTATGAAAACAAAAGTAAAATATAATATTATTAATGCAAAAATTCGTATTTTTTGGGTTAATAATACGATTTAAATAATAATTAAATCGGTGTTTAAAAAAGTTTCAAATAATCAAAAACTTTCGAAAGCTTATTTTACAAAATATTTTCCTTTATACATACTAGATTATATACCGTATTTACTTACTTTTGCTACAATATAACCTTGCCAGCTATATATATATTATATAAATATCATGTTTGATATGTTCTATTTTCCTTATTCCTTCTTATAAATTTATATTTTATAAAAATTTGAACTTTTTATTAGTTTTCTTTTTGTATATAAATGGATTTTAATTTATTATTTATTTAAATATAGTTTAACCTTCCGAAACCTAGGTGGGACGTAAAAGAGGTAGTGCGTAAACGGCGCGTTTGATTTAATTTCTCTTGTTTGCTTTTTATTTATCTAATTTCAAATTATCGTTTTATTGATCGATATTACTATATATACGAAAAACCGCCAAAAGCTGTTAAAGTAATCAAGATTAACACAAAGATCTTTTTATCTAGCAGTATCATTTTACAAAACAACTAGACTTTATCTTCTAAAGTATCATATTATATTCCGCCAGTCAGCGAAAACAGCGCAAGGCGACAATAACACATTATTTTATCCGCGAATTATGCGCACGAGGATAACTCGCCAGGTTTTACATGTAAATCATAGATAATTTAAAACGGACAGCTAGCCTCTATAACGATCTTGAGTGTGGTGTTGGTACGAGACGTGGGAAAGGGGTATCGAATGCGTCCAGCTGCATGATACCCTTCGCTTTTTACGTTGCACATACTGCGGTATACGGTATATGACGGGACTTCAAGTGGTGTAACTCGGTCTTTGGTAATCACTCTATCAGGCTGGTCCCCGCACAATGCCTTTTCGGGATACTGGACATACTAGGTTCAAAAAGTTGATTTCCACTCCCTATGTTCTTCCATGACAACAAGGGACATGGATGAAAGGCTTCCGCCTAGCCATTGCCACTGAAATAGTGGTGACCAAATCACAATTTACTTCCAAGCCAATTTCTCTTCCACCCACTTTCCCTTAGCCGGCGCCAACACAATGATGTGAACACGAGGGTTGTTATGCGTATGCCCCTTCCTTTCCGGTCCAGCAACCATTCGCACCCACGGCTGTTCCCCCCCTTCCTCCAATGTGTCATGTACATGCGTCGACATGATATTCTCTATCACATCCGTCTTGTGATGCAACATCGCAGTCATCTGCGGTACAGTGGCAATAACTCTGCTCAAGGGCGCATCCTCGTCCATGCTGAGGGCAATTTTCAAGACGTCCCCGATTGGATGAGCTCCATCGTGGCCGATATGGGGGGCAAGATCCGGCTTCAAGACTGGCGCATTCCGCTGTCCAATTTTCTTCTGCTCCGTAGCGTCCCAGATCTTATGATGAGGCATAGTGAGCATCGTCCTGGTCGAATCTTTGATGCCCTCGCCGATCTTCTTCACCACGATTTTGGGAACCTCTTTCATAATTAGCTGCTAAAGGTCTGATCATTGTTGGTCTCCCGTCCGCGGCCCTCGTCAATTCGAACAGCGTTATGGTTCCGTATTTGCTACCGCCGTACGTCACTGAAGTTAACCGCGTGTCAAAACCGTTGAACTTGGACGTATCAAATAGATTTGCGTCCAGGTTCTTAAGCCGTTGCTGGTCGACATCTTCTTCTGGGTTGTCCAGCGGGAGGAGAATTGGACGTGATACCGAGCGGAAGAATGCCAAGAACTCGACCTTATGGAAAAAGTGCCGGATGAGTCGGGCTAGTTTTTCTACTTCGATACTGACTCCTTGCATTGAGAAGTTGATTTTGACGGTCTCGTACAGTGCTAGTGTTGCCAGGTACTTGTTTTCCAAGATGTCTTCTGTTGGATCCAATTGACGAGCCTGAAAACTTGCCCAGTCAAAAAAATTTGGAGGAGGATTCGGCGGTTGTAATGGAGGTTCTACGTCAACTGCTGGACCTTGATGCAGAGCTGCTTCGTCTCCTGGGACAGGCGGTGCATCACCTTCTGGGACAGGCACTGCTTCGTCTACTGGGACAGGCGCTTCACCGTCCCCCGGGAGATCACCTTCTCGTTTGGCATCTTTTGACGGATTGTGGTCCGCTTTTCCTATTTCCTCCTCCAGCCCTAGTGCATTGAGGAGGTCTAAGGCACTCTCTTGTCGAAGCTGTGTGTTGCTTTTAAGCTCAGCGAACCGTTCCTGAAGTTGTGCTCCGAATGTTTCATCTTCCAGATATGGAGTTAAAGCTTCCTGTAACGGCTGGGGTAAACCCTGAAGTCCCACCATCAGCTCATCACTATGACTGGTACCGTGGGTTGTGTCATCCACTCCCACAGCGGACCCCAGTGAGTGTAGGAAATCTATAGCACTCTCTTGCCGAAGCTTGGTGTTGCTTTGAAGCTGGCCAAACCGTTCCTCGGCTTCTTTCCTGAAAATCTCGTCGTCCAGGAACCGAGCGAAAGCTTCCCGCAATGGCTTACAAAGCTCATCGAGTCCGGTCAAGAGACCTGCGGCGTTCACCCGATGATGATTTCCATTGTCTCTGAGCTCATCCGACAGTTCCGCCTTCGGATTAACCCTGACATTGGCCCCATGCGCCTCCGTGTGGTACTCCTCAGCCTTGCGCTTCCCTTCCTCAAACCGGGGATTGGGGAGCGGGTTTACCTTGGAACCGAGGCTGCTGCCATAGCCCGAATCGGGGTCTTTATCCTTGAACTTAACCTTGAACTCCTCAACCTTGCGTTTCGCTTCCTCGAACCGGCGCATGAGGAGCGGGTGCGCATCAAGGGGATCATCAAGTGCGCGCCGAAGTGCCCAGGCCTCCGCCTCCAATGATGCCTCTTCCCTTTCGCGCTTCTGGTTTATTGTGTCAACCCCAGCCGCCTCCAGTCTCGTAATCAGCTCATCGTATATGTAAACTTGGTTCATCCATTGCTCCAGGTAAAACGAGGTTAGACGCGGGTCTATAGGTACCAGAACGAGATTAATTCTAGGCTTCCATTGGAGCTACTTGCTGAAGCCAGAGGATTATCTTACCTTCTCCCGTAATACCGTATTTAGTGATTGATTGTAGATTCCGGTACGACATTATTCCGATGCGGTTGCACATTCGGTAAGGACTTCACGACGTGTTGTTATTTGAAAGATAGACTCGAGCCAATATCTAGTTGCGTCCAGCGGTTTTTGAAATGGGCTTCCAGTTCGCGATCTTGATAGATAAATGCAAACTGAATTGAATAATGATGTGCGTAAATAAAGATGGAAAGGTTGGTTTTCATAGCTGGATAATGTATGCAATCCCAACTGTAACCGCCAGCATCGTGCGGCTGAAGTGGGGTTAAATAAATCTTATTGTACTCCTTAAAGATCTTAGAGTAAAAAATTGAATTAATCTCTGATAGGACAATACGACTAGGACTAGTCGTTGAACTCTGATAGAAAAATCGACGGAATACTGTTGTTTCGAATCAGAGTGTCCCCGCCCCACTTAGCTTCTGAATCATACCTCTTTTTTCATATGGGCCTTTTTATAACGCGTATAAACCTTCGATAGCAACACAATAATAACGCGTTAAAGCTGTTTTAATGGACGATTTGTACGATATACGATATTTCGAAACGTTTAAATCATTAATTAACCCTAATTCGAAAGTTAAATATAGTAAACGTTTTATAGCAGTACAGAAATATAATTTACTGGTTTGTATAGTCGAGATTAGCTTTCCTAACGGTAACCTAGTTACTATTTTCGACGTCAATAAACGTATAATTAACCGGTACCGAGCTTAATATAAAGTAACTAAGTAATTTCTTATAAGTGGTATTAATTATTATTATAAAGGAACGTTAAGGTTATTATCTTAAATTCTTAATATAAGTTTTATATATTATTGCGAGTTATATTAATTAATTAATTATTTGAAAGTTATTAAAAAAGTTAATCTATAAAGTTAACTTATATTTCGACGAAATATAATAGTTTTTTGCCGATTATTATGGTATATACGTCACCATTTTTACGATTTCGGAATTCTTAAAAATTGTTAATTAAAAAGAATAAAAAGTTAAAAATTAAAATTGCGTAAACGGATTCGGGTTAACGGACGTAATATTTTTATACCGTTATTAAATATATTTCGGATATATTTATTTTCGTGGATAAATCGGGTATTAATAAGCAGAATATTAACCGTTATTACGATTAAGTACTTAAAGGCTTTATTTTTTCCGTACGGCAAATTTTAAAACGTAACCGTCGTTTTAATATGTTACCGGCGATTATAATTAACTAATTTTTAAATACCTTTATTTATTAAAAATTTATTAACTCAGAAACTTTCTTTTGTAATTAAAGGAAAAAATAATACCGTTAATAAACCCGTTTCCCGGATTACGTTCCGTATTAATAATAAATAACGTTAATTTTTATTATTTAAACGAAATATATACGATTTGTGAAAAAGTTAAGGTAAAGTTGCAGTATTTCCCTTTATAATTACCTAATTTTAATTTTATTAAAGCGTTTTTTAACGATTTTAAAGTTTATATCTGTCGTTACGTTAGATATATATTTAACGATTTCTTTAACGATAAACGATTTGGGTTGTTTCTTATAAATTATTACGAACGGGTTAAATAACGGAAAAAGGAAATTAAGGGTTATTTTAAAACTGCGCGGGTAAGTTGGGATTTAATCAATTGATATATACAATAAAAAAGTAATGTAGTAAATTATTATTAAAGCTTTTCGTCTATTAAATATCCGTATTTTGTTAATATCCGTATTTCTTTAAATATTCTTTTCAAGTAATGTTATTTTAAAGCATTAATTATCCCGTTTATCGTATTTTTTCTTATCGTAATTACCTATAACTCCAAGGCGGTAACGACGGCAAGCTTTAGCTTCGGATAATAACTGCTTTATTGCGTACGTAAACGTTAAAAAAAGATTATTTGGTTGGAGGATTTATAAAAAGTTTATGTTTTTAATAAAAACGTTATTAAATAAGGGTACGAATGGTAATATACGTTACAATATTATTGTAACTTTTTTGTTAAATAGCAGACTCTTTTAAAACAGGTTATCTTTTTAACGTTTTATTAATTTAAAAAAAATATAGTTATTTAACGGATAAAAAAAATCAATATAGGAAAACACTTTATTTTCTTATATATGTTATTCATAAATAATGTTAATTAAACTTAAGTATTTTTTTCTTTACTTTCTATAAGCTATAAAAACTTGTAATTTTGTAACGAAATTAATAGTTTTAAAGTTTATATAAAATAACGTAAAGAAACGCTTATTTTTAATTATTATTCTTACGAAATAACTTACTTAATTGCGAATTAAATAGCATTTTAAGGTTTTAAAAAACGTTTTCGAATTTAAGCGCGTGTCGTATATACGAATTAACGTAAAATTTAAAAAGCTTAAAAACCTTTTATTTAATTCTTTGGAATATAAATTACTTATTAATAAGGTAGCGTATTTGTTAAAAAGTAATATTGTTATTTCGTAAGCCGTTATATAAATACTTAATTTCCTTTATATTATCGCCGTAAGCTGTTACAAATCCTTTATATACGTTTTAAAGCAATTGATCGGTATTTATATTTTCGAGAATAAAAAGCGATAAATTGCGAATAACTAAGTCGAAAAAATTATTATACATTCGCGTTAAAAAAGGTGGCATAAAAGGCTACTTTTATTAATCGTGATATATATTTGCTGTAGTCGTCGGATTCGAAAAGTTTTGAGACGTTTAAGTAATTAATTAATTTTATTACGTAATATATCCCGTTAAAGGCTATTATCTGTTAACCTAAAACTTATTAATTATTATATTCTTTTTCGAGAAGACGTAACCGTATATGCATTTGGATAAAATGATAGATTGTTACTTAACTTCTTGCTTTATTACCCTCTTCCGTTTTGCAGATTGCCTAGTTGTGTTCCCTTATCTACGTCGATTTTTTTCCGAATTCTGGAAGTTTCTCGCGGTTTTAAGCAGCCGAGCAAATTAGCGTTCGTAATTTTTTAACGTGTAATATTCCAGCAGCTGGATTTTGCAATTATCTAACTTGTTGTTTTTATTATTTTCGTTTCCTTATATTTTCGTTAGTAATTTTTCCGTTAAATCGAAGTTATTTATAATAAGTTCGTAAGAAGGTGAATTTTTATTATCGAAAATAAGGCGGTATTCGAAAATTAAAAAGCGTAGTCGATTTTTTTTAAAACAACTTTCCAAATCGACAGTTAGGTCGACTGCTTTGGATTATGCGGTAGTGTTTTTTTAAATGGATTACCGTAAACAGGACAGTTTTTGTCGAAACTTTCCCGTTCCGGATAACTGGTATTTCGTATTCGTGTGGTATGTTGTATTGTTTTGGTTCGTATTTTAATTAATAAAAACTTAAGAAGCCGTAAGAACGATCGAGGTTAGACTTTTTAATCGTAAAACTGGCGAAAGCTTGCAAAGCTTTCCATACGCTTTTAAGGTTTATCTTTAAGGTTTACCGGATAAAGCTATTTTTTGTAAGGCCTTTAAGAACCCTGCTGAACCGTGGCCAGCGGGTATAAGGTTTACCAGGGCCGAAACTTGTCGGTAATTACGTATTAGTCGGAATCGAAGTAAGGCATGGGACTGAGATATGTAATCTATCCAAACCGTGAAAACCTATTTGAAGAGTTATTGTGTTTTAAAATACTGGATATAGTATCTATCGTAAAAATTAATCGTGGCATGATTTCTGTATATTGGCTCAGCCTTGTTTTCCAGGCTTGGTCTTATATAGTTACCTTGCATTAATTATTATATTTAAAAAGTTTTCCCTGAAATAATTATGTATAATAATAATAATAATAATAATAACGTTAATAATAATAATAATATTATTATTATTATTATTATTATTATATTTGTATTTTAAAAGTTCAACTTTAAAAATTCTTAAATGCGCGCCTTTTTCGCGCTATTTCTTAGCGTTTTCGAATCCCGTATCCGCCGTATTTCTTTTTTTATAAAACTCGTTATATAACCTAATAAAAAACGTTTTATATATAACGTTGGATCGATTAATATCGTTATACCAATAAATAAATTATTAAGGTGTTATATTGTAATAGCAAGTGCCGTTTTCAACTTAACATATTTAAAAATTAACGCTTTTAAAGTTAAGGTCAGTTCTGCCCTTTTTATATTCGAACGTATTCGATAAAACTTTACGGACCTTAAAGTTTTTATTGAATTCAGCCTATATACCGAACGTAAGCATAAATAGGTATTTCGTAATAAGCTTTCGAATTATTATAAGGGCTTTCCGTAAAAGGTCCTTAAAGATTATAAGCGTAAGCATCCTTATAACGCCACGGTTTCAGGAAATTCCAATAAAGGAATTATTGTTAATACGGGTTAATTATTGCAAAATATAAAACAACGAACGTTAACGTTATATAAAGAAGGTCTTTTGTCTTTTTGTACTGTTAAAATGTTCGGAAATAAAATCGGGTTAAAACCGGGATTTTTTTAATTAAAAATTAAAGTTATATGTAAAATCTAAAAAAACGTTTTTTTACTGTTACGTTTTACGATATTAATAATAGTTTTAATAAGTTTATTAACGTTAAAAATCCTGTATACTAATATTTTAAATGGTGTGGGCAAATGTGCTGCAATTCTGGAGACTAAGGGAGGTAGGTTGCGTGCTCTTGCTATCCTAGAACTGGGGGTGGGGGGAGCAGCCACATATAGGCTTCAGCTCCTTTGCCCTTGCAATCCTAGGGCCACACCAAAGCCCGTTTGTTCCTTTCACCACTCCTTCCAACAAATCACCTCAACAGCTGACAAAAGGTTATAATATAATTTCGTAATTAAATTCGCGGCGTTACATAAATTTCCCAATCTAAACGAACGTACGCCGAAAGTTATATCCGTATTTACCTTGTAATCTTTCGGTAATATAATTAATAACGCGTTATTGAATAGAATTAAGCGAATTTGTCTTAAATACCGTCGTATAAGAATTATTAATATATCGTTCAAATTCTTACGAATTAATAATTTAAATAACGTTCCGTATTTTGTTAAGTTGTTTTTTTAAAGGCTTGCCGTTAATAATAACCTTTATAACATTAAGGAATTACGTATATTTAAAGGTTTCGGTTTAAAATATTAGCAGGAATATTTTCATTTAAAACGTTTTTAAAAAGTTCGTTTCGAATAACCTCGTTTTCGGAAAGCTCGGTTTAATTAAGCTCGTTTTTAAAAAGCTGGTTTTAAATAGCTTCGTTTTCGAAAAGTTCGTTTTCAAAGAGCTTATTTCGAATAACTTTATTTTCGGAAGGCTTGTCTTTAAAAAGTTCGTTTCGAATAGCTTTATTTTCGGAAGGCTCCTTATCCGTAGTTTTAAAAACGTTTCCCGTATCTTTGTTAATATTTATAAAATTCTTACATTCGGATTTTTCAAAATCTTTAATTACGGAAACAACTATTAATTACCTGTCTTTCTTATTGTTTTTCCCAACTGTTTTCGTAACAGTTAATCGTTTATTAACAGCCGTTTTATAGGTATTATTAACCCAGGTATTAAAAAAATAAATAAGCTTTTTTCGATAGTTTTAACCACCTTCGTAAACGGCTTACGAAACTGCTTCGGAATTATCGCGGAATTAACCCGGGGAAATATTTCGAAATATTCGTTCGCGATTTCGTTAATTTGAATTAACCTTAAAAAATAACGCTTACGGCCAGGTAATTTAAAAACGATTATGTTAGATTAACCGGGTTTTCGCAATACGGAACGTAAAACAAAAGTTAAAGTTTTTAAGAAAATCATTAATAATAAAATTACGCAAAAGAAATAATGGCGAAAATTTCGTTTTCTATTATTATGGCTATTATTGTGTTATTGTCGAAGGTTTATATGCGTTTTAAAAAGTCTCATATAAAAAAAGATGTATGATTTAAAAGCTAAGTGGGGCCCCGACATTTCAATTCGAAATGGGAGTACTTTTTTTAAATCAGCCCATTTTTAAGGTTAAGCCTACGCTGTATGCGCAGCCATAGCTTACAGTGAGATGTCAAATTAATCCGGCCCACCTTCCTAGCCTCCCCATTTTTAGAAACCACTTCTTTATAATACCTTTATTTCAAAATTTATAATTCTGCAAATTATGGACGGTTTTGAAGCTTTTTGCACCGACGTAATCGCCGGTCGTTTGAAAAGTCAGGATCTTACTTCTAGAAAAAAAGCTATAGCGGTTCCTGCGTATACGTTCGATATATCATAACGCCGTTTAACGGAGGCGTTTAAAACCAGTCGTTCCGTTATATAGAAAGCTATTAACGATTGAAAAAAATACCGCATTTTCGATTTGAAACGAAAAAAGGTCGTACGGGTTTTATAAGGTATCAAAAAAGCGGATTTTTTTACTTTGTAAAAAGAAAACAAAAGGTAGCGTATAAAGATATCCGGAAAGCAGTAAAGTTCAAAATTAACATTAGTTCGGTTAAACGTATTGTAAAAAAAAGTTTTCCGTAAATGAAGATTTTAAAAAAGGATATTATTTATTAAAGAAATAACGAAAGTTAAATATGCTTTCGTATATTATTGATTTAATTGTATTAGCGATTTGTTACGGTACGTAATATTAAAATTTCTGTAACTTTTGGTTAATTATACCAGATTATATTTTCCGACGAATCTACTTGCTAATAACATTTTTAGCAGTTTAACCGCTTAGGTTTTCCGTTTTCTGTTTGAAAAGTAAATTAAAAAGTTTCCAAATTTTAAGAATTACGTTAAAGCGAATATTTCTATTATGATTTGAGGTAATATTTAAATCGAGACGGATAAAAAAAAGTGCTGTATATTTGTTATTGTTATATAACGTAATTTAATCTTAAAACCGAATGGTTTTTAACGAGGGATTAACAATTAAAGTTATCGAAAAGTTTTAAAAAAAGACTATTACCAATTTATATACCTTGGCGATATTTTTAATAAGATAAGGTTACGATATATATTTACGAAAATCTTTTAAATTGGTTAATGGATAACGATGTAACGGTTTTTCCGGACTGGCTATTGAATTAGAACGGGGTGACTAGGTTCTGATTAGTACATAATCGCAAAGAGTGTTTTTGTAAGTGTGCTTAATAGTAAGTTTAAACGTAGTTTGTATTATATGGTATTAAGACCATAATAAAGTTTGATAATAAGGTTACGTTTAGCGAAAATGAACCTTAGAAATATAGGCGTAATGTAAAGCTATTAATTATCCAAGCCCGGATTTAAATCCCGGTATATTACCCTATTTTAATTTTCTTTTTTTATGATAAATATCGTTTTCCAGTTATCGTAAGAAATATTTAAAACTTAATGTAAGTAATTTTGACGTTATAGGAAATATAATATATTAATAACTTAATGATTAATTTAATTAGCGCTTACGCGGCTTATCTTTTAATTTTTATAACTTGGGACTTCGTTTTCGACGTTTAGCCAAGTTTCTTTGTTATTTCTTTTTTCCCCTTTTTTAAGCCTTATTTTCCGGCGTTTCCGTATTAATCGGTTACTTGTATTTTATTTTATTACGTTATTTTTAAGTGAAATATAACTTAAGCTGTATTTTTGTATTTTTATATTTATTTCCCATTTAGCGGTATGGTATAATGTATTCGCTGTATACCATAATATATGCTCGTTAATTACCAAGTTTTAGACGTAATATATATCCCAAATTTAACAAGAATCCTGAAAATAATGATTTAAGCTTGAAAATAAAAGTTTTAATAGGTTAAGGTTATTTGGATAGAAAAAGGTGTATTATCGGATATAAGGATAATTCGGGAAATCGTTTAATAAAATAAACTAATCAAAATACGGAAGCTTTAAATGCTTTGGATTCGGATATTATATTTGGTTTGGCCGGGTGAATATTTAGTAATTTGGAAATTAATTAATTAAGTTGTTTTTTTTCGTATAAAAGTTTGCTTTTAAAAGATAAATGTTTCCAGGTTATATTCCCGGATGATAATTTATATTATTTTGTTTTGGTTTTAAACCTACGTATTTTTTCATTATTTCAGTAAGTACGAATTCTATTTGGTTTGTACCGCATCCCGTTTATTTAGTTGTCGGTTTTTATTATTATAATGGATTTTGTATAATAATATAATATACGTATGCGAATTATAATCTATATATATAAGGCTTAAACTAAAAGGGTCTTTTAACAATTGCTATACGAATAAATAAATTATTAAGCCCGTTTTCAGTTTATATGTAACGGTATATTTAAAAAAATGATTAAATACGGTTTGGGTTAAAGAAAATATCAAAAATTAAGATAAGCCGTATTTTCCAGATATATAACATATTAATTTAAATAATCCGTTATTTTCTTAACTGGAACTTTAATTTAAACGATATTCTAAATATAATAAAAATCTTTTTATTTAATTTCCTTAACAATTTTATTAAATATAGGAAATAATTCGTTTTTTGAAATTATTCGTTTAGTTTTTGAAATATATATTAAGTTATGTTAAAGTAAGTAAGTAGTAATCATTAGTATGAAACCGGTACTATAATTAAATTGTAAATATTTTCGATTTTATATTATTATAAATGCGTATTAAAACGGTACCGTAATCGCATTATCTTAGTATTTTCGATTTTAACCGAACGGTAAAGTAATATCTTTTTACGGGTACCGTTTATTAATATTATAAGGTATAATTGGTATAATTCGACCAAAACGGACTTAAACAGTAATTTCTTTTACGGAACGGGACATTAAATTATTATTATATATTTTAATTAATAAGCAATTTATATTTTCGTTATTCCATATATTAACGTTCATTATTTGGCTAGGTTTTTCAAAATGCGAGGTATTTAATTTTTTAAAACTTTTATTTTTACTTTGCATAATACGTTTTCTAAATGATAACATAATGATTAATTTAGCATTAATCGGGTCGAATAAAAATGTTTTAAACGGTATTTGGTAATTTGGGATAACCGTAATAAATGACGATAATATATAGGATGTATATTTGAGTAAGTACAGGTATATAAGTATATTTGGGTAGATGGCGTTATAAGTATGTTATTTTATATATTATATAGATATAAAAAAACGTTAAGAAGTAATAATAAATTATGCGTTTATTTAATTAAGTATTTCCGATTAATGTACCACATAAGTAAGCGGCCTAAACAAATAAGCGGACCGTTTTTTTGGTATTTCGCAACAATATATTCGAATATAATAACTACAACATAAAAAATTAATTTAAATTAATCGGATTCGTTTTCGTTAAACGTATTTACAGCTTTTTCATAAGTACGCGTATTATGTCCGGGTTTGCCATAGACGTTATATTTCCGTTTTTTCGTTTTAATTCTTTTACGACAATTACCTTTAGCTGCTGTTAACTGCATTTTTTTACCACCTATTTCTTTTTCGGCGAAACCAGTTTATTCTTTTTATATAGTAAGTATTCTTTTTATATAGTAAGTATTCTTTTTTTTAAAGACGTTTATTTTTAATTTTTCGGCGTTTACTGAAAAGATGGTTGGTTTTGCGTAATTTGGCATTTTTTTCTTTAAGAAGAACGTTTTCGTATAAAAGTATTAAGTTACTTTTTGTTAAAAGATTAACCGATTTAATTATCTTTATCGGCGAGCTCCCCTGGTAATTTCTAATTTTTTTGTAAGTATTATTCCCGTTTTTTTTGTTTTTTATATATTTCGAAGAGTTTTCGACGGTGGGGAAAAAATAAAGCCGGCAAAGGTAAGCGGCGAGACGGTCGGCGTAAGTACAGCTGGAGAAATTTCCAAATCGGAAAAAACGTTATTAGGATTAAATGGAAAAAGTCCAGCTTTTGTGAAACCGGATTTAAAATTATTGGAAGTTATGGCGGTTTTAAACGTGTCGAAAAAACCGGCGAGAAAATCTTCCTTGGCGATATGGGTATAGTAACGTTACATTAAAGTTTCGATATAAAACGTATAAGCGCGTTTTAAAACGGAAAAATAAGATACGCTAAAAGGTTGGAGTCGATAGGAAGAATGAGGAGGTATGTAAAGTATAATAATATCGTTATTCGCGTAATATTTTTCGAATTTTATCGAATAATAGTTTTCGTAGCCGTCGAAGATAAAGAAACGTTTCGTTTTTTTCGTACGCGTTCGAATATGTTTATCGAAATGCTAAATATATTTTAAACTTAATTCGTTTGTCGTCCAACTATTATAATTGGCGGGTAATGGGTTATCGCGATACAAAAATCTAAGGTAAGTTTTCCTTACCAAAATAATAAATGGCGGTATAGTCCAATTTTACGAATTAACAGCTTGTATAATTATAACCCATTCCCGATTGTTTTGTTACGCTTATCTAGGTTTTTTACGTCTTTCGGTATTTGTAATTATTATGCCGTATGTTATTAAAAGCTTTATTAAAAAACCGGTTTCGTCAAAATTATAAATATCCTTTTTTGTAATACCATATTTTATAATTGTAATCCGAATAAGCTTAAACCATTTACGAAATACTTCTAGATTTTCGCATAATACTTTTTAATAATTAATTTTTCGATTTAACCGCGTTTTAAGTTTTTTTTGCCGTTGAACAAAGTTCGACATCTAATTAACACTAATGTATATCGCGACGCGCTAGGCCAGCAATAAATTTGCCATATCTTTAACATGCTAAAGTCGGACAAAAAACGTTCGCGTATCTAAGTTAAGAACTTTTTCGACAATAGATTTCTTTTCGGTCGGCGTTAGCTTTCGTAAAAAAGAGATAATATCGGTTCGGGTGCGTCTGCCGTTATATCGAGCCTTTAACGTGGTTTCGGCAATATCGTAAATAGAACTAAACTTTTTATAACTTAATTTTTGGTTTTGTTTCTTAGCCTAAACAACTAAGTTCATCCTGGTTTCTTTTATAAGACGTTCCATAATATTAATGTTAAATAATAAGTAAATGAAGTTAAAAAGTTGAAATGTTCGCAAAATTGGTCCGCTCACTTATTTGGGCTGTTTACTTATGTGGTACGTTATAGCAAACGAATTTTTAACCGTAAAACGTATGCGCCGAGGAAATTCTAGAAAGCTTTATTTAAAGTTGTTAAAAAGATGGAGTTACTTGTTGCGTTTTTTGATTAATTGTATGTGCGTTTTTATCGCATTTACATATTCCGAAACTTTTTTTTTATAACTTTTTTATAATATATTTTTATTATTAAAGTTTTTATCTTTTTATACCTGTATATACTTCTATATTGATTATTTATTATAAGTTTTCGTCAATTATTAAAATTACGCAATTTCCGTACTTATCGTATAAACGGAAATTTCGAAAAACTGGTTTTTTTTAATAAAAAAGTCCTTTTTTAAAAAGCAAGCAAAACCGAATAATGTGCAAGCAAGCTACGGTAACGTAAATCCGATTAGTTTTAAGGTCAAGGAAAATAGACGTTAGTTTGAATAAGTTGCTAGTTATCGTAATAGGGTTTTAGCGGCGTTGAATAATAAAGAATTTTTTAAATTTCTTACGCGCCGTATCGCCCAGGCCTTAATTTGTAATTAGAAGTTAAAGCTTTTTTTTAACCCTTTAAATAAACGGAAGTTTTAAAATCCGATATACCGTTATTTTTAAATGCAATCGATAACTTTTATATTTTAATTTTGATTTTTTAGTAACGATCTCTTTAATTTTATGCCGATTAAAACCTTTATAATGCTTAACTTAATACTTTCTAAACTTTATTTATTAGTTAAACTTAAACAAGATCTAGCCGTTAATTAAATTCTAGATACTGTCGAATAAACAGTAAGTAATTGCCGATTAATTTCGGTTATTTTAATATCGGACGATATACCGTTTTTAAGCAGCTTTTTTTTTTCGAAAAAATCTTTATTAACGGCTTTAATAATTATAACGTTTCGTCGAATTACCAATTGAATTTTTAAACTATTTATTAATAACGAAGCATTACGGTTGTTTCGTATTATTTTTAATTGAAAAAAAGATTTAATAAGGCTTTGGAACGATACGAACTTAATATTCCACGTTATTTTTAAATATTCCGAAATAAATATTCTAACTGTTGTAACTTAATTATAGATTTATTGTTAATCGTTACCAAATATTTAGCAATATATTTATTAATATCGTAAACGGGGTTACTTAAAGTTCATATATTTAATAGCGAATTAATAGCGCGGGTTTTTGGTTAATTGCTAATTCTTACTCCGATATATAAAGTAAATTAACTGTATTAGAAAAATTCTAATTTCGATTAATTTACGTTAAGCTATTTTGAAACGGTTTAATAAGTGAATTTATAACTAGATTCGCCCAGAATTCTTAATATATTTCCGGGTTGTTTATTTAGGTATTCGGTATTTCTAACTTTGTACCCTATAAATTATGCGAAAAACGATGCGTATTTTTAAAATATTTTAATTAATACGGCATGTATCTATTTTTTAAGTATCGGTTTTTTCTAAGTTTCCATGAAAAATTCTATAATAAATCCGTCGAGTTTATCGAAAAATATAACTATATATTTCGAAATAACGCTTTTCGATAATTTAAAGCTAAATATACCCGATTACCACAAACCGAAAAAGAGTTTTGCGAAAGTATTTATTTAATAATCCGAAATCTTTATTTTAAAAGTCCTAGGTTTTAAATTATAATTACTAACGTTCCATACATATAAGCGCCACATATATATGAACGCAACACCTTTTTAGCACTTCGCAATAATTAATCCAAATACCTTAATTATAACATATCCAATTTATTCAAATTAACTGTATTCACTTTCGCTAATCGTATCTATAGCTTTCCAACAAGTGCACGCATTATATCAAAGTTTGTTCTCGACGCCATATTGCCATTTTTTCCGGTTAACTTATATGCGACCGACTAAGTTTTAACGCGTTCGAACTAATATTACCTTTATTCCGTACGAATGAAAGCTAACCCACGGGGAACTTATTATTGATTGAATATTTAACTTGAATATGCCAGTTTTTTGGCTAGATATGATACGTTGAAGATATATGTTGCAAAATACGTTAGGGAACGTGTTGTAGGCCGCGTCGTAAAACGAATGGCGGGGCGTATGAGGACGTATTGGGGGGCGCGTTGGAGGGCGCGTTAGAGAGCGCGTTAGGATGCTGTAAAGCTTGATTTCGTAATAACTTAACTTTACGTAATTAGACGATTAAAACAAATCATTGATATAAGAAAGAAAATTTACTATAAAGGATAAACAAGTTTTTTTAGCCGGAAGAAAGGTAGTGGTAAAGAAAATGCTGTTAGTAGCTATTAAAAGTAGCCGTTGCAAGAAGGTTAAGAGAACGGAATGGTAATATAGCGTCCGTAACAAGGCTTGATATAATGCGTACATTTGTTAGAAAGCTGTAAATACGGTTAGCGAAAGGGAATATGGTTGATTTGAATTAATTGGATATGTTGTGGTTGAGTTATTTAGATTGATTGTTGCGAGGTGCCAAAAAATTGGTGCGTTTATATATGTGTGGCGTTTATATATGTGGAACATTAATTACGTATCCGACCTTAGGTTCCGACTTAAAATTTATATAATATAACCTGGTACTTAAAAATAAATCGTGATTATCTTATAAGATAATCGTAGTTAAAATTAGGAAAAAAACGAAATACGTTTTTTAGTAACTTAATTTCTTATTAATCGCGTTAATTTTCCTTTTACTTTAATCGGACCGTTTCTAAAATATTGCTATCGTTTACAACCGTATAACTTTCGAACCGACCTCTTGGTATTTAGATTTTAATATTAATTCTTATTAACTTCGAAACTTTAAGTTGCTAATTCTTTAATAACATAACATTAATATTATTTAGGCTTTCGGCTATTGTGCCGTTAAGTTAATTCAATAACGGTTTTGTCCAGTTATCTTTTTATAAATTAATCAGCTTTTAATATTCTTTTTTATTTTTTACAAATTGCTTTAATCGGTTAATAAAAAAGCTTCCCTACAATGGCGTTTTATTAATCTTTTTTAATTAATAAGTATCATAATTAATGGTTTTATTAATCAAATACGGTTCTGGTTATCGGTATTTAAGTTTTACGTTTTTAAATATATCTATATATCTTAATATGTTATATAGTAATACTAAATTATCCATTTCCAAAAATCTAGTTTTCATCCTATTCCGGTTTCTTTAATCAGCAAGTTTGGTAGCTTTACAGCGTTATTTACTAATTACTTAAGCGGTTTTAATTACGTTTTTTGCTTTTCATTTTAATAATCGGATCTGTTACAAAATTAATGTCTTTTTCGGAATAATTGGGCTCCAATTTATAATCCTTTAAATCGGGATTATTATTTCGATCGGTTACAAAGCTTTTTGTTTATATAGCAGTTTATAAAGATTAAATTTTTAATTTTTAATAATAACGTCCCACACCACCTCGTCGGACACACCACCTCGTCGGACACTTTTTGGCACCTTGCAACAACTAATCTAAATAACTTAACCACAACATATCCAATTAATTCAAATTAACCGTATTCTGTGTCGCAAACCGTATTTACAGCTTTGGAACAAGTATACGCATTATATCAAAACTTATTGCGGACGTATATTGCTATTCCTTCCTATTAACCGTTTTATAATTAATTACTTACAACAGCTATTAACAGCATTCCCTTGCTTCCATTTTTTTATTAACTAAAAGAACCCATTTATCCAGTATAATAAGTGGTTTTCTTTATAGGAAACGTTTGTTTTAATAATTTAAAATGCGCAGAATCGAATTGTTACTCCGACAAGTCTTACGATACCGTGATAAGCCTTACGACGCGCACTGGAACGTGCCCCATAACAAGCCCTATAGCCTTGCCTTACAGCCTTGTAACGCGTTTTACCGCCTTTTAATACGACGTATTTTGCGAATATTTTCTACGTATTAAAACCGGACAACAAACGCTTGTATATATAAGTTAGGAATTCGGTCGGTAATCGTTTTTCTATCGGTTGGCTTTAATATTTTCGAAATGGGGGTAATATTAGCTTGGATACGTTAAGAAATAATCGGTCGCGTACGGGTTAAAAAAACCAAGAAGCAAAATAACGTCCGTTATAAGCCTTGATATAATGCGTGTATTTATTTTAAACCTGTAAATACGGTTTACAACAGAGGATACGGTTAATTTAAATTAATTGGATGTGTTATAGTTGAGCTATTTAGATTAGTTGTTGCGAGGTGCCAAAATGTGTCCGACGAGGTGGTGTGTCCGAGGAGGTGGTGTAGAATGTTAGTATTATCCGCAAAAACTATTTTAAGTAAAAATTTAACCTATCTTTTGCCAATTCTATTTGTTATTTTTCTTAAGGTTTTAATCATCGGTATATATCTTTTTTCCATTAGTTCTTATCGTTAAATAACGTACGCGGCGCTAATTTTCCGTTTAATAGCTAACGTTATATACGTTTCGATAATTTCGTTTTTATTCTTTAAGTTACTATTAATTTTGATTTTAATTGGAGTGCCGTAATGGAAAAAAATATGTTTTTTCAAAAACCTCCTAATTATTATTAATGGAATAAATTACAGAGCTATAATTTCCAAATAATCCGACAATTCGTACTTTACTTTAACCGTAACTTTATATTTATTATCGTTAAGTATAAAATATATATTAATTATTTAAATAACTGCTATATCGAGAAGTTATAAAAAGCTGTAACTTTCCTCGAAACGTTCATTAACGGCTTTTTAATATTTAACGTACGTAAATACCGCCTTTTAAATCTGCTTATATATGCTTTTCCAAAAATAAATAGCTGTTATACATTAATAAGTCGAACTTTTTACTTTATAACCAAAATCTTCGTAATACTATCCAATTACTACATTACGCTTTTGCTTTATATTAACAACTTTTCGATTGCCATAACTTTTATCAACTTTTCGTTATAAAATATTATTTTAAATGAAATGCTTTAAAGCCTTTATTTTGAAAGCGGTTTTTTTACGTATCGTAATACCGAAAAAACGATTAGGAAATTCTAGAAATATTAAAAACTTAACGTACTTCTGTAACTTTTCAAACTAATTACTAATAAAAAATCCTTATCCCGTTCCTGTTCCGAGAGTAATATAAATTATACCCATTATAATTAAAGTAAATCTAACGACATTTAGCTGGATATTAATAAAGTTATCAACTTTTCCTTTCTATTAATTATCTAGCGTATCGGAAAATCCTGTTAGTTCCCTTAATAAACTCTTCGTAATTAAGTCTTTTTATTAAAAATATACTTAATTTCGAAATCGAATATTTATATTTAACAATCCATTTAATTAATACAATTCTCGGTAAATAATTTAAGGAATTATTAATTTATATTACCAGTATCTTAACGTTAGTTTACAGAATAAATCGAATACCGTAAATATAATTTCGGAATCGCCTTAAAATTTTAGAAGTTATTCGGTATTCCAATTGGCTAATATTGTAATTTAATTTAACGCTCTTCCAAATACCACTTTTGTAATACACAGAATGCTCGACGCCGTTAATTAATTAGCTTAAAATACCTCCATAGCCATTTCCGTTTACGTCGATCCTTACAATAATTTTTTCTATACCAAAACTATAATTCAAAATAATCAAAATCGGAACTATCGTAAAGTTTTTCTTTTAAATCTCTATTGCCAGGTTTTATTAAGGCCTTATTCGAAAAGTCGGTTTTTGCGGAATAACCGGATTAAAAGTTCAGTCTTTAAAACATAATATATAATAAATATCCGGTAATAAATAATAATACTCAAAAAAACTTTAATTTTCAAAACGTTTTTATACGGCTTAATTTCTAAAATTTTAGTTACTTTAATATTATCAGGTCGGCGATTATTCAATTCGTAATAAAAACCAACTATAACAGCAATTTCTTAATATCATTAAAACTTTACCATATCAATTATATTATTAACAAACTTATAATTTAAAAAGATTTTATTTATATCTATTGTGTACTTATAAACGAATCGTCGAATGTTAAAAAAGTCTTTACCTTATCGTATTTAATTTTTAATTTCTTAATATTAACGTTATTAATGAATAACCCGGGTTACGTCAAATATTAAATTATGTAGAATCTTTCTAATGACGCGATAAAATTAAATTACAAAATTTATAAATCCTATAGTCATAATAATATATTTAAAAAATGCCAAAAGTATCGAAAACGTTATATAATTTCTGCTAATCGGAATTAATGTAACCTAATCGTAACCGGAAAAGAAATCTATTCGGGTAACCAAAAAATACATAACAAAATTAACTAAAAGTTCGTCGCAATTCTCTAACATCTACATATTTCGCAACGTAATAACGTTTAGTTTTGTCGCGGATTTAATTAATTATAAATTACCATCCTTTTTATATAAAAACTTAAGCATTTTTGTACACGGTATAAAACTATTCAAATATTCCTTTCTAAATCCGTATTTATAATACGTCGATCAGTTTATTATTTATATTAACCGGTACTTTAATACTTTTAACTTACTAAGCTTTATAAGGAACTATACGAATTTCGTAAGCAAATACGATATATTTTTTAATCCTTCCGTATTTTTTCCAGTCCTAAATTAAAACTACCTTTTTCCGAAATAACATGTTTTTAAAGAAAATCTTCTTTACGTAAGTTAACTTATCGTTTAAATAATCTAAAAAAACCTCGGCTTTTTTTTCGGTAAACCGGATATTTCGAAATATATCGGAAATTTTAAAAAACAAAACTGCTAATAACGTTCCAGGCTTGTTTAGACGTTTTTCTTTTTAATTAATAACCTTTTATATCTACTTAAATTTCTAAATTTTTTAATTTAAATCTTTAAAAAAAAATTTATCGGATAATGTATTATTAATAAATATAATTCTTTTCTATTTAAGCGTATACATAGTATTAATTTTAACGGTTCGCTTCTTATTAACATTATTACGCATTTCTTCCTAGAAAATACCATAAAAAACATACGTTAACTTGTCGTCGGTAAATTATCCTAAAATAAAATCGCCGGGCTTTAACTTATCTTTAATTACGTCTTAGGTGTTAAAATATTCCTAATTAAAATAAATATTATTAATCGAAAAAACGTACAAATTCGTAACAGGCTTATTAGTCTTTTTGTTCGTAAACCTATTTACGTTAATAAAGCAATTTAGGATTTTACCGGCTACTATTTTTCTAGTTTTTTCTCAATACGGATACTACGATTAACTTTTTTTTTACAAATATTAATAAAATAATAATCTTTACAAGGCCAAATTCTAAAATTTCTTTTATTACTTTAAGTTTTATATTTAAGGTTATTTTCGATTTGGCCATAAAGTTTAATCCGAATATTAATAATTACGTAACATGGTTGTCATCGACGACAAATAACGGAATAATAATTAACCGGCTAATAAATTAAATAAGTACCTTAACGATACCTTCACATCGGATCCGTTTTTAAGAATTAAAGCTTATAAACGATATTCATATTTATCGCATAATTAATCGGTATTTCTTAATATAAAACGCGATAATAACGTTTAATTTTACATTAATACCAATTACGTTATTAATTAAATTTTCGCTACCTTTATAACTTATTTTAAATGCAAATTTAAATAAAGAAATAATATATTTAATCCGATTATAATGTTATACGGACAAAACGCTAGTTTCTCTTTTAACTTTCAATTTTATACTTAATATTTATTATTAATAATTTAAAACCTCGAACTTCGGTTTTGGTTATCTTAATTATTTCTTTATTAACATAACCGAATACCTTCAAGATTTTAATAATCATAATATTCTTAAAAATCTTATTAAAATCTAAGCAAACCTTAATTAATTTAAATTAAATAATCTTGAATTCTTTTAACTTTTTTTTAATTCTTTTTTTTAAAAATTAATAACGCATTTATTATTTAAACCGGCGTAATTTAATTCGTTATCGGTTTAAATATTAAGCTTTATATTCATAAACAAAAAACTTTTATATATAATATCGCTGCTATTACCTTTAATGTTCTTAATAGTTTTATCGAATTTCTTTTCCTTATTAATATATTTAATTATTATAACGTTAATAAGGATATCGGGCTTTTTTAATTTTAATAAAATTATTTCATAATTAATTACGTAAAAGTACCTTTTTATAAAAAGCTACTTGGTTTTTTATAACAAAATAAGCCATATTAAATTTAATAAAGCGGCTTTAATTATTATTAACTTTCGGTTATTTCACGATTTTCGTAAAGTAAAGCGAATTTAAAACATTTCTTTATATATTATTGGATTCGGTATTAGCCTTTTTATTATCGGTACTTTTAAAAAAGCTTTATCGGCGATCAAAAGATTGCATTTTATTTTTATATTACTTTAAAAAACTTGGAAAATTATAGATCCATTTAAATACCTTTCTTTAAACCGGTATTTGTTTATTAATCGCTTAATATTTAAGAATTATCGAAAACTATACTATGCTTAACTTAGTACAATTATTAGGGCTTCCAAAACAAATAATTGTACCGTCGTTGTTAAAACAAATTAACTCAATATTTTCTATGTTAAGGAACAATTTGTATTTATATATTAAATATCCAAGCTTTATATAAAACTAATAAAGACCGGGTTAAAATTACTTGAACTGTTTTTACGGCCTCTATAATTACTTTAACTACTATAATAACCACTTTAATAACTACCTCGTCCTTAATAATAATTATCTCGTTTAAACTCGTTTAATTAAAAGCTTATTATATTAATCGATAAATTAGTATCATAATTGCAAACTTACGGAAACTCTTATTCTGGTAAAATATAATATTAAAAACCTTTAACAGTTACGTTTTTATATTTTATTTTTTCCTTAAAAACTTTTAAATTCTAAATTTATCGAACTTATATAATCTTTAATTTTTAAAACTTATTCGTAATCTCGGATATTTAATTAAACTAATTCGATACCGTATATCTTAATCCAAAACTTCATTATTGTAATATTAAATACGGATAACTTTCTTTAACCTAATTAATATCGAAATAAACATTTTTTATATTTACTTCGGCCTTCATATCACATCAGGCTTATTTTATTAAAGGCCCAGGGTTTAATTAATATATAAATATTATCGTAAAATATTACGTAAAGTTTTTAAGTTTTATAAAAAGATTATTAAGAACCCCTTTTAAATAACTAACAAAAAATATTTTTAATAAACTTTTAATATATTGGTTTTTAATAATTATTTTACCTTTACGTCTAACTTTTTTCAAAATGTTACGATCTTTAATAATATACTTTAAATAATACTTATAAACGTAATTAGGCATAAAACGTTAAACTTACTTTATTAAAATCCTTAATCGATTTTTAATAATCCGAATTTACTTAAAATCCTACAACTTAAAGGTTTTCAGGATAATATCGATAACAGTATCCTATTGAATAACTCCGTTAATTACGGCTTTTACCTTAACCTTCATATTAAGTCTATCCGCTCAGTAAAGTCATTCGGCGATTATTTTAATTTCTTTAAATTTAAAGTTTTTAAGTAATTAATAAACGCTTTTAATTTAATCGGTAACTTTAATACTTAAAAAACGAAAATCTAAATAACGAATTCGAAAAAACGATAAAAGGTGCAATATTGTTTATAATATCTACTGGGAAACCGTAATTCGTTGAATTAATAGGTTTATATAATGTAACATTTTGTATAAACTAAATAAGTTTAATAAATAACTCCGAAAAAACTTAAATTAAAAAAACTTTCGTTTTTTAAATATCTTAATAATAATCACAAAAACTTTTTAAATTCCGGTAAGCTTTAAAAATTTAATTAAATTACTTAAAAGTTCTATTTCGTTAACCTTATTTTCTTTTTATATATTTATTAACTAATATTAAATAATAATATTTAACGTTTAATTATAATCCTTTTTAAAGCTAAGAATTTCGGGTACTAATAATAAACTATATCTCTTAACTTAAATAACAATCTTTAAAAGTTTTAACGGTTTTTTAACAAACTAATTAAAACTGAATTCGGAAATTTAATTAAAAGCCGGTAATCTAATATTATCGTAATTTAAAACCTTTCTTTCTGTCGTTAAATATTTAAGTATAAAATAAATAATTATAACGTCCCACACCACCGAACGCAACACACCACCGAGCGCAACGCTTTTTTAATTATTCTAATTACCTATCTTCAATCGTCCATTTCTCAATACCAACATTATGGAACGCCTTACAAAAAAAGCGAGAATAAATCTAGCCATTCAGGCTAAAAAGCGAAACCCGAAACTTAGTTACAAAAAGCTTGGTTTTATTTATAAAGTCTCATCTTTTACCTTAGCATACCGTTTTACCGGTAAACGCGCCCGAACCGATATTGCCCCCAATTCACAAAAATTAACGCCGACCGAAAAAAAATCGATTGTCGACCGAATCCTTAACCTAAATACGCGAGCGTTTCCTATCCAGCTTCAATACGTTAAAAATATGGCCAATTTATTACTTACTTAACGCGTTATAGAACGCGTTAAAATTAACTGGGCGTCGAGATTTATTAAACGGCAAAAAAAACTCCAAACGCGTCTAAATCGGAAAATCGATTATTAACGGGTTTTATGCGAAAATCCAAGAACGTTTCGCAAATAATTTAAGCTTATTCGGGTTATAATCGTAAAATACGGCATTATAAAAAAAATATTTACAACTTCGACAAAACTAAATTTTTGATAAGGCTCCTTTTAATAACGGGCATAGTAATTACCAGTACCGAAAAACGTAAAAAACCTAAATAAACCTAACAAGAAAATAAAAAATAAGTTATAATTATCCAGGCTGTTAATTCCTAAAATTAGGCTTTACCGCCATTTATTATTATAACGGGAAAAAATCACCTTAAGTCCTAATATCGCGACAACAAATTACCGACCGATTAAAGGCTTAATATAAGCCATAATAACTGGACAACAAACGAATTAAATTTAAAATAAATTTAGCATTTCGATAAACATACTTAAACGCGTACGAAAGGTTCGAAACGTTTCCTTATTTTTAACGGCCACGAAAGTTACCATTCGATGGAATTCGAAAAATACTGTGTTAACCACGACATTATTACACTTTATATACCCGCGCATTTCTCTTATCAGTTCCAACCTTTTAACGTATCTTGTTTTTCTGTTTTAAAACGTATTTATTCGCGGTATATCGAAAACTTAATATAACACTATTATACCCATATTGCCAAAAAAGATTTTTTCGCCGGTTTTTACGACGTATTCCAAACTGCCATAACGTCCAATAATATCAAATCTGGATTTGCAAAAGCTGGTCTTATTCTATTCAATCCCAATAACGTTTTTTCCGAATTAGAGGTTTTTCCAATTATACTTACGCCAACTGTTTCCCCGTTAACCTCCGCCGGTTCTATTCGTTCCCCGCCCACGAAAACCCCTAAGAATATTAAGGAAATAACGCGGCAATCGCGTTATTTACAAAAGAAAATTAAAAACTAATAAGGTAACTTATCCAAAAATAAAATAGCTAAATCGGTTAATTTTTTAACCAAAAGTAACCTATTGTTTCTGCACGAAAATATTCTTTTGCGGGAAGAAAATGTCCAATTACGCGAAACAAATCATATCTTAAACAAACGTCGCAAAACCAAAAATAAACGTCTTCAAAAAGGAGAAACACTTACTATACAAAAGGAACAAGCTTTTCTGGCCCAAAAAGAAAGGGGTAATGAAAAAATGCAGCTAATAATAGCTGGAGAGGGTCGTCGCAAAAGGGTTAAGACTAAGGAACGGAAATGTGGCGTTTGCGGCAAGCCCGGGCATAATGCGCGTACTTGTAAAAAAGTTGTAAATACGTCTAACGAAAAAGAATCCGATTAATTTAAATCAATGCGATATGTTGTTATTGAGTTATTTGAATTTGTTACTGCAAAGTGCCAAAAAGCGTTGCGCTCGGTGATGTGTTGCGCTCGGTGGTGTGTGACGTTACGTATTAATTTTCTCAATTATAATCTTCGATTCCGTTAATACGCAAAAATAAAAAACCTTTCTTTTTTACAATCCAAATAAGCCGATTTTTTCCAATTACTACGGTACCGTCTTTCCGGGTTAAATTAAACTGTTTCTAATCGAAAAACTAATATTTCCATCGTTAACTTAACTGCCTTAACGCTTAAGCTAATTACGAATAACAAATTCCCAAAAAAACCACCCAAGAATTCCCATACTAAATATTATCCGATCAATAAAAAACAGGTTTAAATAATATTATGGAATAACTTTATCATATCTTTTTTATCGCATTAAAAAACACTTTTCCCATTTTGTAATTTTTATCTCGTAATTAAAATACGTAACTTTACAGCTCTATTCCTTTTTCTGCTAATATTTACAATTCGTTCCATATTGTTAATGTTGTCGTCGCTTTATAATTCTAATCTTTTAATTCCAAATAACTACGTTATTAATAACACAACTTTAACTTTTTCAACCTTTATTAATAATTATTCGTTTTACGTCGTTATTTCGTAATTTTTCGCATAATAAAATTTGTTATCTAAATTACGTAATCGGTTTAAAATTAATTAATTAAGCCAAATTTTAAAACCGATACCTTCGTTGCTTGCTTATTTACCGTTACGCAAATAAAGCTTTATCTTGCTATAAAGTATCATATTGTTTCAACTTAATAACTTTCTTTTCAATTAATTATAAATAAATTCGGCGGCGTTATCGTTATTATTTAATCGTTTGTAAGTTCGTAAATGTTTTGAATCGCCATAATTGCAAGCGTTATATTATTATACCTTTTAATTAAGACTTCACTTTTTCCGTTTACCATTTCCGAAAACCGGAACTGTTTTAAGAGCTAATTAAAACTAATCTCTTTACCGAAAATACCAAATAAATTAAAACGGAATTACTAAATCTTAATTAATATATAATAATAAGGAGTATCTTCGTAAATATACTTAATAATAAGTTCAAACGCAGTTTGCATTATATAATATTAAAACTATAATCAAGTTTAATAATAAGATTACGCCTAACTAAAATAAACCTTTAAAAATACATGCGCAATATAAAGCTATTAGTCATCCGAACCCGGACCTAAATCCCGGCACACTACTCCATTTCACAATTACAAAGATCCAACTTTAACTTAATTAGATATACATAGGTTATCTTTTAAAAAAAACTAACAGAGATATTTCCGGAACTTTAAAAACTTAAAAACAAGCTAGATATTACCTGTTTTATCGAATGTTTGCATAAACCGTCGGAAGCCATTCCGGAGGCCCTTATAGTGAAAACTATCTAGTTTATAAAGAAACGGCTGCGTACGGTTAGGAAAGCTAGGGGTTGGTATATACGGTTTTGAAACTTAAAAATAACCGAACATAGTCCTAAAGCCCGTATATTTTTACGACTTTCTTTGGTTAAAATATATATAAGTGAAGTTGTTAATAATTATTAGCGCTGTTAAAAGTTTTGGAAATGGACCGGATTAATTTAACCTCTCAATGTATCTCAGCTACTAAGTGTGATGGGTAGATAAAAAAACCCAGTCAGGTCGCCACGTATAGCTAGCCAGGTATGCTAAAGCACCCTAACTAATAAAGGCTACGCTTTGATCGGAGGATATTTGTTCCATTACTAGGCTCCACAAAAACACTACGTATGCGAAGCATTTACGTAATTAGTTAAGTATAATAACGCAATTAATATCTTTAATAGCGAACAATTAAAAATCTAACTTGCTTAATTTAAGTGAATATTAACAAATTATCTATAGTTAAAATAATTTAAAAACCGTAACGTCGACGTTTTTTGTTGTTTATAAAGGAGTTAAAGATTGGGACCGTTTTAAGGGCGAATATTATTTTAATGCATGCATGTTTGATTGATTGGATTTTATCGATTTTGATTAATTATTTTCGTAGTTTGTTATATCTATACAATCGATCGAAAAAGCCTTCAAAAATACGTTATAAAACTACTTAAAAAATAATAAGATAACAAGTAAATAAACACAATATAGTAATAACTTTTATAACCGAAACGGAATTATTATCTGCTGCACAAATTATGAAAAGCTATATTAAAGTTTCAATTAGTTCGAGATTAAAGAATAAATGTAAATACGGGATTTGGGAGAATATATTATAGCAATAAACAAATCATCCGGTTTATTAGCATTATTGTTATCTTTTTACGAGTAAAGTAACAGTACTTAAATATATATAATTAATAATTCCGAAGAATATTAAAAAAGTCCAATTATAATACATTATACATTTGGATACGGTATAATACTTAATAGATTAATTAAAGGCTTATTCAAAAAAGCCTTGAACTATTTAAAAAGCAATTAAGATTGACAAATATTACGAAAACTAGAAATCGGCGAAAAAAACTATAAAGGCAATTTTTAATAAGATATTAACTAATTAAGAAAATACAACGCCGGAAAAGGAGAAAATAGACAGTTGAAAATTTAAAAAGTAATAAAATATAATAATTAACACATCGAATTCTTTAAAGCGTTAAAGGGGTATATCAGCTAGCCAGATATGCTAAAGTACCCCAATTAAAGAAGGTTACGCTCTGGTCGGAAAATCTGTTCCGTTTCTAGGCTTTATAAAAGCATTATACGTATAGTGTTAGATATAGGGGATCTTAGTTTCGTTGTTTTATTCAGCTAATTACGCGGCTTTTCAACGCGCGTACTGCTTTTATATAGCCTAACAACGGAACAATTATCTTGCGATCAGAACGTAACCTTCTATAATTAATATGCGATAACACACCTGCTAGCTACTACACCTCCTTAACGCTTTAAAAAATTCGGGGCGTTAATTACATATTTTTATTACTTTTTAAAACCATACCTTTCCATTCCACCTTTTTTCGGTAATCATATCCTTTTGATCAATAAAATTCTTATCAGAAATCGCCTTCAAAGTTTTCTTTCCCAAATCCAAAGTTTCTGTAATATCTATTAATCCTAGTTACTTTTTAAAATGTTTAAATGGTTCTTATAACAGGGCTTTAGTTAATTTATTGGCTAATATATTGTTTATAAACGTATAATCCACTTTAATTAACTGCTTTTTTGCTGCCTTTCGCAACTAGTAATTATGTATATTTACGTATCGTAACTTTATCCGTACAAGGACGACGTCGGCGTTAATAAGCCGTATAATTTATTAACTGTCGCATTATATATTTAAGGGTTGTATATTTAGCTTTAATTTTAATTTTTGAATTCATAGAAAGTAAATCAGGCTTCTTTTTAGAAATTTATATAACAAATAATAAGTCCGTTTCGGTTATAGAAATAATTACTATATTCTACTTATTTTCCTGTTATTTTGTTATTTTTTTAAATAATCTTATCACCGTAAGTTTGGAAACCTTGTCGATGGATTATATTATTTACAAAAAAACGTTACTTTAGGTATTTATTACATCCTTGCCGCTAAATTATAACGCCAACGTTATAGTACCGATTAGTTACCGTATAATGTAATTAACTGCCTTATGGTATACGTTATTAAGGTTCAAGTTAAATAGGGTTAATCGGGATATTACAAACAATATACCGGGTTACGTTTAGATTGCAATAAATAGGATAGAAGCGATTTTCTTCTGGTATTTATTAATAAAGCCTGAATAAGCCAGATTAAAATTCGGCAGTAACTTTTTCTAAGGATTAAGTTAACTAGCTTGTTTATGAAATCGGATTAGAGTAGCTAGATTTTTTTGTTAAGTTTGTTTTTAATTATTTCGCTTTTAAGGAATTATTAATGGATTTTACCTTTTATAAGGGTATATTGTTTTGTATTTGCTAAATTAACCGATTAATAAGAGTTTGGTTTTTCTGTTATACGCCGCGACAATATCGTCGACGTAGGAAAAAAGAATAACCTTTTAACGATTAAAGTAATGGAGTGTATAAGGAACGGGGCTAAGACCTAAGTTCTTAAGCGTATTAATGAAGTTTGTTTTATTAAAGTAACGGCGATTTTTCTAAGCCGTATAAGACCTTTTTAAATAGGAATATTTTATTACGTTAAGGATATCCCAGGGGCTTTTGTATATATATTTCGTAAGATAGATACATATTAACGAAGGTGTTTATAATGTTATCTTATTTAAGTTTTAAATTGAATTTAATTATACTAGTTATTAAGGTTTCAAAGGATTTTCTGGTTAAGGTAAATACGTATATATCGTTATAAACGATAAGTTATTAATTATTTCGTACGACGAAATATACCCTGTATTTCTGGTACTAGTTATAGTTATTAAACTTGTAAACCTATTTCTATGTATACCTTAACACCTGTTTCCCTTTAATAATGGACTAATCGACGATCTTCTAGGATTGCATATCTTTATAATTTCGTAAATAGACCTTTTTATTTTTTAAGAATATCTTTTCTTACGGATATATATTTAGCTCTTTATAGCTTTACAGTAGTATTGGTAAGTTTCGCTTATATACCTGTTTTTAAAACTTGGGTAACGTTTTTATTTTTGTATTAAACCTTTTCCAATTAAGGTAACCCGTATTTCGAGATTTTATTTCTTTCAACTTTTCGTAGCTTACCGGCCGATTATAACGTATATTTACGCAATTGGTTAATTATGCTAATTATTTTACATTAAATGCAGCTTTCTATATTTTATAATTATTTTTAATAATAATTTTCGGAACTTTCAGCAGTTTTACGATTATAACCCATAAGGTATTTTTGTTCTTTACCGTTATTTTAAGTTAAATAACATCATAAAAACTTAAGATTGCTTTTAATTTTTTCGTTAGCGTCATAATTGTAACAATTATTGAGGCGGACGTTAACAGAGATAACGGTTTAAAAAACGATAATAATTCAAATATAGCTGTTATATAAAGATAGTTAACTTTGCATAAACCGATTTGTTTTAATCTTTTCCGTACATTTTTAACGTTAATATCACTTTGGAACTCCTTTTTTATCCAGCCGTTAATTAAATTATTTCATTTAAATCTTCATTTGCCTTTTGTATATATATAAAGTAACCGTTAGCTTAATTAAATATGTAAACCTATCGGAATAAATTTTGAAATTCATTTTTGAGATTGTAAAATATATTATTTTTAAAAAGTTTAAAATTACCTAAAAAAGTAACCTTTTTATTAAATTATATATTTCGTAATATTCGTTAATCGGTAACTGACGAAAAGATTTATTTATATTTGAAGAGTTAAGTTTTAAAACCTTTGTTTTTTTATAGCTATATAACCGTAAGCTTGAAAATGGGCCTAGTAAACCTTGCGAGTAAGTATTACAACGCCGTTTTTATACGTTAAGGATATATAACAAACCTGGTATAAGGTTTGTTAAAAAACGTATATATAAAGATACGGTTATATAAATATATTGCGGTTTTAAAAACATATATAATGAAAAACGCCGGTAACTTAATATTATTTCGCATCGTAATTATTCTTTTTTTAATTTTACCGGTTAAACGTTTCGTATTCCTGTTTTAAGTGTAGATATACGGTCTTAAAGGTTTAAGTTTAGTACTAAAAAGAAGTAATTAGAAAAGATTTCGAAATTAATAATTTTTTACAGTTTTGTTATCGCATTTAATTATTTATAAAAAAATGCTATTTTGGTTTTTTAAAACGCTTAAAAGGTAGGTGACTATAATAACTAATATATCCTGCTTGCGGTTTTAAAAATAAACATTTCAAATAAAGTTTAAATATGTATTAATTATAAATATAACGTATTTGTATTTTTTGCAAGGTAACAATTAGGTCCAAACCTTCTTTTCCAAGCTGAGCTAATATATAGAAAATTATTCCACGATATAATTTCCACCATAAATATTATACCTAATATTTTCGAACGCGATAACTTTTTAAACAGATTTTATAGTTAGGATAGATTGCATACCTTAGTTCCGTGCCTTATTCCGATTCCGACTGGTAGTTGCTGACAACCTTTGGCCTTGGTGAACTTTATACGGTAAACCTTAAAGATAAACCTTGAAAATAAACCTTAAAAGTTTGCAAAAAGCTTTATAAGCCTTCGCTAGTTTTATAATTATAAAATCCAACCTCGATCGTTTTTACGGCTTTTTAAGTTACTATCTATTAAGATAACAGCTGAAATAATACGATATACCCGAATATAAAATACTTATTATCCTAAAAAAAAACCTTAATAAAAACTATCTTTTTTACGGTACGTTAATCTAAAAAGGTAACTAGACAAATTCAAGCAATTGACGTTACTGTCGATTTGGGAAATATTTCCTAATAAAATCGACTTTAACTTTTAATTTTCGGATACCGGTTAATGTTCGACAATAAAAAAACCATTTTCCGATTCGTTCATTTTGCAAAGTCTTGGATTAACGAAAAAATTACTTGCAAAAATAAAAACCATAACGACAAATTTAACAACGCCGAAATCGTATTATTAAGATAATGCACGATGGAAGGTTACGAACGATAATTTGTTCGGCTGTTTAAGATTGCGAAGAACTTCCAGAATTCTGAAAAGAATCGACGTAGATAGAAGCGGGATTAGGCAGTTTGCGAAACGGAAAAGTGTTAGTAAAGCATAGGAATTGAGGTAGCAATTTATGAATTTATCTAATTATGTATACGGTTAAATCTTTTCGGGGGAGGATTTATATCTTTTAAGATCTGCTTCGAAATTTATAAAGTCGACGGCGATTTTATAATTTAATCGGAAAACTTTTATTAGGGTTCGCGGCGTATTTCTTTTTTAACTTTTAATTTGCTATCTATTTGGTATTCGATAGTTATAAAACTTTTTTGTTGGATTTTTTTAATATGGAATTGTAATTAAGCGATTCTTTTAAGGCGTAGATCGCTTAATTGCAGGAATATAAGATACGGTTATTTATACGTAGTAATTTCGACGTCATTAAGTTAATATGTCGTTTATAAATAACTAAAGTTACATAAAACGTTATTATGTTAATGCTTTGGATAATAAATTAGTTAAATTTATTTCGAATATAAATGTTAATTCTTCGGTTATTGTATTATCAATCTTTTTTTCGAAACTGTCGAAATAACATTAAGTTATAAACGATTTCCTGATAGTCAGCTACGTTATATAACCGTAACGTTTTCATACGGTTAAGGTTTTAAAATAATATATTAACCTTTTCGTAACTTTTAATCTATACGAAATTATTACATACGTATACCCCGTTACATTATATGGTTAACTTACAATTTAAAAACCTGCTAAAAAAGTTAAAAATATATATCGTAAACTTTAGATCAAAAATAACCGAAATCGTTAAAGGGTAAAACGAAACGCTTATAATAACCCGTTAATTACTGATTAAAAAATACGTCAAAACGTATCTTACTTCCTTTAAAAATTAATTTTTTTCCTATATACTTAACCTATCTATAACTTTAGATATACGGTTAATCTTTTTTTTAAAAATAATTAAAAACAACACGATTTATAACCAATAACGTAATTATATTAATAAATAGAAAATATACCTGAACTTCTTTAAGGAAAATATAAAAACATTAAGGTAACCTATATATAACGCTAAAACATATTTTGCAAGAAATACCTTATACCTCCAATTCCTCACTCTTTCGTTTATTGAGGTTTCGGTCCGTATCAAAGCCTCTACGGCTACCTCACCTCGGACTTAATAACCTGCATTTCCGTTTGTTTCCTGTTAATCAAAACTTTCTTAATTAAAAAATTCTATAACGTATGACACAAACGAGCTGCGCGTACAAACGAGCTGCGCGATTTTTTACCCCATCGCAACAACAAATTCGAATTAATCAACCACAACATATCAAATTAATTAAAATTAATCGGATTCTTTTTCGTTAAACGTCTTTACAGCTTTTTCACAAGTGCGCGCATTATGTCCGGGCTTGCCGCAAACGCCACATTTCCGTTCCTTCGTCTTAACCTTCGTGCAACGATTACCTTCAGCCACTGTTGGCTGCATTTTCCCATTACCCCCTTCCTTTTCGGCCAGGAAAGTTTGTCCCTTTTGTATAATAAGTGTCCTTTTTTTTGGAGACGTTTATTTTTGGTCCTTCGACGTCTGCTTAAGATGTAATTAGTTTCGCGTAATTGGGCGGTTTCTTGTTTAAGGAAAATAACTTTATGCCAAAGTATTAATTAATTTTTAGTTAAAAGGTTAACCGATTTAATTATTTTTGTCGGCGAACTACCTTAGTAATTTCTAATCTTTTTTTGCAAATAACGTCCTTATTTTTCTGTTTTCTTAATATTCCTAAGAGTTTTTACGGGTAAGGAAATAAAGCCGGCGGAAGTTAACGGGGAGACGGTCGGCGTAGGTACAACTAAAGGAATTTCGAACTCGGAAAAAACGGTATTAGGATCGAATAAAACGAAACCAGCTGCGGCAAATCCGGATTTGATATTATTGGACGTTATAACAGCTTTAAACGCGTCGTAAAAACCGGCAAGGAAATCTTTTTTGGTAATGTAGATATGATAACGTCGCATTAAGCTTTCGATATAAACGAATAAGCGCGTTTTAAAGGAAAAAAACAAGATACCTTAAAAGGTTAAAACTTATGCAAGGAATATGCGGGTATACAAAATATAATAATGTCGTAATTGGCGTAATATTTTTCGAATTTTATCGAATGGTAATTTTCGTAACCGTCGAGGATAAGGAAACGTTTCGATCCTTTCGTATGCGTTCGAGTATATTAATCGAAATATTGGACCTATTTTAAACCTAATTCGTTTGTTGTCCAGTTATTATTACTTAATGCGATTTTCTAACCGGCTGCTGGTAATAGGTTATCGCGGAACTAAGCCTTAAGGTAATTTTTCCCCGTTATAATAATAAATAATAGTATAACTTAACCTTAAGAATTAACAGCTTAAATAATTGTAACTTATTTTTTATTCCCTTGTTAAGTTTGTTTAAGTTTTTTACGTTTTTCGGCACTGGTAATTATTATGCCCGTTACTATAAGAAACCTTATTAAAAATCCAGTTTCGTCGAAGTTATAGATATCCTTTTTTGCAATGCCGTATTTTGCGATAGTAACCCGAACAAATTCGAACTACTTGCAAAATGTCTCTGGATTTTCGTATAGTACCCGTTAATAATCGATTTTCCGATTTAGACGCGTTTGGAATTTTTTTTGCCGTTTAACAAAGTTGGACACCTAATTAACCCCGACGCGTTCCATGACGCGTTACGTAAGTAATAAATTCGCTATATCTTTAACATGCTAACGCCGAACAGGAAACGTTCGCGCATTTAAATCGAAGATACGGTTAATAATCGATTTCTTTTCGGTTGGCGTTAATTTTCGCAAATTAGGTATGGTATCGGGTCGGGCAGATTTGCTATTATATCGAGATTTTAAAGTAAAAGGTGCAACCGTATATATAAAACCAAGTTTAACATAGGAAAGTTTAGGGTTTCGTTTTTTAGCTTAAATAGCTAAGTTCAGTCGAGCTTTTTTGGTAAGCCGCTTTATGGAAGTGGTGTTGAGAAATGAATAATTAAAGTTGGATAGCGAGAAAGTTGAAAAAAGCGCGCAGCTCGTTTGTGCGCGCAGCTCGTTTGTGTTATACGTTACACGTTTCTTAAAATATCGGAAATGTTACTTTAATATTTCGTAATATAAACGTTAAAGAAATTATAACCTAATAATTTAAAAGGTTAATAATTACTTTTTTACAATTAATCTTACTATTTTTAACTTAACTTTTTATACCATTTAAAAAGTGATTATCTAATTCTTTATAAAAAGATTACAATTATACATAAATCGTTAACTTATATAATAGTTAACTTCGTTTCGGAATTCTGTATAGTTATTTTTAATTCCTTATCCTTTATTATTTTACGATTTATGCGTTTAATCTTTTATTTAACTTTAAAATTTATTTTAGCTTTTTGCGGTATTTTCGTTAAATATTAATTAGAAGCGTATCGTTATACCCCTTAGCGGATTCAGCCAACGTAACGTACCACTTCCGTAAATTCCTTCTTAGAAAAGAACTAAGCTTTTTAATGTTAGAAAAAATATATATTTTTAAAGAATATATCGTATTTCCGATCCAGCTTACTAAATTCCGTAAAGTTCTAAATATAAATTATTGTAACCCCGCTTGTTATTTTAAACCTATTTATTAAGTAATCTGTAAAATGGATTTTTTCGGTATTTCTTTGAAGAATAAAAATAAAATGAAGTATTAATTCGCGTCGGGTAATATTTTTATCTTGTTGGATAAAAGGTTATATCGGGTTTCCGTAAATATAATAACCTATTAATGCTTTTAATTAAAATTAATAAAATCCTAAAAATTAAAAGCGCGTACATTAAATTCGAATCCGCTAATAAAGCGATCTTAAACTTTAAGTCTCTTGTAAGTAACGGAGAACATCGACGGTACGGTTATCATTCTTATTATTAAGATATATAGAAATAACATTTATTATATACAATTAATATCGTTTCAGCAACAGCTAATCAATTAATACTTATTCGAATTAAGCGAATATGATTTTTAATTATCAAGTATAAAAGATTTTAATTGCGTTATTTTATTTAGTTAATTACGCAGCTTCTTAACGCGCGTACTGCTTTTATATAACTTAAAAACAGAACAATTATTCTCTAATCAAAACGTAGCGATCTGTAACTAATGTGGGATAACACACCTGCTAGCTAATATATAAAGAAGGTTCGCATTAGCCAAATATAATAACGCAACTAACATTCTTTATATCTGACAAAAGCAGCCAAATATAGGCTTTTATGAGCTAGCTAGATATGCTAAAGCAGTTTATTTAAAAAGAGCTACGTTTTAATCGAAAGATAATTGTTCCGCTATTAGGTTATATGAAAAGAGTGCTTATACGAAGTATTTAGGTAATTAGTTAAATATAACAACGTAACTAATATTTTGTATATTTGATAATTAAGCATTTTATTCGTTTTATATCCTATCCTATCCAACAGCACACAATACCAAACAACGCATTTCTATACGCATTTTAATTAACTAACTTGATTTTCTTATTATTCACTATCAGAATATTAGAACTTTTTCTAAAAAAAGCCAAAATAAACTTAAGCGTTTAGGTTTAAAAAAAAACCAAAAGCTTAGTTTCAAAAGCCTTTGTTTTATGTACGATGTTATCGAAATTACTTTAAAAGCTTAATATTACGGTTACCGCGCCCGAACCGATATTATTCATAATTCGCGAAAATTAACAGCGACCGAAAAGAAATTAAGTATTAAACGAATTCTTAATTTAAATATACGAACGTTTCCTGTCTGGTTTTAATACGTTAAAGATATTGCTAATATACTGCTTACTTAACGCGTTATAAATCGCGTCGGGGTTAATTAAATGTCGAGATTGGTTCGATGGTAAAAAAAGACTTAAACGCGTTTAAATCGAAAGGTCGATTAGTAAAAGATATTATGCGAAAGTCCGAAGGTATTTCGAAAATAATTAGAATTTGTTCGAATTATAATCGCGAAATACGGTATCCCAAAAGGGGATATTTAAAACTTCGACAAAACATGTTTTTAATGGCGTTCTTAATAGTATACGATATGATATTTATAAACGGCGAAAAACGTAAGAAACCTAAATAAATATAATAAAGTTATTAGGAATAAATTATAAATATATAAACTATTAATTCCTAAAATTAAAGTTTTATTATTATCTATAATTTCAATAACAAAATTTACCTTAATATTTAATAACGCGATAATTTAGTATTAACCGATTAAAAAGTCGGAATTGATTATAATAACTAAATAACGAACGAGCTACGTATAAAGTAAACTTTATATTTTAACAAATATATTTAAATGTATACAAAAGCAACGAAACGTTTTTTTATTTTTTAACAGTTTGAAAAATTATTATTTATTAAAATTCGAAAAGTATTGCGCAAATAACGGCATTATTACGTATTATATGTTTTTTTAGTTTTATTATCGGTTTTAAGCTTTTGACGTATTTTGCTTTTTTATTATAAAACGCGTTTATACGCTTTATATCGAAAATGTAATACGACGTTACTATATTTATATCGTTAAAAAGGATTTTTTCGCCGGTTTTTACGATGCGTTTAAAGCCGTTATAACGTCCGATAATATTAAATCCGGCTTTCCAAAAACTGGATTTGTTTTATTTAATTTTAATAACGTTTTTTCCGATTTGGAAATTTTTCCAGTTGTACTTACGCCGACCGTCTCGTCGTTTACCTCCGCTGGTTCTATTTTCTTTTCTTATTTTTAAAGACTTTTTGAAATATCTAAAAAAAAGACATTATTTGCCAAAACAGATTAAAAGTACAGGGGAAGCTCGCCAACAAATATCGTTAAATCGGTTATTCTTTTAATAAAAAATAACTTAATACTTTTGTACAAAGATCTTTTTTTTTAAAGAAAAGCCGCTAAATTACGCGAAATTAACTTTCTTTTTAATAAACGCTAAAAAACCAAAAACAAACGTTTTTAAAAAAGAATAAAACCGATTATATAAGAAGGACAAGCTTTTTTAGCCGAAAAAGAAAGGGGTAGTGAAAAATCTTACCTATAGCGGTTAAAGGTAATTGTTGCAAAAGGGTTGAAACGAAGAAACGGAAATGTGGCGTTCGCCGTAAACCTAGATATAATGCGCGTATTTGTGAAAGAGTTATAGATATATTTAGCGATAAAGAATCCGATTAAATTGAATTCATTTATGGCGTTGTGGTTATGTTATTAGGATTTGTTATTACGAAGTAATAAAACATACGCCGTTTCGTAATGTGGAACGTTAATTAAAGTAGTTATTAATTAATTAATTGTTGTTAACATAATATAGGTTATATTCTAATACCAATGATTTTCCTATACTTTAATAATAATAATGATAATAACCGTACAGTCGACGATTTTCGTAACTTATAAAGATCTTAAAACTTGAAACCGTTTTAAGATCAAATTTTAATTTAAAGCGTCCGCATTTGATAGTTAGGATTTTATTAATTTAGATAAGCTATTTTGATAACTTATTATATTTATCGCATCCGATATAGCCTTTTATCCGAAGAAACGAATTTGCTATACCACGCGGATTAATATTTTAATAGTATTTTTATTTTGTAAAAGCATTATCTTAAAAATCCATTTTACGGATTACTTAATAAACACCTTAAAAATAACGTTAAAAGGTAAGTAGGCTTATAATTAGAATCTTACAGCGCATACTTATAAGGATTGCAAATATAATATTTTTGTCGGCAAATGCGTTGCGATTCTGGAGACTGGGGGGAGGGAGGTTGCTTGCTCTGCTGTCCTAGAACTAGAGGTGGGGGGGGGAGCAGCCACATATAGGCTTCAGCTCCTTTGTCTTGCAATCCTAGGGCCACATCAAAGCCCTTTGACTCCTTTTACCGCTTCTTCCAACAAATTACCTCAACCGCCGACAATTTTCTATAAAAATATTAACAACTTTACGAAATAAATTCTAAAATCTGTATTTCTAATAATTATAAAAACAGGTTTGTTCTAAAGAAGAACTTACAAAAATAATATATAAGAATAACCAAACCCGGTAGAATGTATAATAATGCAAGGTAAATAATATAGGTCCAAGCCTGGAAAACAAGGCTGAGCCAATACACAGAAATCATGCCATGATTAATTTTTACGATAGATACTATACCCAGTATCTTGGAACACGATAACTTTTCAAATGGTTTTTCACGGTTTATGTATAATAATAAGTTCCTGATTAATAATTAACGAAAATACCGTAAAGAGTTAAAGTAAGCCGTAAAGTTAAATAAGGAACTAAAAAAATAAATTGTAAAATGGTAAAATATAATATTTTAAAAATAATAATAAGGCGTTTTAGAAACGAAAATAACCCTTATATAGGTTAACGATTTATGTATTGCTTTGGCTTTTGTTATGGAAACCTAGATAACTACTTTTTAGATAGTAAAGAAAACTAAGATCGGAACGATTAACTATTAAGAAGTAACGGTTAATTTTCTAGGTTATTAAATTAAACCTAATCTTTTTGATATTACGACATTTTAAAGTATCATTTTGGATTTTACAGAGGGTTTTTATAAACCTTGTTAATTAGGATAATCTTAATTGAGAAAATAAGTGATATTTTAACCGTTAACTGCAAAGTATATGCTTTAAATAAAAGCCAAAGTAAAGTAACCGTAAAGGCGTTTATACGAACCGAAACCTTAGTAAATAAAACTCTAACGAATCTAACGTTTAAAGAACTTTCTGTAACATATATCTAAGTTTAATATATATATTACCTAAATATTATTTTGCGTTTTCAATAACACTTTAACAGAATTTTTTGTTTAGTAAGATAGTTATAAAATGGGTTCAAAATCGGATAATCTTTAATTAACTTTTAATAAATACGATTAACCGTATATTGAAATACGTAAATAAGTTAATTATATAAAAGATAAATTCATTTTTAAAGGAAGTAAAACTACTTTTGGTATGGTTTTTACATATTAATTAACGGGATGTTATATATTTATCGTTTTCCTTCCTATTGAATTTATCCATTATGGACTTAAGATTTATATTATACGTTCCTAACTTTATTAAAAAGTTCCTAAACTTTAAATTAACCGTATAAGATAACGAGATATACGTAGGTAACAGTTTTGTTTTGTTTAAAAAGTACGAAAAGGTTAATATACTATTTCGAAACCTTAGTAATACAAAATGGTTAAGGTTATATAACGTAATATATTGCAAAGAATTTGTTTATAATATAATATATTCTCCTTTGAGAAAACGTAACCGTATATGCATTTAGATAAAATGATAGATTGCTACTTTAACTCCTAACTTTATTAGCTTTTCCCGCCCTGCAGGTATTTCATTTTAACGTAACTCCAGATTGCTTAGTCGTGCTCTTATTTACGATTGCTTTCGCAGTTTTGGAAGCTTTTCGCCATTTTAAGTAGCCGGGTAAATTATCGCTTGTAACTTTCCGACGTGTAATGCTTTAGTGGCTGGATTTCGAAATTATTTAATTTGTTATTATTATCTTTTTTTAGCTTTGCTAATAGTATTTCCGCCGAAATAAGATTGTTCTGTATAACCTGCTATTATTTAAAAAATTAGTTATTGTTATGTTGGGTAATTAAACGGTAACCGAAAATTAAAAATTATAATCGGTTTGTTTAGGAAAAGTCTTTTAGATTAACAGTGACGTCGACCGCTTTAGATTGTAAAGCTATTCTTTTTAAATAAATAACCAAAAAGAAGAAAGGTTTTTGTCGAAACTTTCTTATAGTAGATGATGGGTATTTAGTATTTAAAGTTACTTGGTATATTATACTGTTTCGGTTCGTATTTTAATTGATGATAACTTAAAAAGGTGTCGTAAAAACAATCTAGGTTGGACTTTATAATTGTAAAACTGGCAAAAGCTTACAAAGCTTTTTGTAAGCTTTTAAGATTTATTTTTAAGGTTTATTTTTAAAGTTTACCGTATAAAGTTATTCTTTGCCGTTAAGGACCCTGTTAAACCGTAACTAGCGGGTATAAGGTTTACTAAGGCCGAAGCTTGTCGGCAATTACCAGTCGAAATCGGAGTGAAACATGGCACTAAGATATGCAATCTATCCAAACCGTAAAAAACTATTTAAAAAGTTATTGTATTCGAAAATACTAGGTATAATATCTGTCGTGGAAAATTATCGTAAAATGATTTCTGTATATTGGCTCAGCTTTATTTTCCAGGCTTAGACCTTTATTTTACCTTATATAATATAATATATTGTAATAGTTTCCCAACAGGATTATTAATAAGATAACCGAAGAATTAATAGCTATATTCGAAATAAATGTAACTAAGTTGTGGTTATTTTAATAAATAAATTTAATTAATTTGTTTTCCAATATTTTTAAATAATTTCATTTTAAGTAATTTAAGTTATTTATGTACGAAATATTAACTTATAGATAACGAGATTATTCGGTATAGATAACAGTGTTTTGTAATATTTGAAACTAAGCCATCCAGGACTTAAATTAATTGCTTAATTGCGGTTTTACGAAAGAAATCCAACTGAAACGTTTTATAACTGTCGAATAATAGATATAAAACAAGGCGAAGAATAAGAAGTAAATACGCTTCCGGCCCTAAACACGGAGTTTTTCGATTTGTATAAAAACTATTATAGATTTTATTAATTTCGAAAAAAACATTAATGGATATAAATACGTTATATTTTTTATGGACTAGTATTTAAGCTTTATTTAAGATATTTATTTTAAAACCGAAAGCATAATATATAAATTATTATGTTTCGATGTGTATTTAACGTTTTAGAAGAATAAAAGAAGTTTTTTTATAAGTTGGCGGCAGTTGAGGTGATTTGTTGGAAGGAGCAGTAAAAGGAGCAAACGGGCTTTGATGTGGCCCTAGGATTGCAAGGACAAAGGAGCTGAAGCCTATATATGGCTGCTCCCCCACCCCCAGTTCTAGCATAGCAAGAGCAAGCAACCCCCTCCCCCCAAGTCTCCAGAATTGCAACGCATTTGCCGACATAAGTGAATTAAATGCGATAACGGAATCCTGAAGAATTATATATTTCGGAATATTTTCAATCGCTTTTTTAATATTAAGTTTAAGCCTTTAATACCGCATACCTATGTTTAAAACGGACGTATGGAACATATAAGGGGTATAATTAAGGATAAAACAATTAGGATACAAAATAGCGTTAACTTATTTAAGTTTTTGATTATATATATTTAAAACGCTAATATATCTATATTATCCTATTTTTAAATACGACCTTTTTAACAGACCTTATTCGAGGTTTACTATATTTATTTGGTGTATAAAGACGGTATTACAGTACTTAATCGTAAGTTTTAGTAAGGATATTATTAGTTTACGGCTATATAACTTACGTTATAATAACCGCTGCTATAAAAATGAATATAGGCTTTAAACGATAAATTCTAAAGCATAAATAGGTTTCTTAGTCTGTTACCGATTAACAACTATTTTCGAAATTTAGAACCCGTTAATAAATAAAGTTATTATTATTAGATATAGATAATATAACCAAAAGGATAATTTTTTAAGTAATATTAAAAACTTAAAATATACCTTTTTTTACGTTACCGAAAACGAGTTATAAAACCTATTTCAATAAGTCTATATCTCTAAATAAGTTAATAGTTGCTTTATATATATATAAAAAATCAATAAATGTTTAAATAAAGTAATTTAATTACCGGTTGGATAAAAGGAATAGTTTTAGAATAGCAGAGATGTCTAAAAAGACGTACGGGATAAAGAAAAATAAACCTGCATATTAAAAACAGATTCTCTTTATATAACCGTTATATTCGAATTATTTCCGTTTTTTAAAGCATTACTGCCGTTAGCCTTTATCTTAATAACTACTAAAAGTATTATATAAACGGAAAAAATAAAGATAACCTGAAGTTTCTATTAAATTATTTGACTTAATATAAGGATAAATGATGATGGTATTTTATAAACTACAAACACAAGCTTTCCGTATGTTCAGTATTAAGAGGATAATTATCGGTACGATTATAAGATATAAAAAGCCGCGTTTAACATGAAATAATTCACTTATCTTATAGGTATAATCGATAGTTAACCAATAAATAGCGGAGATCTAAAAGAAACCCGAAATACGCGTTATTTTAATGGGAAAAGGTTTATTATATCAAAAGTAAAATTAGAAATAAAGGGATTACCGAAGTTATAAAGGTGGTATAAAAGTGGAATTTACTGTTACCGCTGCAAAACTATAAAAAACTAAGTATATACTGATTAAAAAGGTATTTTATTAAATCCAACGAAGTCTATATATAAAATTATAAAGATATAAAATACTTGAAAACCGTCGATTAATCTGTTACTAAAAAGAAATAGGTTATAAGTTATATAAATATATACGTTCTTCTTAAAAAAGACGTAACTGTCAGATATAAAAGATGTCAGTTGCGTTGTTGTATTCAGCTAATTGTGCAGCTTTTCAGTACGCGTACAGCTTTTGTATAGCCTAGGAACGGAACAATTATCTTCCGATTAAAGCGTAACCTTCTTCAGTTGGAGCGTTTTAATGCACCTGGCTAGCTGATATACCCCTTTAACGTTTTGAAGAATTCGAGGCGTTAATTGCTACATTTTTATTATTTTATAAAGTTACAGCTTTCCATTTAACCTTTCCTCCGGTAATTATATCCTTTTAATTAGCTAATTCCTTATCAGAAATTGCTTTCAGCGTTCTCTTCCGGTAATTTAAGGTTTTTATAATATCTATTAATTTTAACTGTTTTTTAAAGTGTTTGAAGTTTTTTTGTAATAGGGCTTTAGTTAATTTATTAACTAATATAATGCTTGTAAACGTATAATCTATTTTAATTAGATTTTTTTTCCTGTTACTTTTCGTAACTAATAATTATATATATCCACATACCGTAACTTTATTTTTTAAAAAGCGACGTTAACGTAAATAAGCCGTATAATCTGTTAGTTGTTGTATTATAAATTTAACGGTTCTGCATTTAAGCTAATTTCCAATTTCTTAATTAGCCGAAAACGAATAAGGCTTTTGTAGTAACTTACGTAAAAAATAAAAATTCCGTTTTCGTTATAGAAATCATTATTATATCTTATTTATTCGTACGCCATTTTATAACTTTTTCAAACAGTTTTATAACGTAAGTTTAAAAGTTTTTTCGATCGATTATATTAGTTACAAAAAAAACGCTATTTTAAATATTTGGTTTAGTTTTTTTGGTTATACGCAGCGACAATATCGTCGACGTAAAAAAAAAAACACCCCTTAACGAAAAAAGTAATAAGATTTATAAAGACCGGGGCTAAGTCTTAAGCTTTTAAGTATATTAATACAGTCTTTTTACTAAAGTAATAATAATTCTTTTAGGCCGTATACAACCTTCTTAATTAGGAATATCCTGCTACGTTAAAGATATTCCAAGGGCGTTTTTTATATATAGTTCGTAAAATAAATTTACGTAAACGAAAGCATTTATAACATTATATTACTTAAAACTTAAATCGAACTTAGCTATAATAATTATCAATGCTTTAAAAAGTCTTTCGGCTAAAGTAAATGCATATATATCGCTATAAACAATAAGCTATTAATTATTTCGTATTACGAAACGTGCCTTGTACTTTTAAAACCAGCTATGTTTGTTAAACTTATAAACGTATACCTATATATATCTTAAAACCTATTTCCTTTTAATAACGGATTAATCGATAACTTCCCAAAATTGCATATCTTTATAACTTTATAAATAAGCCTTTTTAATTTCTAGACATATATTTCTTAATAGATATATATTTAATTCTTTATAACTTTTGGGCAGTAATAATAAATTTCGACTATATACCCGGCTTTATAGCTTAACTAACATTTTTACTTTTAATTTTATTTTTAATATATTAAAACTTTTCCGATTAAAATAACGCGTATTTCAAATTAGTACTTTTTTTAAACTTCCGTAATTTACCGGCTAATTATCGATCGTACTAATAAAATAAACTAAACGTTTTATATTAAACGCGGTTTTCCATACTTTATAATCGTACCGATAATTATTTTTTCGATATAAAACATACAGGAAACTTACGTTTATAACCCATAAAAAACCATTGTTATTTGCCGTTATTTTAAATTAAATAACGTAATAAGAACTTAAAGTTTTTTCTTGTTGCGTTAATATAATAATTATAATAATTATCAAAACAAACGTTATCGGCAACAATAATTTAAGAAACCGAAATAATTAACATATAACGGTTATATAAAAATAATTAATTTTTGAAAACAAATTTACTTTTTTTATTTCGTATATTACTTTAAACGCTTATAATATTTTAAAATAATCTTTTTACCTCGCCGGTAATTAAATTATTCCATTTAAATTTTCATTTATATATATAATAACTATAAATTTAATTAAATACGTAAACCTGTCGGAATAGATTTTATAACTCGGTTTCAGTAACGTAAAAAAAATAAGTTTTTAAATTTTTAATATTATTTTTAAAAAAATATCTTTTCGTTAAATTATACGTTTCGAATAATAATAATTTTATTCGTTAAAAAGCCTTAAATTTCGTAAATATTTATTAATTAATAACTAACAAAAAATCATATTTATATTTTAAAATGTAACTTTTAAAATCTTTTTTTCTTTATAAAAACAGTCGTTATAATGTAAATTATATAGCCCTAAATTCGTAAATGAATTTATTAAGGTTTGCGATTAAACATTAAAACGCCGTTTCTATATACCAAATAACTATAATAAACTTTATATAAAATTTAACAAAAAAGAATATATTTAAAAATACGCTTATATAAATATATTTTAACTTTAAAATTATATACGATTAAAAGTTTAAATAACTTAATATTATTTCGTATAATAATTATTTTTTCCTTAATTATATCCCTTAAACATTCCGTACCCCCGTTTTAAGCCTAAATATATAATAATAAAAACTTAAGTTTATTATTAAAAAATTAAGAATATATTTCGAAATAAGTAATTTTTGACAGTTTCGTTATTACATTTAATTACTTATAAAAAAAACTTCTCTTAATTTTTTAAAACGCTTAATAAATATCGGAACGTAATAATTAATATATTTTACTTCGGTTTTTAAAGTAAATATTCTAAATAAAGCTTAAATATTTATATATTATAAATATAACGTATTTATACTTTTTAAGATTTTTTTTCGAAATTAATAAAATCAATAATTATTTTTTATTTTAATCGGAAAATTCTTTCTTTAAGTTTACATCATATTTACTTTTTAACTTTCTTTTTATTATATATTTAATATTCGATAATTATACGATTATTTCAAAACTTACATATTTTAATTACAAATATTACAAAATATTATTACCGGTACGTAACGGTTTCGGCGTCGATAAGTTATTATTTCGTTTATAAATAACCAAAATTACGGAAAACGTTATTACGTTAATATTTTTAATAATAAATTAATTAAATTTATTAATTGAAATGACTATAATTTAATTATATTTGTTTTAAATATAATTATTAATTTTTCGGTTATTTTACCGCTAACCTTTTTCGGAATCATCGAAATAATATTATATTACAAACGAATTATTCGTAATAAATTACGTTATATAACCGCAATACTTTCGCACTGCTAAAATTTCAAAATAATACATTAACTTTTTTATAATCCTTAATCGGAACAAAATTATTATTTATGTATACCTTATCGTTTTATACGACTAATTTAAAATTCAAAAATTTATTAATAAATTTAAAATAAACAAATTCCGTATAAAATAAAACGATAAATTTATAATAATATTTTAATTAATAATTAAAAACATATTAAAATTTATTTTACTCCTTTTAAACATTCATTTATTTTTTATATAATCCTTTTATTTATAAATTTAAATATTCGGTTAATTTCTTTTAAAAAGATTAATTAAAATTACGTTAAAAATAAACTTTAACGGAACCTTATTCGTGTTACGGTCCTGGTGTGGGTGGCTCGTGCGCCCCACCTTATTTGTATTCGTTCCTGGAGATGGCTCCACAGGACTTCTCTTCTCTTCCCTATCTTAATATATTAAGCCTTTCCCTAGTGATTGGTATATGCGCCGCCTCTCCGTTCCTGTGCCATAATAATTCGGAAATACGTAATAATATTAAAATAACTTATAAACAAACTTTAAATACGCTTTATGTAAGGTAAAATATAGGTTTAAGCCTGGAAAATAAAACTGAGCTAATATATAAAAATCATTTTACGATAATCTTCCACGACAAATACTATACCCAATATCTTCGAACACGATAACTTTTCAAATAGTTTTTTACGGTTTAAATAGATTGCATATTTTAATTCCATGCCTTATTCCGATTCCGACTAATAATTACCGACAAATTTCGACCCTGGTAAACCTTATACCCGCTGGCCACGGTTTAGAAGTTCTTAACGGCAAAAAATAACTTTACACGGTAAACCTTAAAAATAAACCTTAAAGATAAACCTTAAAAACTTGCAAAAAGCTTTGCAAGCCCTTACTAATTTTACGACTATAAAATCTAACTTAAATCGTTTTTACAGCTTTTTAAACTATTAATAATCAAAATACAAACCGAAATAATACAACATACCAGGCGACCCCAAATACCAGATACTTATTATCCGTTACGGAAGAATTTCGACAAAAACCATCTTTTTCACAACTATCCATTCAAAAAAGATGGTTTCACAATTTAAGGCGGTCGACGTTACTGTTGATCTGGGCAACTTTTCCCAAACAAACCAATTGCAGCTTTTAATTTTCGGTTACCGTTTAATTACCGAACATAACAATAACCGATTTTCCAAGTAAGAACAGCTTATACGGAACAATCTTATTTCGGCGGAAATATTACTGGCAAAGCTGAAAAAAAACAATAATATCAAATTAAATAATTCCGAATCCAGCTATTAAAGCATTATACGTCGGAAAGTTACAAACGATAGTTTGCCCGGCTGTTCAAAATAACGAGAAGCTTCCAAAATTGCGAAAGAAAATCGTAGATAAAAGCTGCGAAACGGAAAGGGGTAATAAAGCTAGGAATTAAAGTCGCAATTTATCATTTTATCCAAGTGCATATACCGTTACGTCTCCTCGAAAAAGATAAATACGTTTTATAACGTATTTTTTAAACGTTTAATTTTTTGCGTTTTCGCTTATTAATATTTTTATCCGTATTAAAATTTCCATAATTACTTTATTTCGGATTTCGTTTAAAAGTTTTATTTTACGGTTAATAATTAAAAATTTTATTATCTTTTTAATTAAAATTATCCTAATTAATAAAATATACAAAAGGTTTATACAAGGTCGGAAATAATAGTTTTATATTTCGTAATAGAAAAGAAAATTATAGTTTAACAATTAAAAAAGTTAACCGTTATCTTTTAATAATTAATCGTTCCGTTATTAATTTTAACTTTTTTTACTACGTAAAAGTAATTTTCCAAATTCTTATAATAAAAGTTAAAATTAAATATAAATCGTTAATTTATATAATTATTATTTTCGTTTTTAGAACATTATATCGTTATCCTTACAGTATTATCTTTTATTATTTCATAATTTATTCGTTTAATTTTTTATTTAACTTTACGGTTTAATTTAACCTTTTTTAATATTTTCGTTAAATATTAATTAAAAATCTATTATTATATACATTACCGGATTTGGTTATTTTAACGTATTACTTTTGTAAATCTTTTTTTTAAAAAACTTATTTTTTTAATGATTAAAAATACAAATTTCAAAATTTATTTCGTAAAATCGTTAATATTCTTTCGGAAAATATCGTACTTATAATCCTTATAAATATATACTGTAAAATCCTACTTATAAATTTATTTATCTTTAATCGTTATTTTTAAAGATTTTATTAAATAACCCGGATAATCGATTTTTTCGAAAGTTCCTTTTAAAAATAAAAATAAAGCCGTTAAAGTATTAATCCGCATTATATAACGAATTCTTTTTTTCAAATAAAAGGTTATTGTAACGAACCTGTTATACATCTACCTGGAAGTATGAGCAGTATCCGAAAAGGGTCTTGATTTGCAGGTAACAATATAGCAAAAAATGATTTAATGTGTTCGTTAAAGAGATTTAAGGTACTTTTCCCTTAATTAAAGAACGGTGTAGTTACTTCTGGTTAAGAGCTTAGATTGATAGTTAAGGAGCGAAATTATTTTAAGGTTATTTATAAAGGAAACTGGTTTATTATATATATTCCTTTTAATCCCATTATGGTATTGGGTAATTTATGTAATCGGATAGATTATATAGATTATGGTGTTGAGTGATTTAGTTAACCGAGTAGATCATATTGAGTTACGTAACCCAGAACGGGCCTTAATCCCGGCAGTAGGGTTCTTTTTTGGAGCTGCTTTTAAAAGGTTCGTAACATTATCCCTTTCTTTCTAGAATCTTTGTTCCAAAGATAAAAAGTAAGTGCTTTCCCTTTTTATTGGAACATTTCGAATGTTAATTTATTATAACGGGTCGAACAGAAAAATTAATGCGCAAGCCTTGTTTAAACTAACGTTAATCCCGTAATAACCGGTCTGAGTATATTCGTAAGTTTGGTTTCGAAATTTTGCCTTATTTTAGTTGTTTTTTTTTGGGGGGGAAAATAATGTTTTATAACTAAGGAAATTCCGAGCTGTTATTACTACATTCGTTTTTAACGCGATTATAACGGTTTAACCGTTGTTATGTTTTTCTTAGAAAATATTAGTTTTTAACGTAACCGTTTTTAAAAGGAACGTTATACCGTTAAGGACGAGTTCGTATAACTGTAGCAAAAGTTTTAAAAAGAAATATCGTTACGAATAAACAAATTATAACGTTTACGTCGTTAAAAGGATATTTTGAAAAAGAAGGTTTTCGAGATTTTAAAAAAAGGTTACAAGTTGGACCAGTTGGAAAAACAAGAAAAAATAAAGGAGGAGCAGCGTCGTATCGAGGCGGAATAAGCACAATTTGCCTCCGAATTAAACGTTATTACGGGGGTGTTTTCTTTCGATTAGAACGCCGTTGGGATTAATTTAAATAAGGGACCTTTATCGCCTGCGACCTTGGCCGTATTAGAAACGGTCGGTTAAGATTTTGTCGGTAAAACGTCTTAATTAGGTCCATTACATTCGTCAGGTAGTTGAATGGTTCCTATATGTTTTTTTCGTATAAGTATCCTTTTTATTTAACCAGATATTAAATTTTGTCTTTAATTATTCTGGAGTCCAATATCCTTTCGACTTCGTATTTGTCGGTTTTGTTTTTTAATTTTAGGTCTTTTTTTAACGGGGAGTTTTTTGGTGCTGGTTTAAATAGGGAAATGTAAAAAACGGGGTGTATCTTTATTGTTTTAGGTAATAACAGTCGGTAATTGGTTTTGGAAATAACTTTATTAATTTTGAAGGAGCCGAATTTCTTAAAATCGAGTTTATTATTAGGTTTTTTCATTTTAATTTGTAAGATATTTAAGGTTGTATTAAGCCTTTGCCGTAATAAGTAAACCTTGTTTTTTTTCGATAGGATTGGTTTTTTAATTTTTTTTTGTTATAATACTGGGCCATTTGTTGTTGGAAAAATTGCAGCTTAGTTCGTAAACGAGCTTGTACCGTTTTGACCTTTATAACCATTGTTTTTGTTCGTGGTGTAATTGTAATAACGGTAGGAGTTTTGCTTAATGGTTATTTCGGACGTTAAGTTTTTGTTTCGTGTCTATATACCGCTATATAAAAAGATACGCCTATGTTTTCGTTAATAAAAATGTTATAAGCTATTTAAGCAAATAGTAAAAGCTTTACCTAGTTGTTTTGTTAGTAATTAACGTAACTTCGTAAATACTACTTTAACGTTTGATTTAATCGTTTAATTTGTTTATCCGTTTGTAGGTAATAAGCGGTAAAAAATTTAAGTTTGGTACCGATCTGCTTGAAAAAGTTGGTACCGAATTTAGAAGTAAATAATTTGTTTTTATTAAAAATAATCTTTTCTGATATCCCGTATTTGTCGAGGTAGTGTCGTATAAAGGCGTACGTTAATTATTTTATTATCGTGTTTTTTTTTGAAAGTTAAGAAGTATTTATATTTGGTAAGTCTGTTAACGATTACTTATATTCCATTATATTCGACTTTAGTAACGGGGTTTTTTAATAAGGGTAAACCGATAATAAAGTTTTAAACGATAATGTTCCATGTTTTGTTAAGGATGTTTATAGGTTGTAATAAGCTATAAGGTTTATGTCGGGCTGTTTTTACTTTGTTGCAGATGTTGCAATTTTTAATAACTTATTTGATTACCCGGCGAAGTTCAGGGAAATCGTATTTTTTTTTCAGTTGCATAGTAGTTTTAAAAATTCCTTAATGTTTATATAAGGGGTTTTTGTGGAATTTCTTAATAAATTGCTTCTGTCGTTCTTTTGGTATATAAACCTTGTTATGGTATAAAAGTTGGTTCTTGGACTGCCCTTTTAATTGCTTTATTTTTTCCCGTTCGTTTGGATTATAAGAATTTTTAAACTGTACCAAAAGTTTTGGTATGGGTTATTTTAGGATTACGTATAGTTGTAAAGTGCCATCTTCCGCAGCCTGTAACATCTACATATGGCGTTTTGGGATTTTAAAGTCGTAGTTACCTTTGCGATTTAGGATGTCCGCTTGGATATTTTCCTTACCTTTAATGTAATAGATTTTGAAGTTAAATTTTGACAAGAAGATTATTTAAGTTTTATGTTATTTGTTTAACTTTTGTGTTTTTATAAATCAAGTAAGATTTTTGTGATTAAAATAGATGTCGAAAGGTTTTTTCGTTTCGTTAAGGAAAAGTTTTTATTTTTTAAAGGCGTTAATAATTACTAGTAATTCCTTATTATAAATCGGATATTTAAGTTTTGTATCTCGAAATACCTTAAAATAATACGTTATTAGGTACTATTTGTCGTTATCCTTTAGTTATTTTAAAACGGCATTTAATGTATAATCTAAGGCGTCCGTTTTTAGGCGTTTTTTTTTTTTTTGGATTGGGCATTTTTATAACGGGTCCACTAGTAATTGTATCTTTTAATATTCGAAATGCTTCCTTAGCTTTTTCTGGAAATTTAAATTCCTTTCCGATGTATTTTTTAATGGTAAGTTTCGTTAATGGTTTAATTATGTCTTTATATCCTTTAATTAGGCCGCGTACATAACCCGTAAATTTTAAAATTTGTTGGATGTTTGTAACGGTTGCCTTGTTAAGGATAGGCCAGTTTTTAATTACTTTTAATTTAAAGCGTTAAATCTGGATTTATCCGGGAATAAGGGTAAATTCCAAAAAATCCAGCTTTTATATGTGTTATACATTTTTAGCTGGGTTAACTCGAATATTTGCTTTATTTAATGTTTTAAACATTTGAATAACGTACTTTTTATATTTCTTTAACGTTTCGAAGTAAATAAGAATGTCGTCGAGGTAGACAAATACGAACTTATCTAGGAACTGTCTAAAAGTAATTATAACCAGACGTTGGAAACTTACGGGAGCGTTAGTAAGTCCTATTGGCATAATTTTGTATTTATAAAGTTTATGTATTGTTTTAAACGCTGTTTTCCATTTTTCGTTTTTGGTTATTTTGATGCGATAATAGCTATTTCGAAAGTTGAATGCAGTAAATTATTTAGTTTTATTAGCGTTTTTTTTTTCAGGGTATTTATAAGGGTTAAAGGGTAGCCGTTTTTGATTGTGATGTTATTTAACTGTCTGTAATCGATTACTTTTCTGAAAACCGGGTTTCCGTTTTTATTAATTTTTTGCTTGCCGTTTTTTGTTTTCGGAACCATAAAAACGGGGTAACCGGCGGGCGAGTTAAAAGGTTGAATGTACCTTTTTTTTAGGTCCAACTGTATGTTTTTCCATAAAGCTTTTGACTTTTCTGGGTTTATGTGGTAAATTTTATGAAACTTGGGATGGTGTTTTTCCTTGATAAATATCCGATGATCCTATTAATTATGAAGGGGTAGCTCGTGGTTTTTTTTATCCTTAAATAACTTTTTGAATCTTTTATATTCCTGAGGTATTGTGGCATCTTGATTTGGAATTTGTACTTCCTTAATAATATAACAGACCCTTTGATTTTTTTTATTTTCCCAGGAAAGTGTTTGCTTTTTTTAGTTAATACGTGGATTGCTAGAACGAAACCATGGTATTCCTAAGATGATATCGTATTTTGAAATGTCGGCTATGTTAAGAACAATTTTTTCTAAGTGTTTTTGTATTTTAACTGGAAGTTCCTTTGTTTCCTTAAGAATTCGACCGTTTTCGTAAGTGGATAGGTTTTTATTAACGGTATGTAATTTGTAAAACTATAACTTGTATTTTTAAGGGATTTGGTATTTTTCTGCTATAACGGATAAGATAAAGTTGCTTTCTATATTTAAGTTAATTATTACTTTAAACATTTTGTTTTTATAATGTAATGGAATTTCAATCTAATTTTTAAGTCCTGTTTTGGCTTCGCATAAGGTCTTATATCGGGGGGCTTTTCGGTACCTTAGTATCGAAAGCTTTTGGAATTTTTTGATTAATAGGGTTGGAAGTGTTTTTATTTTCTGGCTTTTTTGACCGCGTATTTGGAATAATAATCGTTTATGTATTTAAACTAAGTTCGTTTGTTATATTGACATTAAAGTTCTGGTACTGTATGGACTTGGGTTAATTTTTTTTCCTTGGGTAAAGGGAAACTTGGCTGGATTATATCTTTTCGTAAGTTTAGTTTTATTACCAGGGTTTTATGTATTATATATAATATAGGTAAGTAACATATGTATCCTTATATTATAATTTTTTAGCTTTGTTTTAATTTCGGGTATAAGTAATAAAATTTAAGGTACTTTGGTTATTAAAAAGTTTTAGTACATCTATATTTATTATTTAGCTTAATAAATACCTTTTCGTTTTAACCTAGCTAATAATCGTTATCTTTTTTAACTCGCAAATGGGTTAAATAACTATAATCGTAACAGGTAAAGAAATTAAAAAAATAATAATTATTTGTTTGTTATATTATGGTACTATCGGATTTTGGGTGTACCGTATATTCGGAAAGCTTACAGAGTTCGGGGGATAACTATCCGTAATTGCTAGGGTCTGGCCGTAACTGGCCGTTTTCGTTATAAATCTTGCATTCCTGCTTATCCAAATAACAAACATACCCTAGTTTTATAGTTATTCTGGAAACTGTTTATCCGGGATAATATTTGCAGGCTTTAGTAATCCGATTCTGGCAGGTTAGATAACGTTCGTACTTTAAGTTGCCGTTCTAAATTTAACTCGTTATAGCAATGGTAAATTCTTGCTAAAAAAAGGCGGTACTGACTTCTTTCTCCTTTTTTTCCTTTTTGCTATCTAATTTATATTCTGTTATTCGTATCTTTTTTTAAGGTTAGGGAATTCCTTCCTTTTTGGTATTTCTTTTGGCTGGGGAACGATATTCGTTTTTGTAGTGGCTTTTTTTGCTACAGTTGAAATATTTTATGTTGGATTTGTTTATTTTGGGATTTTTCGAAGTTAAGCTGGTTTTTTTTTAAGGTTTATCCTTTTTTTTCTGGGTTCGATTACTCGAATTTTTCTCGTCCTTTCGTTTGTTGGATCTTTTCTTTTCGAGGTACCTATTAAAGGTGCGTCGATCGGCGATAATAGCCTAATTTATGTATTCCTTAAAAAATCCTATTTTAGGTATTCTGTATATTTCGTCTTTAACCTAAGGTTTTAAGCCGTTGTAATATAGGTAAAATAATACGCTTACTGGTAGTTACGAAATAACGGCCAAGCGATTAAATTCGGTCGTGTATTTTGCTGCTAACTTGGTTTATCGTAACAAATGCAGTTATTTTATCGTATGCTATTTTTTGTCGGTATTTCCAAATAAAGCTTGTATTTTATTTTTAAAGTGCTTATAATCGCTAAAAATGTAATTTATAACGTCCGATAAGCTTCTGGGGTAGTTTGTTAAGTAATTTCTTAAAATTGGCTTAAACTATAAAAGGATTTTCCCTGTAAGCGCTTAGGAGATGGCCAATACTTTCTAATAGTTTTCCACTAAGGAATTCTGGTAAAATTTAAGATAGATCCTAGCCTGGATTAAGAATCTTTTTATATCTGTAAATCCATTATAAGGTTTAAAAACGGCTGGCTTATAGCTTTTAACTTTTAGTATCTCATGGTATTTAGGAAGTAGAATGGTGGTTTCGCGATAGGAGTTAAGGGTAAATAAGGGTAATACGGAAGCCTTCTTTTTTTCCTTTCGAGTTAGTCGGGCATTTTTTCTTTCCTTTCGGGCAAGTCTGGCATTTTCTTTCTTTAAAACCTGAAGTTCTGTTATTAAGAGATCCAGCTTTTCGTTTGTCGTCCGTTCCTTTTCCTTGCCCTTAAGTTCGGGCTTTTCGGTTTCGGGCTTTTTCTTTTTATAATCCTTTTTTTCCTTTAAATCGCTTTGTATCTTAATAGTTTTTTTAAGGACTGGGGCAGGTTATTGCTAGAAGGAAAAGGAGCCGGCTTAGGCTCGAATCGTAAAAGGCGCCATGTTGTCGATTAAATAAAGGATTTCTTTAATAAAAAGTACGTCGTTTATTCTGGTTACTGATCCTTTACTGGTTAATAATAGGAATCGAATGTACTGTTTGTTTTTTAAACGTCGTTCTGTAATATCGTTTTTATTAAATTTAAAAAAGTTTATATTTAACTGGGCTTTAAATTATTCGTCGACTATTAATTAAGAAGTTATTAAAATATAACGAACTTGTTATATATCTACCTAGAAATATAAGCAGTATCTAAAAAAGGTCTTAATTTGTAGGTAACAATATAGCGAAAAATAATTTAATATATTCGTTAAAAAGATTTAAGGTACTTTTCCCTTAATTAAAGAACGGTACAGTTGCTTTTAATTAAAAGCTTAAATTAATAATTAAGGAGCGAAATTATTTTGAGGTTATTTACAAAGGAAACTGGTCCATTATATATATTCCTTTTAATCCCATCATGGTATTGGGTGATCTATGTGATCGGACAGATTACATAGATCATGGTGTTGAGTGATCTAGTTAACCGAGTAGATCACACTGAGTTACGTAACCCAGAACGGGCCCTAGTCCCGGCAGTGGGGTCCTTTCTTGGAGCTGCCTCCAAAAGGTTCGTAACAGTTATATAAAGTTTTAAAAATTTAATAAATTACGAAAATAACGAATTAAAATCGATAAAATCTTAAATATTAAACGCGTACGTTTTAAATTAAAATTTACTTTTAAATCGGTTTTAATTTTTAAATTCTTTATAAATAACAAAAAAATATAAACGGTATAATTACCATTATTCTTATTAAAATATAACTTATATTGATTTAATAATAGTTAATTAATTAATAATTACTTAAATTAAACGAATAAAACTTTTCATTATTAAATATAAGGAATATTGGTTATGTTGTTATATTTAGTTAATTATATAACTTTTTAATACCGGTACAATTTTTATATAAGTTAATAACAGAATAATTAATTTTTAATTAAAACGTAACTTTTTTTAATTAAATCGTTTTAACGTATATAGTTAATTAATAATAATTATATATATATAACTAAATAAAATAATAATTTATTACCTCAATTTTTATATTTTATTAATAACCTCTTATTTTACAAATATCTTACTTTAAAATAACTTCAAATTACTTAATCCAGCTTTTATTCACGTTAATTTTTATGGTAATTTTAAAAAATTAAGTAAATTATCGTTTATAACTTTGTAACGTATATTATTTTAATAATTAAATTTCGCAATTCTTAAATTAATTTTTATTATTCTTATTCAGTTTTTTTACTAATATTTCTGTCGTAATAAATTTATTAAATATAAATTACTTTAAAAAAATCCTTTTATTATCGAATATTAACCGGTATTCGAAAATGAAAAACCGCAATAAAGTTTTTAAAAAATATTGTCCAAATTAATAACAGCATTAATTGCATTAATTTATCCGGTTATTTTCTTAAATTAACGTACTGTAAATAACATTATTTTTATTTAAAAAAATTCGTTACGGATAAATAATGTTTTATATTCCGAATTATATATTATTTTATATTATTTCGGTTCGTATGTTAATCAGCAATAATTTAAAATGATAACTTAATAGAATTACGTAATTTTAAGGTTTATAAGTAGTTTCTACTTAAATATTATATCCTTATTAATTTAAAAACGATAAAATGAATTAAAATAAAAATATAAAAACTAAGTATTAAAAAAGCCTTTTATATAGAACTTTGAATAATATAAAATACTTATTAATTAACGGTATTTTTTATAATAAAAATATTTCTACGTTTTATTAATATTATTTATTATTAAAATTATTATAACTTTATAAAATAAACTTTTAAAATTTTGAAAAATTCTTAAAAATTTAATATTAACACTTTGAAATGTTTAGGTTCGTTTTTAAAGAAATATCATGATATATTTTTGCTTTAATACTTAAAAGTATATATAACGTTTTTTATTAAAAATATCGAATTTGCATATATTTCATATTAAATTACTTAATATTTGCGTTTAGCTTATAAACCGAATAAATATTTTAAAATTTTGAAATAAAAGAAATTATATATTTATTATATAAACATTAAACTTAAGATTTTTTCAAATTTTTATACATTTATTTTATAATATTATAATAATTTTAATATTAGATAATAATAGGAAAACTTTTAAAGAATTTTACCATATAAAATATCGTTAATTAATAACCCTTTTATTTTAATAACAATAATTATATAAAAGGCTTTTTTTTATAAATCTTTTTAAGGTTTGTTGTTTTTAATTTTTTTTTTATTATACCATTTTCAAAAGAATATAAATATAATATTTAAATAAAAACTCCCTATAAATTTTAAAGTTACGTAATTTTACTAAGTATATTTTCTTTTATTATCGTATTAACGTTTTTTCGTTAACTGTAAAAATGATTAAAATTAAATTTTTTTTTAATCGTTAAACTGGCGTAAACTTAAAAACCTTTTCATAAAACTTCAAGGTTTATTTTTAAGGTTCATTATATAAAATTATTCTTTATCTTTAAAAATCCTATTAACCCGTATTTAACGGGTATATAATTTATTAAGGTCGAAATTTATCGGTAACAACTTAAAATCGAAATAAAATACGGATTAAAGTTTGCAATTTATTTTAACCGTAAAAGTTATTTAATTAATTATTTTATTCGAAAATATTAAGTTTAATATTTATCGTATAATATTATTATATAGTTACTTTTTATATATTAATTTAACTTAATAATTAAAGCTTAAATTTCAATTTTATTTTACATAAAAGTATATATATAAAAAAATAAACAGAATTAATTACTTTATTACATAACTAAAAAATCAGCAGTTTTAGCGTTAGTTAACGTTAAAAGTCCTTGTCCGTATTTAAATAAAAAATCTCCCCGGAGTTATTTTTTGTAATACGTTTATAAATTTAATAAATATAATTAATTATAAAAATGCAAAATATGTTTTATTATATAAAACGATTAAAAACTTAAAAACGTTTATAGTAATATTTACGTTTCCATTTTAAGCGGAAGGTTTTTTAAAACCTTAATAATTAATATAATTAAGTTTATGTTGAAATTTAAGCAATATAACGTTATAAACGTCTTCGTTAACGCAAATTTACCTTACGAAATATATATAAAAACGTTATTAAATATCTTTAATTTAACAAGATATTTTTAATTAAAAAGGTTTTATACCGCTTAAAAAACTGCCGTTATTTTGGTAAAAAGACTCTATTAATATATTTAAAAATTTGGAATTTAACTTAATTTCTTATAAGCTTTATCGCTTTTTTTATTAAATAGTACCTTTTCTTTACGTCGACGATATTGTCGCCGCTTATAACAAAAAGATCCAAGTTCTTATTAATCGGTTAATTTAATAAATATAAAAACGGTATAGTTTTTTTTTAAAAAAATGGGGATTTTTAATAATTTCGTAAAATTAAAATAATCTAAAAAAAACCCTTTTAAAATCATTTAATTGTTATAATCCGATTTTATAAATAAAGTAATTAACTTATTTTTGTTAAATATTTAAATAACTTTATATAAACGTTAATAAAAAATGTAAAATTATTACTAAATTTTAATTATAGCTTATTTAAGGTTTATTAATAAATATTAAAAATCTCGGTTTTATCCTATACGTTAAGGTTTATATACGGCCCGATATATTCTTTGTAATATTTAAATTTTTAATTAAACCTAAACCTTAATAACGTATATTATAAAGTAATTAATCGCGTTATACGGTACTTAATCTGTATTAAAATCTTAACTTTATAATTTGGTAACGTAAATTCGATAAATATTTAAAATAACGTGTTTTTCGTGAATAATATATTTAATTTAAAAGTTTTTTAAACTTATATTATAAAATCGTTTAAATAAATCATAATATAACAGACGAATAAATAAATTATAATACTGATTTTTATAACCGAAACGGTATTGTTATTATTTGCGCAAAGTTACTAAAAAAAGTTTTATTTACTTTTTGATTAATTAAAAATTAAAAATTAACTTAAATCTAAACGTTTTAAATATATAATCAAATAATTGTTATAACGTATTACACAAGTAAATCGGTTACCTAAATAAGTCGGTTACTTTTTTAATATTTCGTAACAATTAATCCAAATAAATTAACCATAACGTAATAAATCTATTTTAATTAATTGTATTCTCTGTTACTAACCGTATTTTTAACTTTAAAATAAATTTACGCATTATACCAAAGCTTGTTACGGACGCATATTGCTGTTTTATCTTACCAACCGTCTTATAACGGATTATTTCCAACAGCTATCAACAGTATATCTTTGCTACCACCTTTTTCTGTCGGCTAAAACGATTATTTATCCCGTGTAATAAGTATTATTCTTTATTATAAACGTTTGCTTCATTAATTTCAAACGCGTAAAATCGAATTGTTGCTTTAACAAGTTCTGTATTACCGCGACGCTTTCCGATACGCCTTACGACGCGCCCTGGAACGTGCCCCATAACAAGCCTTACAGCCTTGCCTTATAGCCTTGCAACGCGCTCTGTAACCTCTCGATATAACGTATTTTGCGAATATCTTTAACGTAAAAGCCGAATAAAAAACACTCGCGTATACAGGTTGGGAATTCGGTCGGTAATCGTTTTTTTGTCGGTCGGCTGAAGTACTTTCGAAATAAGGGTAATATTAGCTTAAGCGCGTTAAAAAGTAAGCGGTCGTAGAAGGTTTAAAAGGAAGGGATAACAATATATGCTTACGGCAAGCCTTGATATAATGCTTGCATTTATTTCAAAGCTGTAAATACGGTTAGCGATAGAGAATACAATTAATTGGAATGGATTTATTGCGTTAAAGTTGAATTGTGTGGATTAGTTGTTGCGAGATGCCAAAAGTGACCGATTTACTTGTATAACCGACTTACTTATGTAGTACGTTATTATAAGACTTATTAATGCCAACGTCGCTTTTTTAAAATAAACTTACGGTACGTAATTATATATACTTACTAGTTGTAAAAAATAAGAAAAGAAAAGCTTAATTAAAATAAATTATACGTTTATAAGCAAAATAATAACTAAAAAACTAATTAAAACTTTGTTACAAAAAGCTTTTAACTATTTTAAAAAGTAATTAAAATTAATAAATATTATAAAAGCGTTAAATTGCCGGAAAAAACTCTAAAGGCGATTTTTGATAAGGAATTAACTAATTAAAAAGATATAATTACCAGAGAAAAGATAGAATAAAAAGCTGTAGCTTTAAAAAGTAATAAAAAATAACGATTAACGCTTCGAATTCTTTAAAGCGTTAAAGGGTATATCAGCTAGCTAGGTATGCTAAAGTACTTTCATTAAATAAAACTACGTTTTAATCAGATAATAATTATTCCGTTGCTAGGTTATACAAAAATAGTACGTATACGAAGTATTTGCGTAATTAGCTAAATGCAATAACGTAACTAACATCCATTATATCTAACAGCTTCAACTCCTTTTATCCTTGCAATCCTAAGTGCCACATTAAAGCCCGTTTATTCCCTTACCGCTTTTTTCAGCAAGTTATCTTAATTGCTGACAAGTTACATTAATTGCGAAACAACGTATATATAACGTATAAAAATTGTTAATTGTCTTGGTTATTTTAATATTAAAGATTAGTAACTAAATAACTTTATATATCTTTATAAAAACCCCGGCGGAATGCTTTCTGGAGGCGTTCTAAAGTTTCGGGAAAAATGCCTCCGGAATGTCCTAAAACTTGGAGCTTGGGAAGACTCCTTCCGGTGCGCCCAGGGGCTTGATGATTAAGTTAGTTACCCCTATTTTGCGACATAAATAAAGAATGTGCTTATGTGACTCTATGGTAGACGCTGTTGATAATTGGACTATGAGAGCTCGAACTGCCTCCGAGAGCGGCAAGCGACGCATGTAGGGGTGTGTGCACGTAGACGTCTCCATAACGACCTAACAATCCACATACGTAGTGGCTTGTAAATGGTCGAGTGCAAGTATATAACCTGTTCACAATACCAGCGAGGCTTCATCAGCTATCTTCCCCAGTACCAATGTCGGTTTCCTTGCTCGGCTCCCAGCCGGATCTATGTCCCGAGTTCTTCAGATGCCTACCTGTAGGCCGGTTGTGAAGATGCCAATCTACCCCTATTTTCGTCCTATGACTCCTAATTTTCGTCGAGCGATAACTTGGAGTGCCTCAAACAACTTCATCGGTGCACTTATTGGCCCAGGCATCCCGATATTTCGAGTTAAGCGCAATGATAGAAGTGCTCATACTTTTGCTTTCGACGGGTCTCAGGACTCCCGGAGTCGCGAGCTCATCCTGATCCACACTAGTACCGGAGCAGAGGCGGGTCGCGGCCAGGCGGCGCCCGCCGCCCGGCGCTGGCGGGGTGCTGGTCAGCTCCACGCTAGGCAGTCCTCCACTCACGACGCGGGCGGTTGAGCTCAGCAGCCTCACACCGCCAACAAAGAGTTGCGAGGTTACATCTTCTCTGGAACTCGTTCGCCGCTGAATTCATAAGGCAAGTATTTAACCGCATTCGTACTATCTCTATACCTTTAATGAAACAACCTTTCAGTCGCAAGCACAACCTTTATGGATTCGTTTGCAGGCATCTCCCCTCACCTACCGCTGTCCCCTTCCGATCCCACGGAGATACGGATTGTCAGACTGTATCCAGGACGGTTCGACGATGAAGTCCGCTGCGAGCTGGAGCACTTTTCTTTGGCCAGAGGAGACGCTTCCTACATCGCGCTCTCCTACACATGGGGCAACCCTACTGTCACCGCACCCATTCGTCTGGACAACGTGCCATTTCCTGTTACCCTAAACCTGGAATCTTTCCTCCGCCATATGCAGACAATGCTCTTGACAATTGTTGAGCATCTTCCGGAGGTTTTGCGTTCGCTACGACCGGAATGCGCCGTGATCAGAAATATCGTCGCGCAACGAGTCCTTGAAGACTTCAACCTCCCTCGCAACTTCCCTGCGACTAACGAACCGATAATTACCGACCTAGTGCGACATCACATCCACAGAATGATGATAGATCAGGGTTATCAGGCAGAAGTGATAGATGGATTGATTCACACTCCAGGCGATAGCGTAATGGCGCGCGGTGACTCCACAGCGTGCTATATTACGCTGTGGATAGATGCTATCTGCATCAATCAGCGGGACCAGGAAGAAAGAAATGAGCAAGTCAGTCGGATGAAAGACATCTACAGCCAATCCCCCTCAACTATAATTTGGCTTGGAGACACTCTCCCCTCAAACGACAATGTTGACACCGCCATCGACCTCATACATGATATTTATCGCGCTGTGCAGCCGCATCTCGAGGGAGAAATAAACTGGCCCGCCGTTTTGGACCAAATAACATCGGACGACTTTGCGGCCCCAGGACTGGAAATTCTCCGGCAAATTCTGACTCTCAGCTGGTTTTCTCGGGTTTGGATCATACAAGAAGTGGCCACTGCCACAGGACCCATCATCGCTCTTCTGGGTTATCGACCGATTCCCTGGCGCTTCCTTACACACGTAGTGTTCGCAGCCTGTGACGATATGTGCAAGCTCTCAGACGATTATGCAGTAGGGCTCATGTTCCGAGGCGATGCAAAGAACATGTCTGCCCTGCGAGACATGACCAAGGAGTATGCGGCGATGATACAACTTCGTCGTGAGGCTACGGGCAGTATTGACGTCCCAGAGAGACTCTACTCCCTTCTTCGACAGACTTGCGGCATCTTCAAGACAACAGACGGGCACGACGTTCTTTACAGCCTTCTGGGTTTACTTGGTTCGGATATCATCCCTCCAGAATTGGCTCCCAACTATAACAGCACTATTTCCAATGTCTTTCACCAATACGCGATTTACCTCGTCAACCACACAAGTAAAATCGATTTTTTAAACATTCGCCGGAGAGCCCTGACCGGCGCACCCAGCTGGGTGCCTGACTGGCGATATGCTGGTATGGATAAGCTTCCACTCGACCAAGACCAACGCATGGCTGGTTCACCGCGAATCACGGAAAATGGTCTGTGCTTGGAACTTGACGGATTACCATTGGGGAGAGTAGTTACCGTGGTTCACCCAACTGCTATCGCAGCTAGCCTTGATCGAGATGATATCGCTAGGCTGTCAGACGAGGCGGACGACAGTGAATTCGATAGGAGAATGCGCGCTATCATCCAAGGTTTGCAGAACCTAAAAAGGATGTGCGTCACGAACCTTAAGTCTAACACGGGCATTGCTTTGAATGATTTCCCATGCGACATATGGCGACGTTTCTGGACTGCGAACGACGAAAGTCACCGAGCTGTAATTGAGATGGTGGATGAGAACCAGGAAGTGGAAACATGGATTGATGATAAGTCAAGGACACTACTCCTCTTATTGAGCTACGAGATTCGACGAATTTCTATGACCGGGTTAGCCATTTTAGATGGGTTTCAATTGGTCACAACGTGCCGTGAGGATGATCCAATCCTAGAGGGTGACATTGTTGTTGCATTGAGGGGGTTTAAGCAGCCCTGTATTCTTCGTCAGGATGGGCATTGCTTCTTTTTCGTTGGGGCTTGTGGTACGAATTCTTTCGAACTCAGCGATTCAGAAGCGGCATTCGCAGCTGGATCTGAGAGGTTTAAACTCGTTTGAAAGAGCGGCCTGATTTGTCCAATAGTCAAGGAGAAATATTAAATATTCTATACTACATAAGCCAACGGTACTTTATATCCGTCGTGGCGTTTCTGTTCGCTTCGCGTCTTCCTTTATGCGGGGAAAATAGAGCTCAGTATAATGATGCCACCCAGCGTTTGGGCTGTGAGTTGGCGAGGCTGTCGTCATCTTGAAAGCAAAGGGCTGCTTAGTTGGAACTATTAATGATGAGATGCTTGGCTCTTTGTTGGGAGAAGGCAGATAGGATGATTTTCAGTGTCTCCGAGGGTCCCTATTAATATGGTCATATCTAATAGATCTATGAGGTTATTAGATGTGTGGTTGTCTCTAAGCTAGGTATAAATCTGGTCATCTGTGAAGAGTCCTTTTTTTTAACCACCAGTGCCATGATGAAGATAGGATATTAAATTACTCCGTTATCTCTATACTTATTACTTCCGGTAATAATACTATTCCAGCTACAACCAAGCCGCGGAACCGACCTAGATCCGCTTTTTATACCTTATAACGGAACTAAGCCGGAGATTTTTGCCCTTAACCCGGAATAATAAATAAAAAAGTAAAGTAATCCGATCCCGTAGCCATATCTTTTGTTACGGTTATTTTTACGAAAAAAACGTTTAAGAAAACAAAGTTTATTACGTATTCTGCTTTATTATATAAACTAACTGGGTATTCCGTAAATATTATGCCGTTAATAAAAACCACCGTATTAAATCGGCGCCCTTATTTCGCTTTTTAACTCCGGGTTCGAATTTAAACTACCAAACATTCCAATCTTCCTTGATAAAACAGTTTTTCGGCGGTATTAAGTTAGTAACATAATCTATAACTTCGTTATTACGGAACTTCCTATAAACGTTTAAAACGATATAACCGATCTTCGGTACAAGCAAGACACGGATGGTGTCGCCAATATGCTCTGTCACATCGCACAGAAGTGCGGGTTCCCCATGGAAGATGTCCTGAATGAAGTTTCAGGCAGCACGACGGCTGATACTGCTGGCAACCGGGAGTACAACCTAACGGTTCGAGGCTTTTCTGTCCTAGCAGAGTTTCCGTCCCATCTGGATAAGCTTCCCATAACGGTACCTCGACAGCCCATATTCAGAGTGGACGGAGCAACCAACATGCGAGAACAGTGCACCAATGCCTTGAAGGATCAGGCATGCTATAGATGACGATAACCGTTTCATTATTGTTCACCTCAAGCTCACATCTGAACTCCTTTCTCCTTGCGCAGAGGCCTACATTGCACAGAATGCTTCCGACCCCGACCATACTGCACCCAAGCCGGCGAACAGATTCAATGTGCTGGCACTGCCCGAACCATCAGTTGACGAACCGTCCGAGCTGTTCAGCTTTACCACCTCCACTCCAAGGACGAAGACCTACCATCCAGAGACAAAATATAATACGGAGGAAGCTTATTTGGTCTTATTGGACCTATTGCCAATATTCGTATCTACGGAGAAGTAGCTGGCCGACAATTGGTGGAAGATCATCACTAGTAAAGGAGACGTGGATACCTCGGCTGTCCTGACCAATACCTGTCTCATGTTTCTTCGGTCAATCGGGGGCGATCTTCACAGCATGTTCAAGCCCCATGGAGGTATTATCGCTGTTATAAATGCTTTCCTTCAAAAAGGCCGACAACAATCGAGTGAGTTTCACTTCAAAGGGTTGAGGGACGTCACCCAGACCCACCGGACCTGGGAATATGCTATGAAAAGCTCCACGCAGTCTGGACCGGCCGAGATCACGGAGTTAATGAGAGCACTCAATACCACGGAGGCTGATCCAGAATATCACGCAGCAACTTCCGAGTGGATTAAATTCATTCAACTTTCTAAATCCGCCTCAGGCCTTTTGGTCCAAAATGAGGTTACGAACGGCAGCATCAAAGTCATAGAGGGACAGGACATAGGTCTGCGGCTCCTCTTCTAGCTCCATATAACTATTGAGATCAACCAGATGCTACATGGAGCACGTATAAGCCTCAGCAGCAGCTATATACGACTTGCAACAAGACTCGTGAGAGCATTGTATCGACGCTCCACCTTCATGGTATTGTCAGCGAAGACGCAAAAGAGTCCTCCTGCAATAAGAGTTTGGAGGAGGTCAGCCAAACGGTAGGGTTTGCAATGGGTACCCAATGGGTACCCATTCACTACCCACAGCGTAAATCAATACTCCATAGAAGCTTAACGCTTCCGGTTACCTAGATATAATTATTATAAAAGTAATTCCGTATCGTTTACTGGCTTTTATTACTTATTTATGATTGAAAAGATCATCCGTGGGTACTGGTGGGTAGCGTGGGTGGGTGGTTAGTGCAAACCCTAGCCAAAACGATCAAAGACGCCGGTTTTAAAGATCCCCTGGCGAAACGGGCGAGAAAGAAGGGAATCGAGTGCGAACAACACGAATTCCTGGGTCTGAATCGGATACTAAATGGCGTTATGCTGTTTTACTTTCATGGCTTGAACTGCACTGTATCTATCGACTAGATCTAGATAGTTTCTCAGGTCGCCGCGTTGTTATTTCCGAGGTGGGGTGTTACTGGATCGTTTGGGTTTCCCTTTTCACGCGCTCGTCCTGTCTAAATCGTAAACCCAGAGTAGTACGAATCGTCGATAGTTGACGTCGCGGACCTACATATAACACTTACAATTTCACGTTAACGCAGTCGAATTAACTTGCATGTCTGACGGTTTTGGTGGTGTCAGCAAGAAGGACAATAAGGGGAGGTGTCCTACCACTATTGTTACTCTCATTTCGAATCAAAGTATCGGGGCCCCACTTAGCTTCTGAATCACACACCTTTTTTGCAACGCAACTTTCAACTTCGCTATAAGCATTCAAGCGATATATCTTAACAATTAAAAGGCTGTAAACGTACAGCCAGATATAGTTATGTAGCCCTCAGCGAAGGCTACATTTTAATACCGGGTATATTTTTTATAACTGTTATATTCGATAAAAAGCAGATTTTTAAATAACAATTTTGCGATTATACTATACGAATTCTTTAATAATTTCGTATAACGATTAAAGAGGGTTTTTAATTATTAAACTTTAAGCGTACGGTTTATATTAATAAATAAATTATAAATATTAAATAATAAAGTTAGTATTATTACGTTTAATAATAATAAAATATATTTTACGTAATTAAATATTATTATAAGTTATTATTTCGAAATTTAAAAAATAAAAAACGATCGTAATTATATATTTAAATCGTGCTTTAAATAGTTTTGTATAGTTATTTAAAGTTATACCGTATAACTAAATAGTTATGTTTTAATATTTAAAGCTATATTGCTTTATTAAATCCTGCTTTGTTTTGATATGTAAAGCCCTGCCGATTATAGCGTAGTTTTCCAGTTACCTGTAATACGGTTGCAACCGTGTCCTTGAATTACCGAAACGTCCGAGACGTCAGGTCGTAATACGATTTCCTTTTTTTAAAATTTTCGTTTTCGAAGATTATCCGTAGTTTTGTAATAAGTGTATTTTTTTCCTTTTTCCTTTTTTAATTATGTTATTATGGAGGAACGTCCGGTTAAGTTTCGCAAGCGTAATTACAGAAAAAAACGTATCGAATTTGTTTTTTATATTCAATAATTAAGTTTCGAAGTTATGCCTTGTATTTTTTGTTTTCGTAATTATGCGATATATGTTATGTCCGAAGATTTATTGCGTTATAATAATTATGTTTTTTATTAACGTATTTGCAATAGGTCCGGTATACCCGTTTTTTTTACATAACATTATCTAAAAGTTTAAACGTTTAAAGCGTAAGGAAATTTTAGTTAAATAATAATTTTTATGTTTTCAGTAAAAGATAAATAAAGCGATTAATCGTTTCTAATATTTAAAACGTTAAAAAAAGTAATTTCGTATACGAAATGTTAAAATGGTTCGTTACGGTTTATAGTTATTTAACGAATTAAAAAAATAAGAAGGGTAAAAATAAGGACGTACGGGGTTAGGTATATTTTCGCTTATTTTAACGTTAATATTATAGCCCAGCAAGGCTTGGCCTCTCCAAAACGGTCGGAGGCTACAAAAGGACAAACTCCGACCATAAGCTTAAATTACGTAATTTATGATCACGGTAGATCCGGTAATCAAAAATGATTACAGTAGTTTAATTATTAATAATTACCACGACGACAGTAATTAATCGTAATCCGAAGTAATCAATAGTGATTATTATAAATTAACAAAAAAGATATATACGCTTATTATTTCCTATAGCTTTAGATAATACCAGCTTGTAATATAACTTAATTACTTAAATTATTTTTAATTATTTATTATTACCAAACGTAACTAATTTATTTTTTATTGTTCAGTTTTCTATAATACTATTATTAACATAAACCCGTATAATTAAGTTTAATAATTAATTAATTAACCTAGCCGTTATACGTTACAAACTTTTATTTAATAGTACAGTCGGATTTTAAGTAATATTCGAACCGTTAATATGTCAACCAGTACATAAGCAATAATTATTCCGGAGCTTATAACTTAGCAGCTCTAAAACAAAATTAAGGAATTCGAAATTACTGTTTAATAATTTACGAACGAAATGGTAACAACCTAATAAGTGGATCTTTGTAAAATAAAACCCAAAAAATCTTAGCTTTATAACGGGAAAAGAAACGTTTAAAGTTTCTTAACTTAGGCGCGGGTTTATTTTGGTCTTAAAGGACTTACTGATCCTACGGATTAGATCCTTATTATCGCTACTTACCTGGAAAAAAACGCCCTTAATTAATTTGAACCTATTATAAGGGACCTTTTGGAAAATGGAGAGTTAGATTAGGAAAAAACCATCCGAAAGGTTTTTTCCAGTTACGTCAACTTTAAAAACAAATTTAAAAGCAATTTCAAAAATCCGGATAACGAATAAGTTACAATTTAACAAATCTTCTAACTGCGTCAAAAAAGACTAGCTTTTAAGTATGCCGTAAAATTTAAAAACTTTATAGCAAGGGTAAGGTAAATGGATAACGAAGATAATACTTTAATTAATATGTTTTACAAAGGCTTAAAAAAGGACGTTAAAAACGAAATTATTAAATTTTTACAATTTACGATACTTAACAAGTATATTACGGAAATAATAAAAATTAATAACCGATAATTTAAAAAACGACAAAAACGATAAAAATATTTTATTTTACGGGTCGGATATTCCAGGGCTAATTAAAAAAGAAGGCATAAAGTATTTTTTATTTCCTTTAAAACAATACCAGGATTTATAGAACTTAGCATTACTTAACGACCAAATATAAACCAGGTATAATATTATAATTACGGCAAAATAAAACATGTAACCAAACGATATAAATTACTACCGAAAATTAATAAAAAAATACATTAAACCTTAATATTTAAGGAATCACCGAAAAGTTAAAATAATAACATACAAGTTAATATAATCCGAATTTAAAATAACTATTAATTTGTTACGGAAATACCATAAAAGTTTAAAAAAGCTAAAACCCTTTTCCAAACAACAATTAAACAGAATTCCTTAACGTTTATCCAATAATTACAGAATTACCAAAAATAACAGAAACTCCCAAAAGTAACTATACCAATTAATCCAAAAAAAATACGATAAGAACTAAAAATAGCTAGGGCCTTTTTACAGGCGACGGTAAAAAAATAGATTTAGGAAACGCAATATACAAATTTCCATCTTATTAATTATAATTAATCCCGATATCCCGTTTACGTAAAAAAAAAGTAACGGATTTATAACCGAATTACCCGTATATAAAAAAAAAGTTTTAACTTTTATAGCCAAACTGGATATAATCGGATACATTAACAGTAATACCGAAAATTACGAACTTTTATTACATAAGAAAAAATTAAAAACATAACACCAATTCTAATATAACCAAAAAACAAAGATACCCCCCAAAAAACCTTACGTACTATTTCGGATAATGCAATTATTAAACCGAAAAAAAACTAATCCAAAAAACGGTTAATAAACATTATTAAAAAGCTATTACTAATTTCCAAACGCAATTAACGTTTAAAACAAACCTTCAGTAACGGAAGGCATTACAAAAAGAATTAACAAAATTCTCTAACTAAAACCAATTAACCTTTTATATAAAATAAAAGGCTATCGGAAAACTAAAACACAACATTTACGAAATAATAAATTAATTATACCAGCACGAAAAAGTTTTTTAACTTAAAACTTAACTACGCCGTTAAAAAAACCAGATAAAACAAATTCAAAAAATATATAAACAACTTACGAAACAAATCCAATAACTTACCAAATCCTTAAATAAAGAACGCTATTTATAAAAAAAGCTTCAAAATAACGCAAACCGGAAATAACAATAAAAACTTCCCAAAATAACTTTAAATATAACGATAAAAGCCAATAACAACTTTATTTCTCTAAAAATACGAATTAAAATATACTAATATACCGTAATAATAAACTACAAAACTTTAAACGTTAACTATATTATTCCGAAGTTAATAAATCAGTTTAAACTGCTATGGAAAAATAAAAAACCCTTATATCGCCGAAAACGCCGAAAATTAGGCATTTACTTACGATAACGGAAAAATTATACGCAAAATTAATCACCTCGAGATTTTTATCCAAAAACGAATTCAAACAATTAACTTCGATATTATTCCGTTAAAGAATTACGATATATGTTAAGAAAACCATAATTATATTAATACAACCCTTTAATCGATTAAAATACTAGCTAAATAAAATTTACTTTATACCTTATTAATAAACAAAAAAAAACGAACAAAATCTTTATATTCGATTAACAAAAAAAAATTACGAATACAGGTATAAAAATACGATAAAAACCTTATTACCTAAAAAAACACAATACAAAAAAGAAAAAGGGCATAATAAACGTATTCGACGTATCATAACCGCTATCCGGGCATAACTTTACGACATAAACAAAATTTTAGAATACCAACCCGAAAAGCTAAAAAAAAACATAACTAATATACCACCACAATATCGCAAATACAAGCGATTGTTTTAAAAAAAACTTAAAACGAAACTATTAAAGCATAACAAATGAAATTATAAAATAATCTTTAAAAAAAGCATTTTACTTAAATTTTACCTTATTTATAATTTAAATAAAACAAAACTTTATACCCTACAAAAGTACCTGGAAAATAAATTCCAAAAAGATGGATTCGAAGATCCACATCTTTAATTAAATATTTTATATTCTTTATGCCCAAAAAAAAACGGCAAGTTTCGGTTAATAATAAACTATCGACATCTTAACAGTATTATTATTAAAAATAAAACACCTTTATTACTAATTACCAAAATAAAGGACTGCTTATAAAAAGCTAAATAATTTACTGCTTTAAATTTTAAAAATAACTATAACCTAATTCGAATTAAACCAGGATATAAATAAAAAACGGCTTTTAAAACGAAATACGGATTATATAAATATTTAGTTATACCAATAAAACTTACGAACGTATTAATAACTTTTCAGTAAATAATTAACTACGTACTTCGAAAATACCTAGATATTTTCGTTATGTATTATTTAGAAGATATTTTAATCTTTTCAAAATTAAAAAAGGCACATATAAGATGCGTTTACTAAATTTTTTAAGTTTTATAAGATGCCAATTTATTAATTAACGCCGAAAAAATCAGTTCCACACCCAGAAAATGGAATATCTGGGATACATTATTACACTAAAATATATCAAAATAAACTTAAAAAAGATTGTAACAGTTCCCGAATAACCGATACCTATTATTGTTATAGAAATATAAGCATTTATTAAATTTGCTAATTACTACCAAAAATTTATCAAATACTTTAACAAAATTGCGATATTTTTATTTAATTTTACTATAAAAAAAACGAATTCCAGTAAATAACGGAAATAAAAAAAGTTTTCCAACAGATTAAAGACGTAATTATTAGTAAACCAATATTAATCATATATAACCCAAAATACCTAATTAAGTTAAAAACCGACTTTTCGGATTATGTATTAAACGCGGTTATCGGATACCGAAACGATTAAGAAATATTTTACCCGATTACTTTCTATTCCTACAAATTAAAAAAAATTAAATTAAATTATGCCATTCCCAATAAAAAATTTATAGTTATCGTCAAAACTTTTCGAAAATTTAGGCATATACTTAAAAAAACCTTTATTAAACTAAGGTTTACATTAATTACAAAAACTTTACGCGTTTTATTATTATACGAAAACTTACAAAACGACAATTACGTTACGCAGAAAAGCTAACGATATACAACTTCGTTATTATTTACCAAAAGGGTTCTAAAAACGGCAAAGTAAATACCCTTAATAAACGATTTAACTTAAAAAAATTAATTAAAGTTAATTACAAAATTTTCGATATTACGTTAAAGAAATACTTAAAATTACGACAAATTATAACAATCAAAACAATACCCCCTAATTTACATTAAAAAATCCAGCAATATAATAACAACTTACTTAACAATTAAAAAACAAACAAAATCCAAATACAAGAAAAATATTAACAGAACCTAATATAAGATATATATTAATACCCACTTTATAAATATCCAGAAATCTACAAAACTCTAAAACGACTACAGCGTACCTATTACTTTCTTAAAATAAAAACAACAATACAAAAAGTAAAAAAAAATACAACATTTACGCCAAAGCAAAAACTCCATGGCATAAACCATACGGAAAATTACAACCACTTCCAGTTTTATAGCAACCATAAAATTCGATTATCATAAATTTCATCACTAAATTTCCCTTATCCGAAAATCCAGCAACAGGAATATATTATAACAGCATCTTCGTAATCGTCGACCGATTCACCAAATTTTCCTATTTTTTACCTTATAATAAAAATACCGATACAAAATAAATAACATATATCTTTTTCGGACATATCTTTAGTATATATAAACTACCAACTGAAATTATCTCAAATAAACAGGCAAATAAAACGGTTAAATTAAACCCTTAAAACTTACTTACGATATTATATTAACTACGAACAAAATAATTAAATTAAAAAACTACTAATAACTTAGTTGGCCTATAATATTAACTATTAAGAAAATATTAAAATAACCTTAACAAATGCGAATTTTGGTTTTATACTAAAAGGTTACAGAAAGATACGCGATAACGACCTAATTAACGTTAAACCATTTTAACGTCAAAACAACTTAAATAGCTACATACAGAAATAAAGACAAAATTTAAATTTATACGTAACCAAATAAAAAAATATTATAACTAAAAAAAATTAAAAAAACCAACTTTTACAAAAAGAAATATAATTTACCTAGCTACCAAAAACATCAAAACCAAACGCTCAAATCAAAAACTCGATTTTAAGTATATTGGACCATATAAAGTTTCAAAAAAATTTTAAAAAATAATTACGAATTGGAATTACCTCCGAAAGTTAAACTCCATCCAATCTTTCATATTTTCTTACTTAAATCAATAGCAGATATTATCAAAATCAATACAAAACAAAAGGATAAAGCAAAAAAAGATATACTAATATACGAAACAGAGAAAATTTTAAACGTACGCAAAAAGGACGGACTTACTAAATATTTGGTTAAGTAAAAAAATTACCCGGACTCCGAAAACACCTAGGAACCCGCCAAAAATTTCATAAGCGCCTAGGGTCTGCTAAAAAACTTTCACCAATAACGCCGGAATTGCTAGCCATAACCCTCCAGTTAATACTATCGGTAATAAACTAATTAATGTTTTTAATACCCGACCAGTCCACTGGACCAGGAACCTGTACCAACGCAGTAGCATTAATCTCCAGGCCTGCCTATTCCCATTTTTCTTTTTTTTTTTAACTCGTTTAAAAATTAAAAACCACGTTACATCATAATAACACCTTTTAAGCGCGCCAAAGTTTTTTATTTACGTAGCCGAATTAAACGAATTAAGACCTTATTCATTTTTTTAATAACGGCGTTATATTTTTAAGTAACGTCGTTGTAACTTTAAAAAATGCTTCTCCGCAAACGTCTTTTTCCGTTCAAGGCGTTAATGTTTACAACAAATACTTTGCAATAAAGATACCGGCACGCCGGTTCCATTACAAAAACGGCCCCGGGAAACATATTTTTTATATTACGATATATTTTCCATTATTTCGCACTTTAATCCCTTTAAAAAATACCAAAAATAAGGTATAACTTTAAAACCAAAATCGTTAAAAACTTCTACGAATTTAATACAACAAACGGTAAAAAAAACGTAGCTTGCGATAAATTCTGTTTTTTTAATTAAATATATTAATTATTAAAAAAAGTAATAATAAAAAGGGGAAGTTACTTACCAGAAATTACAAATAAACAAATTAATTTTTAAAAACAAAAATTTAAAAAAAAATCGTATTATGGCTTAACAAAACTTGGCCTTTCCAAAACGGTCGGAAGCTGCAAAAAGATAAATTCCAACTATAAACTTAAGTTACGTAATTTATAATTACGGTAAATCCGGTAATCAAAAATAACCACAATAATTTAATCACTAGTAATTACCATAACGACAGTAATTAATCGTAATCTAAAATAATTAATAATAATTATTGTAAATTAATAAGAAAGATATATACGCTTATTATTTCCCATAATCTTAAATAATACCAGTTTGTAATATAGCTTAATTACCTAAATTACCCTTAGTTATCTGCTATTATTAAACGTAACTAATTTATTTTTTATTGCTTAGTTTTCTATAGTACCACTGCTAACATAAACCCGTACGACTAGGTTTAATAGTTGGTTAACTAGCCCAGCCGTCACAGTTAATTCCGACTTTGGATTAGTCGGGTATCGAAAATACCAACTAACCGTTTATTAATTAATTTAATTAAAGGTTTTTAGTTAATATTTCCGGCGCTGTTGGTAAAAATTTCGTAATAGCTACTAGGCGTTTATAAGGTGTTAAACGGGTTTTCATGTATTTTCCGAATCTAGGTAATTTTTTTATTTGATAAAATATTAGGTAAGTCCGTTTTTTTTTCGTACGTTTAGTACTTTTTCTGCTTTATAGATTAGCGCATTTCTTTGGATTTTTTCGTTAAATTCTGTGTTGATTTTGATGGTATCTATTATTGATTCGAGTAAGAGAACGTGGAAAACCGGGTATATCTTAACTTTAAAGGGTAATTTTGGTTCGTAGTTATTATTTGAAATTTTTCTGATTATTTTGTATGGATTAATGTATTTATAGTTTAATTTCTGGCTTGGTCGTTTGGTTTAGATATTTTTTGTGGCAAGGTAGATTATTTTTCCTTTTTGGAAGGTTGGTCTTTTTAACCTTTTTTGGTTGTAGTATTTTTGTATTTGTTATCGTATGAATTTTAATTTTGTGTTTATTTTGTAATGTAGTTGTTTGAGTGTGTTTATTGTGAGGATAGTTTTTACATTAGCTAGTCCGTCTGTTTGAGGTTTCAATGTATTTGATAATTGATGGTTTAGTTCTAGCTGTGCTATTAGGCCTTGCCAGAATTTCGATGTAAATGTGATTTCTTTGTTTAAGATGATTTTTATAGGTAATCCGTGTATATTAACGATATGTTTGAAGAAAATGTATGCTATTTATTCGATATTTGTATTTTCGTTATATAGTAGAAAGTAAGAAAATTTTATAAATCGGTTAACGATTAAAAATATGTTGTTATAACGTATTTCTGTAGCAGGATTGTTTGAAAATAATAGCTTTGTAATAAAATCAAATGTAATTGAATTTTATGGTCGTTTTGTAACTGGTAGGAGTTGTAATTTTCCGTAAGGTTTATGTTGTCGTAATTTGGCTTTGTTGTATATGTCGCATTATTGTAATGTTTTTTTTATTTGTTTTTTTATGTTAGGGAATATGTATGTTTTTTGTAAACGTTTAAGTGTTTTGTTTGTTTTTGGGTAACCGTAAAGCTAATGTTCGTATATGTGTTTTATTAATTTTTGTTAGTATTTTTCTGGTATTTGTTATTTTTTTATCGTTATTTCTTGGTAGCTTTTTATTGTATTGTCGTATTTTTATGTAAAGGTTGTTAGATTGTTATTGTTTAATTGTTACAATCTGTCATGTTTTAAGATGTTTTTCCGTTATGACATCAAAGATCGTATGTTGGATTTTGGTAAGTTTTTGTTTTTTAAGTCGGGTCGTCGACTTAAGGCGTTTGTTTTGTTATTTTTTAAGCCTTTTTGGTAAATGATAACGAAATTGTAATTAATAAGTTTTTTTGCGTAACGTAGTTATCGTTTTGTTAACTTTTTGGTTGTCGTAAACCGTATAAGATTTTTGTAATCCGTATAAACCTTAATTTGATGTATGTTATTTCGTAATATGTATTTGAATTTTCGGAATGCGTATATTATGGCTATAAATTCTTTATCGGGTATGGCATAGTTTAGTTTTGTTCTTTTTAACTTATAGAAATAAAATGCGATAAGGTATAATATTTCATTATTATTTTTATATCCGATAATTGCTTTTAGGGCATAATTTAATACGTTAGTTTTAAATTTGATAGGTAATAACTTTTTTGATTTCTTGGAAGGTTTGTTTTGTTATTTTTGTTTATTTGAATTATCGTTTATTCTTGGTAAGGTTTATTAGTGGTATAGCAATTTTGCTAAAGTTTCGGAAAAGCTTTCTGTAATAATTAATAAATCTAAGAAAAGCTTGTATTTTTTTAAACGGTACTTAGTTTTTTTTATTCCGTAATTGCCGTAATTTTCTTAAGGTTTAGTATGATACAACCTAGGGTAATAATATATTTAAAATATTTAATTTTCTGTATATGGAATTGATTCTTTTTGCGTTAATTAGCAAGTTAACATTTTGTAAGGCTTATAGGATTATATGGATATATTTTTTATATTACTTTTTTATCTTTAAAAAAGTTAAAATATCGTTAAGGTAGCAAATAACAAATATATCTAGATGTTTTCGCAGTACGTAATTGATTATTCGTTAAAACGTTGCTAGGGTATTCGTTAGTTTTATAGGCGTAATTAGGTATTCGTATAATTTATATTTCGTTTTAAATGCCGTTTTTTATTTATATCCTTTTTTAATACGAATAAGGTTATATCTATTTCGTAAATTTAATGTGGTAAATTACTTAACTTTTTATAAGCGATCTTTTATTTTTGTAATTAAAAGTAATAGTATCCGGTTTTTTAAAGTAATGTTATTTAGGTATTGGTAATTTATAACTAAACGTAGCTTCCTGTTTTTCTTAAATATAAAAAACATAAGGTATCCGCCGGAAAATGTCGATTAGCGTATTTATCCCTTTTAAAATCTATAGTTTAGGTATTTTCGTAAAATATATAGTTCTTTTTCGTTTAAAATATAAATAAGGTAAAATTTTAATAATGTGCCTTTTTTGAAAATTATTTTATAATTTTATTCGTTATGTTTTGGCAACTTTATGTTTAATTCTTTTTTAAATAATCCTTTGTATTTGCAATATTGTGGTCATATATTAGTTATGTTTTTTTGTTTTGTTTTTTCGGGTTAAGTTTTTAGGATTTTATTTATGTTGTATAACTGTATCCGGATAGTAGCGATAATATGTCGAATACGTTTGTTATGCCCTTTTGTTTTTTTATGTTTTGTCCTTTTGGGTGGTAAAGTTTCTGTCGTATCTTTATGTTTGCATTCGTTTTTTTTTAGTCCGATTAAATGTAAAGATTTTTTTTTGTTAATAGAATGTAAAAAAAGCTTTACTTAGTTAGTACTTTAATTAATTAAGGGGTTATATTGGTATAACTATAGTTTTTTAAAAATTATGTCGTAGTTTCTTAACTGGACGATATCAAAATTAACGGTTTGGATTTTTTTTTTTGACGAAAATCTGGAAGTAATTAATTTTTCGTATAACTTTTTCATTATCGTAAGTAAATGCTTATTTTTCGGCGTTTTTAACGATATAAGGGTTTTTTTATCCTTTTACGGCAGTTTAAAAGCGTTTATTAACTTTAATGCGATATAGTTAACGCTTAATGTTTTGTAATCCATTATTACGGTGTATTAATAGATTTTAATTCGTATTCGTAACGTTATAAAGTTATTCGTTATTTTTGTTATTATATTTAAAGTTATTTTGGGAATTCGGTTTACGTTGTAATTTCGTTATAACCGATTAATATATCGTCGATATGCTTAATAAATTTTGTGGATTTTTTAATTCGATTCGTTAATTATTTGTTAACTTTTCGTAAATAGCCGATTTGCTTATTTTGTATTTTAATTTGTACCTTTATTTTTATGATACGTATTTCGTAATTTTGATTAGTTATTTCCCGTCCGGGTACTGCTTGTTTAGCTTAATGCTGCATATCGTATTGAACTAATTTTTCTATTAGTTTTTGGATTTCTTTTTTAAGTTTTCGTCGTTTTTCGGGGTCCGTGGTAAATGTTAAGTTGAACTGTAAATTGCCGATTGTTCGTTATATTACTTTTATTACCGTATGGTATATTAATTCTTTTGGCGTTTAGTAATTATATTATTGGTAGTAATTTAAACGATCGTTATATAGATAATGTTTCCTTTTTGGTTAATTTCGTTTAGCTGCAAATGTATTAATTTTATTTTGTAATACGACAATGCGAAGATGTAAATATTATCGTTAATTGTTTTTATTTGTTTTATTTTAAGGAAGTTAAAAATTTTTTTTTATATTTTATTAACGCGTCGTACGATATATGGTTGTTATTCCTTATAAATTACGTAATTACGTTGTATATAGTTTATTAGGTAAATTACCTTATAGTACCTGGGTTTTTTTGGTAGTAAATATTTTACTTATTTTTAATACTTTTAAATTTATTATTTAAGGGCCTATTGTTTTTTGGGTTTTAAGGGGTTACCGAACTTATATTAATTGGGTTTTTTTATCCCGTTTATTTTGCGACTTGTTATCGGATCGTTAATTATGTTAACGTTTTGACTGTTTTTATTTTTTGTTAAATCTTTTCGTTTAAATTCGGACTTTTTTAAGGGCATATTATAACGATTATTTTCTTTAATCCGTTATTTTGTAGGGTTTTTTTAGGTATTAGTTATTAATATATATATTTTTTAGGTTGCTTTGGTACCCTGTATTTACGTGTTAAATGTTCTTTTTTGTTATAATTGTAATACTGGACCTGATTTAAATTTTGTAATTAAGTCGTTTTTAATTCCATAGGTCCTGGCTGCGTGTTATAGAACGTAAAAAGTATTTCGCGTTTTTTCCTTTGGTTGGGCTTATATTGTCCCGTTCGTAAGGTAAATTAATTGTTTTTTTTGCGGCGTCGTTTATATTGTCGGTTGTTAATTTTGATAATTTTTGTAATGTACTTGTTAAAAATATTAAGTTATTCGAATTTAATAAATCGTTTTTAATATTTTTTTAAACCGTTATAAAATATGTTAATTAAATTGTTATCGTTATCGTTTGTTTAGCCGGTTTTAGCTATAAGGTTTCGAAATATTATTATATATTTGGATGTTAATCCGGTTTGTCGTAAATATAAGATCTGTTATGTTGTTATGTGTTCCTTATCGGGGTTATCGAAATTTGTTTTAAATTTGTTTCTAAAATTAACGTAATTAGCAAAAAGTTGCTTTATAAACGTTGCTTTGTTAGCGTTTGCATTTTCCAGATAGTTTTTTATTACGGGTTTAAATTAATTAAAGGTATTTCTTATAAAAAAGCTGTAATAATAAGGATTTTTTCTGTTAGGTTATTGATTTTTGAAAAATATAAATAAATTCGAACTTGAATTAAAAAGTTTTAAACGTTTTTTTTTTCGTTATACGGTTAAGGTTTGCTTGTTTTAATTCGTAAAATTTAAACGCGTGCCGTAATATCCATAGTTATAGTAAGTTATTAAATAATAAGTTTTAACTAGTTGATCCGGTTTTGAAACTGCTGGGTAATATCGTTTTGGTTACTGGTTGATATAGTATTTGAAATATCGCTTAGAGCTTAACGATTTTTTTAAATAAAAGTTTATAACGTATAACAATTAAAAGGGGTTTTTAATTATTAAATTTTAAACGTAAGGTTTATATTAATAAATAAATCGTAAATATTAAGTAATAAAATCGGTATTATTACGTTTAATAATAATAAGATGCATTTTACGTAATTAAATATTATTATAAATTATTATTTCGAAATTTAAAAAATAAAAAGTAATCGTAATTATATATTTAAATTATGTTTTGGATAGCTTTATATAGTTATTTAAGGCTATACCGCATAATTAAATAGCTATACCTTAGTATTTAAGGTTATATTGCTTTATTAAATCCTGTTTTATCTTGGCATACAGAGCCGTTCCGATTGTGGCGTGGCTTTTTAGTTACTTGTAGCACGGTCGCGACCGTGTTCTTAAATTACCGAAACGTCCAAGACGTCGGGTCGTAACATTTCGTTAATATAACAATTATAAAGGTGCATAAGGTATTATTATATAGCCTTTAACGAAGGCTACATGATAAGATATAGCTGTACGTTAATAATTTTTTAGTCGTTACGATATACCGTTTTGAAATTATATATATCCAAAATTAATTATTTAAAACGATTTCGAAGGAATTTCTTGTACGTAATAATAATTTAAAACGCCTTATTAAAGAAGGTTTAATGCGGGGCTGTTATTTTAAGTTAACGGCAGGGAAGCTTTATTAGAAAGGTTTAGCGCGGGGCTGGCCCAAGCGGGACACTTTTCATTAACGAAGTTTTTGAGCCGTTGAGTGATCCTAACGCAACAATAAAGGCCCCCTATATTTTTACGAGATAATTATAACACCTATCCAATGGAGCAATGACCTTATCGAGCATTTGCCGTTTCCAAGAGCCGTCAGTCGGCAGGGTCCTGTAGCCAGCGAGACACCACTCCACTGCGTCCGCAAAGTCGGCACCGACCTCGTCATTGACCTCCTTCAGCCATTCGAGAGCCGCGATCAGGTCAAATGCAGAATTGATAGTCTCGTTCTCCTCGCCGCTTGGCAGCCTCAGCCGGCTCGGATGCTGCTCAATCACATAGCCAAAGCAGAGTTCCAATAGGACTATACCCAATGAGCTGACGCCGATGTCCCCTGGGTCGAGCGCCGCTGCTTTTGCCGGAGCTGCAGCGAAGTTACGGACGACGTAGGGCTGGTCTAGCAGCAAGGCGTTTGTGTCATCGCCGTCGTGGGAGAAGAAAACTTGTTGTTTTCCCCAGGGGACCGATATCCAGGGAGTATCTCTCAGTTGAACAAATGAGGATGCTAACGTGACCGCCAAGTAGAGCCGCTGACGGCGCGTCAAGGCCGGTTTAATTTTACCGGAGAGGATCTCGCCGAGGCTTACGCTCGCCTCGCTCCATGAGGGTGCTGTCGTGCTTTCGAGAAACACATAATATCTCTTCTCGTCGTCTTCTAGGTAGCCTGCTGAAGATTTAGTATGAATCCCAGTGCCAAGCGTCTGACAGAAATTCGTGATGAGGTGTTTGTCTTCGGTGTTCACTGCTGACATTCCACTGGCAGTGCCACTAGTACAGGCTGGCAGGCTCGGAAAAGGAATAGTGACGGTTGAAACTCTACGAAACTTGTCAGGCACATTCATGGAGAAACTGGAATCCTATATATTTACCCGTGGCGGCCTCTTCCTGTGTTGGCATGCCCTTTTCTGTGGCTAGAAAGTGCTGTCTTGCCTGGAGCGAGTGTTCTATGCTGAGGTGTAGAAATTTGAACGGAAGGTTTCGTCGACACTGCCTTGGCTACGGTTGCACCGGCATGCCCAGCTTGAGCAACTTCCGCCCGGATGCGACAGATGGACCACGCCCCCTTGCCGGGGACATTCGGGCGAGAGTTAGATGAAAGCACCAAACGGAAATGTGTGTCTGGAGGCTTCCGGTGCTGCAACAAAAGGTGAGCCGAGTGGTCTTCGCGGCAGATACAAGTCCAAGAGCCCAGGAGCGCTCTGTAGAGGCCATCGGCATGGTTCCAGAACTTGCAAATGGCAGCGTCAATGATGGAAGCTGTTGTAGGCTGAGCCGCTTGTCTGGTGGTTTGCAAGTTAGAGACGATGTCGCTCGTTGTGACTAATTTCTCGAGCCGGTCATTGTATGTCTGGAGCTCCTTGAACAAGCCCCTCCGTGTAGTCTCGCCCATGCTGAATTTGAGGCGGTAGATCTGATATTCCTTGCTTACTTTGTTGAATGGTGGCCGCAACTTTGTCATAGAAGAAACATTCGCGCTGTGGGCGTCCTTTACACCCTCAAGTCCACCAGTCAGTGGTCCCGAGGACCTTTCACTGGTCGCGAGGAACTTGACTGACCTTTTGCGCTTTGAACTCTTTTTGAACTTCTTCAACATCCACTGCTAATTCCTTGTTCAATTCTCCCATGACACGTTCCATCTCGCCCATGATCTCCAGATACAAGCCATGGGACTCCTGAAGGCGTCCTTCCAAGGCCTTCGCAACGGCATCGTCCTTCCACGCCTTGCCGCCAGGATCGCTGATCAGTTTCTGCATATCCGCATCGTCGACGACAAGTGGCAGGAGCAACTGCTTTAGGTTCCGGACAAAGCTCAGCTTGTGAAACTTGAGCTCGTTGCTCGTCTTCTGATACTCCAGCCTGATCTCGTGCCAGAAGCCGAACCGCTTTGCGACCTCGCGATATTTCTCGAGGCCCCATATTGCAATGGGGAAGGCACCCAGAACTACGCCCGCTATCTCGAAGCCCGACATTATTCTCGCAGAATTAAGCCAAAATCAAGGGATTGCGTTCGCTAACGGCGGCGTTGGGCGACGGATCGATGATGGCGGAAGATGGCAAGGTGCGGCTGACTGCTTATGGAGCAAGCGGAAACGAATTGCGGAACGTGAGGGGAAAATGAGGGCACTGCATATGATGGACTTGAAGCAACAAATCAGCTACCCTGTTTGTCCTGCAGACCAGGGCGACATGGTGGGGGTGTAGTCGTGCTCGACGACTCTCAAGATGCGGTGGCGCACATTTAATTAGCCTTTTCCCACCTCCGTGTCCGATTCCTGGACCGCTGGAGCCTCACCTTCTGTCAAGCGCCGATCTGATGCTATTATCTTAATGAATGGGTGGGAACGTGATTTCTCCGCTTCCTTTGCAATAAATTCCAAGACAGGATAGTCGAGCGCAGCAAAGTTCAAGCGCCGCTCTGATGCTGCTATCTTAATAATATAGATGAGCACGTCACGTCTTCGCTTCCTTTGCAATGAGTTCCAAAACGGAGGGATCGAGCACAGCAAAGTTCCAGGACGCTAGGGGTCGGTTCCAGGCGCTGGTTACACAGCTGGAGTCTCATGGCCAGGATGGTGGTCAGGCCGTGATGGCCGACGCCGTCACGGATGTCCTTGAGAGGTTCAAGCTGTGGGCTGGGAACATTGGCGCAGTTCACACAGCTGACTCAAAATTATCGCTGGAATTCCGACTCGCTGCAGCCCCAGAGCTCCTGGAGCAGGTATACGATCTTCTGGACGATCTGATAGAAGCACTTGATGACTGCAAGTCCTTGACAGACGCATTTGTCTCATACTCGATGCTGATGGAGTGCAGTGCAAGAAATCGTTTCTGGCAATCGACACAATCGCCAGATACCAGAGAATCCTGTTAAAGGAGAAGAGGCTTCACCGATCTCTGGCGTTGCGGATCATTCTTTCCCTAATGTTGGAGCGAAGGATGAAGCCCATGACATTCTGGACGTCGTATCGGAGTGCATTCGAGGTTTATTGAAGATTTCGATTCTCATCCGCAAGGCCACTCCCCGAGACCGCTTCGCAAAGGCCCTTCGGAAACGGCAGGATCCGTACCTGGACGAGTTCGACATTCGATATGTAGAAGAGCGTCACCCCAAGCTGCGCCGCCCGAATGCAAAATGGCTTTCGGAACGCTTCGGTCGTGCTATCACTAAGAGACGGGAGTTCCTGCGTTACTGCCGCGAACACAGGGACAAGATAGCGGGCAAGGTGCAAAGCAACGACGTGACACTTGAGTATCTCTCCCAGCCCAAAGAGGACAAGAAGAAAGACTTGGAGAACATAGCAGCTGGTACACTGGCCCCTTCTGTTGCCGATACGAAACACGACGGCGCTATGACAGTCTGGACGAAGCCATCAACCAAGGCGTCGACGTTGAATGTCGTACAGCTCGCGGTCCTCCAGGAGACGCAGGATAACGACAGCCGGTCCTACACCTCTGCAGCTTCATCAGTACGACTCGGAAACGAAGAAGCGACTTTTCATCTTCCAAGTCTGCGGGATGTCAGCAAAGGCAATGCAGTTTTCGAATGTCCGCTCTGTTGTGGCGTACAGTCCATCTCGCGTGAACGCTCCTGGAAGCGCCATGCCTACCAGGACCTCAAGGCGTACGTCTGCACACTCGGCAAAGGCGAGTGTGATTTCGAGCTCTTTGGCGACTCGAAAGCTTGGTTTGATCACGAGTTGCAGTGTCATAGGCGGCAATGGGCTTGTATCGTCTGTCGCAAGGGGCCATTCCGAGACCAAGAACGGTTTCATTCGCATGTGAGGCAGATTCATCCAGATTTGGAGATGAACCAATGGTCGGTTCTCCTGCATGCCGGTCAAAGGCCGTTGGATGCCATCCCCGCCGGAGATTGCCCTTTTTGCGACGAATGGGAGCAGTCGCTCAAAGCGGTGGCGAAGAACCAGGACACAGCGGACAGTTCCTTAACAGAATCAGCAGAACGTATCATCATGGTAGACCCGCCTGAGTTCCGCCGCCACGTTGCGTTTCATATGGAGCAGCTCGCATTGTTTGCCATCCCGCGCGACACAGGCGACGACGGGGACGATGGCGACGTCAGTAAAGCCGCAATCCGAAGCAATACTACCGCAAGGAACTCGCGGACTTTTGAGCGACAGGCACAGTCCGAAGGGGGTGAAGGATGGCAACCTGACCCTCCCTTGCACATTGCCGCCGCTCGTGGAGACTTGCCCGAAGTCCAAAGACTCCTCGATGAAGGGGCAGATGTCCACTCGAAGGGAGAGACCTGGGGTACTGCTCTTGACGCTGCGTCCTCGACAGGGCCAAGCAATGTTGCTGTCTGGGAGCTGCTGTCCCGATATGCGAAAGCTGACCCTTTAGGTGAAGCACACAATCCAGCATTGGAAATTAAACTAGCCTCAAGTCCAAGAGACCGGTCCCAACCAGGCAAGCCCAGTGTCCAACCGAGCGCCCAGCCCAAAGTAGATACAGCCTCTGGATTAGGTTCTCAGTCGAATGTCGGGAAGGGCGCCAACGTCAACCAGACGCGGCTATCGTGGGCCGCCAAGGACGGGGACGAGGCCGTCGTACGGCTGCTTCTCGAAAAGGGCGCCGACCTCGAATCAAAGGATAAGGAATTTGGCCAGACACCGTTATCGTTAGCCGCCACAAACGGGCACGAGGTCGTTGTACGGCTGCTTCTCGAAAAGGGCGCCGACCTCGGATCGAAGGATGAGTATGGCCGGACGCCGTTATCGCGAGCCGCCGAAAACGGGCATAAGGCTGTCGTCCAGCTTTTACAACCTAAATCATAATTGTCCTTTGCTTTTATTACTGCTTTAAACAACTTGCTTTATATTTCTATCGTAGCTTAACATAAAGAGGGTCAAGGTTGTTTTATATATCTATAGCACTGTTTTGATACTATTACATAAATTGAGAAGTGTTTCCCCTGCACGCGAGCAAGCATCGTTCTCGTCCATTATTCTTCCTCGCGTTGCGTCTTGTATGTGGAATTGACCCCAATTACTGGTTCAATTGATCCCTTACCCTGATCTATGTTGGCCTGATCTAGATGTGACACCCAAGTCCGATAATTTTTGAGTCTGAGTTAAATGCTTGGATTAGTTGAAATTCGTTGATTGCAATTGGTTATTTGGTTGGTTGGGGTAAAGGCCAGCTCTCAGACAGAAAACCGAAGTTCGGGATTCAGCCAGACTCTGGGCAGCCAGAGCCCGGGGTTCAGGCGTGGCAGCCGGAAACTGGGGTTACGTCCGCGTCCAAATACGGGCTATGCCCAGGACTAGCAAGTGTTTCACAACCGGCCATGCTGGGAGCCAGTTTCGAGGGCCATTGATCTCCGGCCTTGGGGTCAGTCACGAAACCGACGCCCATCTTTCGCTTCCCCACGGAACCGTCAATCGGCTCATTGGGCTGTGCTAATGGTCTTTGTTCACGCATCGAAGTGGACTGATGATCCTCTGCGAATGCTGCCGGCTTCTCGCTGAGGTTGGCAAACCAACTCAGCACAGCATCCTGGTTTGCGTCTTCCAGCAATCCCCTCCAGTCTTTAGAAAAGAGTGGATTGCTGCCGTCCCACACACTGCTTAAAAAGAGCCTCGGATGCGGTCTCAACATCGGCCACACTTCCAAAGTATGTGTCGTGCAAGTTGCGGAGCCCGGCATACATATGGCCAAGCTCCTCTTTCAGCACATCATCCACATATCTACCATACTCGGACGAGTTCGCGAGGTTGCTGGCGTTACGGAGCCAAGTGGTTTCTTGGAGGGACGAGGCTCTAGGTTGGGGGTGGCGGGGTGGATTCGGGGACCGTGTGGTAGACTTGGTCCCAAATCAGGGCATCGTCGGGATCATTGGTGGCGGCCGATGTCAGAAGAGGTTCTATGCGGTCGAGGTCGAAGTCGGAGGAGGCGGAGATAAGTCGGAGGAGATCGATTCGGAGCGTGTCACGACTTGTCTTTGAAGGCAAAAGTCGAGTGATAGGGAGAATTAGGAGTGCTGCAAGAAGACTAGATGCAAGATCCTGCAGGAGATGTTTGATCCTTCGCAGATCAGTTTGAATGAACCGCGGAAAGCGTCAAGGCCCTTCCCAGTGGGGTTTTCCTCGATGATTTCCGACCGCGGATTCTCCGCCATGCCTATGGGGTTCTTCGGAATGCAATTCATATCCCGAGAATATTTTGAGCAGAACTGACAGGATCGTGTTGGGTGACTAGGTTGTTCATAGTGTGCATCAAGAGAATGCCTATCGCGGTAGGTCTGCTTGGACACATCCATGAGTCGCGAAGGCAATATTGGGATTAGATAAATACTTGTCATATAAGCAGCGCATTCCTTTCTGTAGTACAACCTAAGTCACTCCAGAGGGGAAAATTACCAACCGGTAATACCCATACCAACGTCTCCGGCCCGAGGATATCATATATCCAGAGACGAAACGCTCAGAAACCGAGGCCCATCCCCTCTTTCCTACATAGCCACCTGTCTCAGCATCTCCGTTTCATCAACCCCGCCTCGGCCACGCCAGTACACTGCCTCACCGAATAATTATGCGTAACTGCATAGGGAATAGCGGGTCACCGTAGTATTCAACGATGTCGTGCTTCTCGATGCAGTAACGCAAACCACACAACTCACCGGGGTCCATGCCTAAACTCTCGCACGCGGCCTACTTCTCATTATCCCACCGCGTTGGTAGCAGGCCGGGCTGGACGGCGGCTAGCCGCAGGAAGCGTCGGAAGCTGCTCAAGCCGTCCGGCGCGCCCGCTTAGAGACTGCCCGAGGTGTTCGTCTCGTGATCACACACGTAATTGTCCTCCATAAGCATTCGACACGCGTCTATGAGAAGTCGGTACCTGTCCTTCTCTGGGCGGTCATGAAGCCAAGTCCCGCTGCTGAGGCTGGTAAAGGGCTTGTCGACATGCTTCTCGAGACCCCTGGTCGGTGAATTGGAGCTATCTGCAACGCGGCCGGCAGGTCCGGTATTGGTGTCGGCGACTCCCCCCGCTCCGCAAAGGGGCTCCGTACCGCTAGCTTGTTGGCCCACCGGGACGCCGGGCCTCGGGTCACAGCAAGCACCCCCGTTAGCCTTAACTAAGGGTTGGTAAGAAGCCCATCTCTATTTCTCTGCTTCCGGCCAGGTAACGTTAATATCATAAAGCCAGGGCCACTTAAATGCGAAGGACCGACCTTCGGACCGATAGGTGGTCCTCTAAGGCGGACCGCAAGGAGCTCGTACGGAGATGCCGCCCGAAATTAGGCCAGGGACAGGCCTGCTGGTCCTGGATCGATCCTTTCGAAGCTACAAAATTTGTCGTGACTTTATACTCATTCCCCAAAGGGGATCCCAAGATGTTACAGACTCCCATAGGGACGAGGAGCAAGTTGGAGAGACGGAAAATTGCGTGGCCGTCGGGGCTAAAGCTGGAAGGCCGCCGCTTGGTTGGCAGTTCGACGGTTCCGATTCCTTCAACTCGCACGCTGCCGCCGACGCGTACCTCTGTCTCAGCTTCGAAGGCATATAGTGATTTCCGAACCAGCACCGATCCTTAGCTACACTATAAGTATCTATATTAGCAAGGAACGATAAGGACCGCCGACAACGTGAGGAGTAATAAGAGGAACCGTTAAACACCACCTAAAGGGAACGTGCTAGACATTAGAGCCGAAAGCGAAACCCCAGTCCGGACATGGCAAAAACGACTTATTACCGGGCGCCAGTTGCATCCTAACGGCGCCAGACTCTTATAATAATAGCGTTAGTTGCGCCGCCGGCTTCTCTTATGTTCCAGCGTGGAAAAGAGCGGCCGCGTGCTAAAGCCAAAAAAGAGTCTGATACCAAGAGCTCGTCGCAAATGGCGCAAACGCGAACGGAAGTCCGCGTCAACGACGTCATCACACTGATACGATGGACTCAAAGCTTTTCACTCCGACCGCGATGCTGCAGCCCGAGTCCAAACGATTGGCTGCGGATGCACCGTGGTATGGCGTGCCCAACTGCCCCGCACGAGCCTGAACGCTTGCCTCGTCAATAAAGTACACCGGTCTGACCGCGCCGCCTCTGGAGGAATGTAACACGTACTGCAGTCTCGTTTACCGTGCCCCAGACGATCGCCATCGTTCGATATCAGGATATATTACGGTTTTCGAAACGGAGGACATTGAATGGCAAGGAAGTCAGGTACCCATCCTACGGGACTGCTCGTTGTGGCGAACGGGGCTAACCGTTCGGTGCAGTCGTCTCCGCACTCCACTCGGCCCGTAAAAATGGGGCCGACGAGGGTGCGGACGGCGTCCCGGCCCGGCAGAGGACGACTCCGCCACCTACCAATAAGCGCACTGCCGCTCAGCGAAGCGGTTACGACGGCCTATCCTCCCCAAGGTCGATGCCTCATACAACCAACAACGAGCGAAGCGTCATTTCATCGGCAGAACTCGTAACGGATGATATATCAGGAGGAGCCACCACATCCACCTAGCAGCAGCTTCCGGAAGTCATCCGATTGTGAATCAAGAAGACGGGCGATGAAGGCTTGCAGGAAAACCGGAGATTTGGACGTCTTTCGTAGTTTCGTGGCCCCTTTTACCAAAGACGAACGAGAGAGAGCGCCAGGTGAATGGACTTGGAACGGGGAGTCTGCTTCGCTTTTCGCTCCTCCTCCAGAGACGCCACCACCGAGCCCAGCGCATCATTGGGGTCAGTGATGGCAGCAGCTAGCTCCTTGCGGGTAGCAGTAAGCTCCTCGCAGAAAGCCATAGTAGCACATCAGCGCCACGGAGGTTCGGCACAAGCTGCCATGGTGTGATTCTATTATCGCGCACCAACTAGATCACTTCCAGAGGCGTTAGGCTTGCCAGCTACCCCGCCATCTGGCGCTCTATATACGCCCACGTGCTGGGTTGCGGATGTGCCACGCCCAGTCAGTGATGGAGATTTGGCTTAGCCCCTACGTTCACCTCTGCCGCCGGCGTAACTGGTGGGTGAGTTGGAGCCCGATGGGCTGCTTAGCGTCCCAAGGAACAGAAAAAGCTGGACGCCGCGGACTTCCTCACCTGCTTGGGCACAACTATCTACTCCTTCGTACTGTATATAACATCCAAGTCATTTTGGACGTTTCCAAACATGTACCAAGACCCTACAGGACAGTGCGTTTGAGCAAGCGGTTAACGAAGCTTTTCCACCATGCTCTGCGACTTGTGCATAGATCGCTGCCGCGAAATCCTTGCCAAGGACGCAAAATTGGATAACATTAGCAGGGAACACACGAGCGCTCCGCGTGGTAGATATAAGCGACCGACGCGTAGTCAGCAACGCCCTCCGGACCTCCGTTTCGTCCAGACAGTACAGCAACTTGATGAAGGTATCCGGCTTGGGTGTCATATCTGTTTGAAGTTCTTTAACAAGTTGCCTAGAGCCGGCCAGCTTTCGTTGCAGCAGGGCCGTAGCGTACATTCAGATGACTCTATTAGTGGCTCTTGGAGTTACATTCTCCCTTCTGGGGAGCTTCGGCTGCATATATATTCTGCGCTCCCAAGTCCGGAGTTCAGCAGACGCTCGCTCCTTTTGGAGCGTCCAGAGTTCAGCATGCGCTGGCGCCTTGTGGAGCGCCGTACGATAGGGCCGCGGGAAGAATGCTTAGCATCCTTCGCAATCCTTCCTGTTAAAGGTACGTAAGATGAATTCCGCGGTTGGAAGGTATTATGTGGCTGACATGGCTCTAGATGTCGAGCACCTGCTGTCCAACCAAGATTTTGGCGACAGCACCGGATCTAGTTTGTCAATGCTGCAAATTCGAGAATGGTTGAGCACCTGCATGACAAACCACCGTGAGTGTAAGAAACCGAGAGCGAGACGAGGTCGATTCCCCTCGCGTCTCTTACGTGTAGCTGTCGGACTAGATATGGTTAGAGTACGCTCCCCTTCACAACATGCAGTTGGCGCTCTTTGGAGCTGAACTAATTGTCCTGGACAGCTCGAGGATGCGTCCAGGATCGACCCATCCGAACAGTATGTGGCATTGAGCCACTGTTGGGAAAGGCGAAAATGCCCGTCCGTCTCGAGTTAGGTACTACCGAGCAACTGGAGGCTGGCATTGCCGTTTCCGCACTTCCACAAACTTTTAGAGACGCAATCTCGGTTGTACAAAGTCTTGGCCAGATATACCTCTGGATTGATACCCTCTGTATTATCCAGGATTCGGCAGAGGACTGGGAGCGAGAGGGGATGCAGATGGACTCCATTTACGACAACGCCTGGTGTACCCTAGCGGCATCCCACGCCCACGATAGCACCGAGGGATTGTTTGTGGCGCGGGATCGCCGGCTGCTGGCACTATGCTCCTATGACCTACCGCCAGATCTGCGCACAGACAAACATAGCAGTAGTGGTCGTGTATATCTGGTTGATGCGAGGCTCTGGGCAGACAACATCGACGATGCCCCTCTCTACAGTCGAGGTTGGGTGGTTCAGGAACGCCTTCTCTCGCCCCGAACCGTTCATTTCGGCGCCGAGCAAGTGTTCTGGGAATGTCCGGAGCTGGCGGCCTGCGAGAGTTTCCCGGCCGGGCTGCCCTATCCACCTTCCAGTCATCGCGTGGTGCGGCCAACCCCAGACTTTAACGCGTTTAAACGGCTTCTAAGTCCATTCCCGGGCCTCGAAGCTGCGAAGCCGCCTCCTTTTCTCACCCCCAACGGCTGGGGTAAGATGGTCGCCGGCTACGTCAAACGGCTCGTGAGCCCAATGTTGGACGTCGGAGATGGGGCCCCGCCTGAATCCTTTGCCTACGAGACGTGGTGCAAGATCGTCGCCAGCTATACCGAATGCAACTTGAGCCAAGAAAAGGACAAGCTGGTTGCAATCTCAGGTGTCGCGAAAAGGTTACAGCCATATCTCGACGACGTACCCTGTGCGGGCTTGTGGAGGAAATCCCTCAGTCATGGACTCACATGGACATCTGATGAGGGAGGGCAACTATATCGGCCAAAGGCATACCGTGCCCCGTCATGGTCTTGGGCGTCTGTGGAAGGGCCAGTTCAGTTCATGTTGGGCGTGGACTGGCACCCCCGAATCGACGTAGTGTGCTGTGATGCCCCTACAAAGGATGGCTCCGGTTTCGGGGAGGTCAAGTATGGTCACCTAACGCTCAGGGGCCACCTGCAGCCCGTACGGTGGGGGAATGGTTCCGAGATGCTGAGCAGTGCTTCAGGCCGTCAGGAACGGAAAAGCGTGTGGATACCAGAGATTGGAGATACTCCATTTCCGTACTGGGACATTAATTGGGACGCTAGACACCGACATGATGACATGGATGAGCCTCTAAGGAATTCAATGTTCATCGCACCGCTCGGCTGGGCTGAGAACGTTAACCCGAGTCAGGAAGATCGTGCTATCGGACTTCTTCTGCGGAAACAAACCCAGAGTCCTAGCGAGCATTGGTACGAGAGGGTTGGGGTGCTTAATGTAAGGAGGAAGAAGGACCACAGAGATTTGTACACTCTCTTCCGAGCAGATCCTTGTCTTTTTGAAGTAAGATAATACCTCGAGCAGCTCTGGCGGGCTTACACTTCAATTTCCATCTCATCTATAGTCAGGTCTAAGACTCTCCTTCTCGACTCTTGCGTAAGAACCAGGGCCTTCTCAAAGGAATGAAGACTCGAAATCACTGTGGGATTGAGCATACAAGCGCGGTCGTAGTCTCCAGACCCCAAAATCTCCGCGTTGCGGTGGGGGCGGGG
>QJOB01000088.1:0-250269 GCA_004155035.1 Monosporascus sp. 5C6A | reverse complement strand
GAAGCGGTGGACAAGGCATGTCGCAGGCTGCATCCTGCAGCCCTACACCGACAAAGCCTTCCAGCCTGCAACACCTGAAAGCACCAAATGCCGACATATATATATATATTTCGGAACGTGATTACCGGCGAACTTTTAACGTTAATTATGTTAATTAAAGGGACTTGTATTAATTAGCCGTTAATAAGTGTAAATAAAGTAGGTATATAAGTTAGATGTCGATTATTTTGTAACCCGGCTTTTAAGGGTTAATTAACAGGGCGTATTTTTATAAAACTACAGGTAGCATTCCTATACCTATAGGTATTCGGTATAGGTAACAACAAACCGGAAATAACTATACCTATCGATTATTAATAAGTTTTATCCCCGTTTTAAATTAGGGCCCAGATGATGGCGTAGGTATGCCAGGTCCGTTAAATGTTGATTGTTTTGCAGCCGGTTTTCGTACCGTAAGGGCTAGTAAACAGGGAGGCATTAGGAAAGGGGATATAAGAATTAAAAAGATAACCGTTATTATTTACTTTAAGCATATTAATTAAATATTTAAGTATTATAATTTAACCGTATTAATATTATAACATAATATATATAAAATTAAAAGATAATTTGTTTAATCCGTTTTATAACGTTCGAATTGAACTTATATAATAAGGCGTTTAAATAGGGGCGTTTTAGATATAGTTTGCTTTACTTGATAATATTTTACGAAGGAAGGTAATAAAAATTAAGCAGGTAATTCGCGTTTATTTCAAAAATATTTAGAAAAATAATTTTAGAATTATAAATTTTTATTGATTTTTTTAATTCATGTTATTTCCGGATATACGTAACGTGACGCCGATAATTATGGCTTAGAAAGCCTAGCGAATGACGTAGAAAATATTTCGAAAAATCTCGATACCCACTTTTTCTATTTGCTTTTAAAGAAGTAATTTAATTCTTTATTTGCAATTTTATTTATTAATTTTTAAGTAAGTTCGTCTGGCTGTTTCATCTGTATTATTAACTAGGCCTAATTAAAATAAATTACCAACTTAACCTTACTTTTTTAAAGGGGTACTTTCGGTAATTATTAAACTTACCTAAGATAATAAACCGCTTAAAAGCTTTAATTTACTTAGTTTTTCGCGAATTTAGCAGGTTCCCGGTTTTAAAAAGTTACTATAAGCTGGAAATCTCTAAAACCCGGACGATACCGTTTCGGCATAATTCCCCAAAATTATTAATGTTAATTGTAACAATATAAAATTAACTAAATATCGCTATATACGGCCTATTATACGCAAGAATTTCGTAATCGACGTAAAGGGAATTTACGCGGCCGTCGTTATAACGAAAGTTAAGTATATCGAAATTAATGCTTAATAGTTATAAAACGATACCATATTAAACGATAAATAATGGCAAAATTGCATATTTTTTGACGAAACTTTTTTATATTAACACTACGATTCTTTTTCGCGTCCCAGTATTTTTTTGGAAGCTCTACTTTACGAAAATTAATTTTTAAGTATGATATGCCGGCTAAGATATGGAAATATGGGATTTATTTCTTTTCGAATTATTTTATTATCGGTTACCGATCTTATTAAAGCATATGTTATTTTTATATATCTAATATATTTTATAATAGCGTTATTATACGAAAATATCCTTTCAAAAATATCTGGATAAAGTATATGGGAAACCTAGGGATATACGGGTAAGTTTATCCGTATTAGTTACGCCTGATTAATAAACTAGGAAAGATAAACTGGCTATAGCTTTTCGTATTCGTAACAGAAAGGTGTAAATTGCGATATTACGGCATTGGTATTTAAAAGTATTTAATAAGGCCTTTATTATCGGACGCTTTTATTATTAACTTATTATTCTAACGGGACTAAATATTTTTTAATAATTGTTTTATTATGTTAAGTTTTTTTACGTTCCTACTCTTTTTATTTTAGCTCGGGAGTTAATTATGAAATTGTTTGGTTTTATCCTAAAAGCCATTTTTTATCCCGATTAATGCGGCATTTCTTATGGCTTACGGTATTTTCTTTAACGGCAGCTTATTAAAACATTTTATCTTGGTTATAAAGGAATTCCTGGGTAAATTAAATAACTATATCGATAATAAATGGATAAAACCTCGGTAAATATTTTTGTTTATACCTAAGTTTAATCCCGATTAATGTTCTAATAAATATTACGTCAGCATTTTAAATTATGCGTATTTTTATTATACAAGGTAAAATAAAGGTTTAAGCCTGGAAAATAAAACTAAGCCAATATATAGAAATTATTTTACGATAATTTTCCACGATAGATACTATACCCAGTATTTTCGAATACGATAACTTTTTAAATGGTTTTACGGTTTGGATAGATTGCAGATTTTAATCCTATGCCTTACTCCGATTCCGATTAATACGTAATTACCGATAAGTTTCGGTTTTAGTAAACCTTATACCCGTTAGCCACGGTTTAGCAAGATTTTTAACGGCAAAAAATAATTTTGTACGGTAAACCTTAAAGATGAACCTTAAAGATAAATCTTAAAAATCTACAAAAAGTTTTGTAAACCTTTGTTAGTTTTACGATTATAAAGTCCAACCTGGATCGTTCCTACGGCTTTTTAAACCATCATTAATTAAGATACAAGCCGAAATAATATAATATGCCAGGGGACCTTAAGTACTAGATACCCATTATTTATTACGGAAAGGTTTCGATAGAAATTGTCTTTTTTCCAGCTATTTATTTTAAAAAAATAGCTCCATAATCCAAAGCGGTCGACGTTACTGTCGATTTAGAAGATTTTTCCTAAGCAAACCGATTATAGTTTTTAATTTTTGGTTACCGTTTAATTACCAAACATAATAATAACTAACTTTCTAAGTAATAACAGTTTATACGGAATAATTTTACTTTGGCGGAGGTACTGCTGGCGAAGCTGAAAAGAGATAATAATGATAAGTTAGATGATTTCGAAGTCCAGCTACTGAAACATTATACGTTGGAAAGTTACAAACGATGGTTTGCCCGGCTGTTCAAAATAGCGAGGAGCTTCCAGAATTACGAAAAGAATCGTGAATAGGAGCTTGTTCCGAAATCGTTAATAATCTGCGAAACGGAAGGGGGTAATAAAACTAGGAGTTGACGTAGCAATCTATCATTTTCCCAAGTGCATACACGGTTACGTCTCCTCGAAGGAGAGCGTATTTTTATTATATGGAAAAGTTAATAATGAGATTATAAAAATGATTAAATTTTAAAAACCGGAAAATCTTTTCGAGATAGTTATAAAAGTTATTGTTATTTCCAAAAGCGATGTTGAAAAGTTATTTATATCGGCCGCGCGTTTTTTAAAAAGTACGTATAATATAATTTTCTGCCGAATAACGGATTTTAACGTGTTATTATTTATGTATGTAATTATAACCTTTATGAACTATCTAATACGGTTTTTTAACGTTATTACATTTATCGAAAGTAACTTCTTTTAGAAGTTATCGTATATTATGCTTAACTTACTTTTATTGTTATATTAAAAGTATTTCCAGATTTTAAATAATAAATTCCTTAGATATAAGGATTTTCGGCTATTAACAAAGGATTTCGTTATAAAGGGGTTACTTTAAGTAGAAAGGTACTTTTTTAATAACTGGTTTTTAAACCAAAAGTTCGATAACGAAAAATATTTTAAAATTAAATCGATAATATACGAAAGGAAAAAAAGAGTTTTATGGCTTAAGTACTGCATTATTAAGTATAGTAAATAGTTTTTATATAATAAGAAACTTTATTAATTCGGGGTTATATTAAAGTTTTAAGGAAAAGCCCAAAACGTCGAAATAATGCCGATTTAACGGCGTTAAGGATATATTATATTATTAAAGCAGTAATGTTTATTTCGAAGGCTAATCCGAGCAGTGGAATTGATAAGCAGTTAATTTAATAGCTATTATTTATATTTAAAACCAAGGAAAGAAAACATTTTTCTAATATTAACTTATAAAATAAGGCATATTTTTATTAAGTTTTATTTAATATAACAAGTTTGCGAATATTAATTGCGGGCATACGTAAATACTTATAAAACGTTGCGATAAGGTTCTTATTATAACAATAAGGTTATATATTTAAAAAGCCTTATAAGCCGTTAATAAAATAAGCATACCGCTTTTTTTTAGTTTGGGGATAAGCGTAAGTTAAGAGTATTTTGGATTTTACGGATGCAGAAATTTGTTTATAGTAATGCTAATCGGAGGTTATTATTTTAGTATTAAATAAGTGGTTTTAGTATTTACCCGAATTCTACATTAATTATCCGGGTATAATATATTTAAGTTAAGTTACGTAATAATTACGTAAACCTAAAACTATCGCGAAAATCTATGTTTCGGATGGTATTAGTAATTAAGTAGGTTTTAATAATAAATGAAAAATTAAATTAAAAGGTTTAAGAAATTATGCGCGATTCAATAATTTATTTAATAATTGTTATGTTATAATTATTAAAGTTCTATTTCGGGGCCCAAAATTGAAGGAAATTTAATTAAATATTAATAATTAGCTTTTTGGTTTCGTTTTATTTTAATTTTTTAAAACGACCTTTTTATGTTCGGGTTTTTATAACTAAATAAAACCTGTTGTTTTTTTTTAACTTAATATTATTCCGACCCGAAAACAGACTTGCAATTATTTACCTCGATTTTATCGGTAATATAAATAAAGTTTTTATTGAAATCCTTGTTGAATTTCATTTAGTATAATGCTTTATTAATAGGTTTCTATATGTTCCAACGTTTCGTAAAAGGAAGGTTAACCAGTTTCCGGAATTTGGTTGATAGGGGACTTAATAAGATAGCATATCCGGGCATATTTTCGAAAAAGGCCTAAATAATTTCTTTTATATTTTTAACGATATAATCCGAATAAATTAGTTTGAATCGTATTTCGAGTTTTATATATCCGTACGAATTTAAGAATTTAATAAGGTTTATTTCCGAGATGTCGGTTCCAAACGTAAACCGACCGGTAATTAAATAATTAAGATAAAGAATAATTAATAAACACTATTTTTGGCCTTGGGTTTTTTCCCTTATTAAGAATGCGTTTTGGTAATAATTAATATAAACAAAAAGGTAATTTTTATTATTTATAACTTTTTTATATATTTCGGAAATCTATTAATAATGCTGGAAAAGTTGTTAATTAACTTTAACTATTACAATTAATAATTGGTGTTATAAAACTGCAAAATTAACTTACTTTAAATAATTTAAGGCTTTATATCTAAACAAATTTTTATTAAGCTTAAACGTTTTTTTTAGTTACAGCCGTTATTTTCTATAATAAAATTTCGATAACAAAATAGCGAAAACAGTTTTTATTTATTATTATTATTATTATTATTATTATTACTACTATTATTACTATTTATATATTACTAAAACGTTTATGGCCTATTTTTATAGGCGCCTTCCTAATACGGCGTAACGCCGGGCCCGGGTATCCATCTAAACGTCCAACCATGTTTATTTTTAAATTTTATTTTTAATTCCATTGGTTTTTTACGACTTTTATCCGCCGGAAGGCGATAAGAAGTTAAATATAACAATCTTTTCGAAATACGGTAGTACTTTTATTTATTTATTTAGCTTTTACGAAAAAAGCTTTAATGAGTTTTTAAAGAAATTCTGATATGCTTTAACGTTAATTAACTGTTTTACGTTAAAAATTTATTATTCACTTTTTATCCCCTTCCGGCAGATAATAATGTAATTATTTGTTATGTTTTATATTTTCGGGCCTTTAGTTATAAATTAAGTATGTGTCGTATACGTCATCTTTATAAGCCGTAACGTTTTGAAAATTTCTTATATTATCATAAATTAATAATTGTTTAATATGAATAAAATACCATTTTTATAACTTTTACGTAAATAAAATTTAACTAGGTACCGGTAAGCGCTTTATTAAGTATTGGCGAGCACTTTTGTGGGATTTAAGACTAAGTAATATCCTGTTATAATTTGAGGCTTTATATTTTTCGGTTTTAAGGTTTAACAACTTTTAAATTATTAATTAAAAGTATGTATTATGTTTTATTACGTAATTTTTAATGTTCGGGCCTTTATTTCGACCGTTCTTTATCTGTTATTGGTTTATAGTATAATTGGTATATAAACCTTACGTTTATTGTTTTTTAATCTTTTAATTTCTTTTAGTTAATAATTTCTATTTAATTCGCGATGTTCTTTTAGTTATATGCCCGATAAGGCTTTTTTTCCGGAAATACCTTGGAAGTCCGGATTCGATAATTACGGTTTTATTTTTACGGATACGAAAAGTTTTAATAATTACGACCCTAATGATCGATTTGTATACGAAGTTAAGGAAATTACTTTCATACGGTTTAAAGGTTATATTATTAAATTTTTTGTTAAATAGGAAAGATAAGATTTTAAAAAGGGTAAATAAAACGCATTAAGAAAATTTTGTAACTGTAAAAAGTTCGTTAATAAGTTTGCCGGTACTTAAAAGCACGTACCGATAGGTTTTATTTATGCCGTTAAGGAACGATATATTAAGGTTATTTACCGATAGCTAGATAAAGAAAACCGGCGTTGGTTTTTATTATAACGACGATATACGTTAAACGTGGAATAACATAAATCTGTTATTATAAAAGCCGTTATTTTAGTAATTCCTCACGTCGATAATCCCGAAAATATATTAAGAAAGTATTCGAAACGGGTTAAACTTTTTAATACTAAAAAAAGCCGAGAAAAAGGGGTTTATAAAGTTATGGAAAGGTTAAAATATCGGTTGTTTTGTTATAAACATAAGCTAAAAAAGCATGTTCCGTAAAAGTATTAACGGAATTATATTATGTAATTAAGAATTAAATTTGGATACTTGGTATAAATTAAAATATATAAATTGAAATAACTCGTTATTTTTAATAGTATGGAAAATCTAGAATAGAAATCGGAAATTAATTAATACGATTTTATGTTTTTTATGCAAGATAAAGTTAAGTTCAAGCCTTCATTGCCAGGCTGAGCCAAAATACAGAAATGATTTTACGATAAAATTTCCACCATAGATACTATACCTAGTATCTTCGAACACGATAATTTTTCAAATGGTTTTTTACGGTTTGGATAGATTGCATACCTTAATCCCGTGTTTTACTCCGATTCCGACTTGTAGTTACCGACAAGTTTTGGCCCTGGTAAACCTTATACCTGCTGGCCACGGTTTAGCAAGGTCTTTAAAGGCCTTATGGAAAATAGCTTTATATGGTAAACCTTAAAGATAAACCTTAAAAGCGTATAAAAAGCTTTATAAGCCCTTGTTAGTTTCACGACTAGAAAGTCCAACCTCGATCGTTCCCACGGTTTCTCAAATTTTCATTAATTAAAACGAGCCGAAACAATACAACAAAATAAAGGCTTACTATGCTACGCAAATACGCAATACCAGTTATCCGGAACGGGAAGATTTCGACAGAAACCGTCCCGTTTACGGTAATTTATTCGAAAAAAAGTACCGCATAATTTAAAGCGGTCGACGTAACTGTCGATTTGGAAAACTATTCTTAAAAAAATCGACTGCGCTTTTTAATTTTCGGATATTACCTTATTTTCGATAAAAAGAATTTACTTTTTAACGAACTTATTATAAATAATTTCGATTTAACGGAAAACCTGCTGGCGAAAATACAGAAAGATAAGGATAACAAAGATAATAAGTTAAACGATTCCGAAATCCAGCTGCTGGAACATTACACGTTAAAGGATTACAAGCGCTGGTTTGCTCGGTTGTTTAAAATTACGAGGAACTTCCAGAATTCTGACAGGAATCGACGTGGATAAAAGCCGGGATTAGGCAGTCTGCGATACGGAAGGGTGTTAGTAAAGCATAGGAATTAAGGTAGCAATCTATCATTTTATCCAATTTTGTATACACGGTTACGTCTCCTCGAGAAAGATTATGTTTTTTATATTTTTATATATTATATTATTTATTTGATTTATTATTTGTCTAAAATAAAAGATTATAGGTTATACTTAACGTACCATACAAGCGAGTCGGCCGGTTTTTGGCATTCCGCGATAACAAATCTAAATAACATAACCACAACGTAATAAATTAATTTAAATTAATCGGATTCCTCGTCGCTAGACGTATCTACAGCTTTTTCATAAGTACGCGCATTATGTCCGGGCTTGCCGTAAACGCCATATTTCCATTCCTTCGTCTTAACTTTCTTGCGACAACTACCCTTTGCCGTTATCGGCTGGGATTTTTCACTACCCCCTTCTTTTTCGGCCAGGAAAGCTTATCCCTTTTGTATAATAAGTATTCCTCCTTTTTGAAAACGTTTATTTTTGGTCCTTCGGCGTTTGCTAAAAAAATGGTTGGTTTCGCGCAATTTGGCGGTTTTTTCTTTAAAAAGAACAACTTCGTGCAAAAATATCAAGTTATTTTTTGTTAAAAGATTAACCGATTTAACCATCTTTGTCGGCGAGCTCCCCTGGTAATTTCTAATCTTTTTTTGCAAGTATTATCCCCGTTTTTTTGTTTCTTGTATATTTCGAGGGGTCTTCGACGGTAAGGAAAAAATAGAGCCGACAGAGGTAAGCGGCAAGACGGTCGGCGTAGGTACAGCTGGAGGAATTTTTAAATCGGAAAAAACGTTATTAAAATCGAATGGAACAAGTCCAGCTTTTACGAAACCGGATTTAATATTGTCGGACGTCATAGCGGCTTTAAACGCGTCGAAGAAACCGGCGAGAAAATCTTCCTTAGCGATATGGATATAGTAGCGTCGCATTAAATTCTCGATATAAAATATATAAGCGCGCTTTAAAACGGAAAAGCAGGATACGTCGAAAGGTTAAAGCCGATGGGAAAAATAAGAGGGTATATAAAGCGTAATAATGTCGTTATTTGCGTAATATTTTTCGAATTCCATCGAATAATAACTTTCGTAACCGTTAAGGATAAAAAGGCGTTTCGTTCCTTTCGTACGCGTTTAAGTATATTTATCGAAATGCTGGATTTATTTTAAACCTAATTCGTTCGCTATCCAGCCATTATAACTAATCTTAACTTTTTAATCGGGTAATAATGGGTTATCGCGATACCAAAATTTAAAATGGGTTTTTCCTTCCAAAATAATAAATGGCGGTATAGCTTAATTTTGCGAATTAACAGCTTGTATAACTATAACCCATTCCCGATTACCTTATTGGGCCTGTTTAGGTTTTTTACGTTTTTCGGCGTTTGTAATTATTATGCCGCATGCCATTAAAAGCCTTATTAAAAATCCCGTCTTGTCGAAATTGTAAATATCCTTTTCGGCGATGCCGTATTTTGCAATTATAACCCGAACCAACTCGAATTACTTGCGAAATACCTCTGGATTTTTGCATAATACCTTTTAATAATTAATCTTTCGATTTAACCGCGTCTTAAATTTTTTTTGCCGTCGAACAAAGTTCGACGCCCAATTAACACTAACGCGTGTCGCGACCCGCTGGGCCAGCAGTAAATTCGCCATATTTTCAACATGCTAAAGTCGGATAGGGAACGCTCGCGTATTTAAATCAAGAATTCGGTCGATAATCGGATTTTTTTCGGTCGGCGTTAATTTTCGCGAATTGGGAATAATATCAGCTCGAACGCGTCGACCGTAATATCGATTTTTTAAAGTAGATTCGGGGACGTTATATAAAAAATAAAGCTTTTTAAAGGTAAGTTTCGGATCCCGTCTTTTAGCCTGGATGGCTAAACTCATCCTAGCTTCTTTTGTAAAACGTTCCATGTTATTGGTATTAAGATATTGGTAATTAAAGTTGGAAGGTTAGAAAGTTAAGAAAACTGGCCGACTCGCTTGTATGGCCGACTCGCTTATGTGGTACGTTATTAAGTTATATTAAATTACGTTTATTATTATTATTAGAATCGTTAATATTAAAAACCGCAATAATATTTAGTTAATTATAAATAAAAATAAGGTATTAATAAAGGCCGTAAGGTCATAAGTTTGCTTTAGATAAGATTTACATTTAACCTCGTTAAATTACTTTAATTCTTTTATAATTTTAAATATGTCGAATAAAAGTATAAGCTTACTTTTCAAGAAATTTATATGTTTAATTTTGCGTATAGCCGGGACGACAGGCTTTAGTTTATTTTTTATAGATTATTCGGTTTTTTTTACCAGCAAAGGAGGTTTCCGGGATTATTTTTACGTAAGTACGGAATATTAATATTTGCTGTAGCTTAATATGCGTAACGATCCGTAATTATTAAAATATGTTTTACGTATTTTGCAAGATTTTTAAATATTTGTTAAGGAATTGCGTTTTATTAAATTAATTAATTCCTTTTAAGTTAAAGTAAAAATAAGGTAATAATAAGCGAATAAATAAAAATAATACGGAAAACGGAAACGGAAAAAAGGATAATTAATAAAAATATAAATTTAGGTCTTAATTCCCTTATTTCGCTCGAATTAATTCTTATGTTAAATTTAATACTACTTATTATTCCGTTAAATCTTTTTGAAAACCTTTATAGAGAAATATATAGGAAAAGGTTATAATAGTAGCTTTAAGTATTAATTTATGTAGCCTTAAGCTTTATTTATTAACGAAATCGCCCGTTTTTTAATTTATGATAATGTAAGTTTCTTATTATATATTAGTTTTTAATTTTAAATATGGATACGTAAAGGTACCTTTTTATTAGTATTATATAAGATTAACGTTATATTATATTTGAATCATTTTTGTTTTGTTAATTATAAAATTATAAAATTCTTTTTAATATCCGAATAACGTTTTCGAAACTTTTAATAAAGTTTCTTTGGCAGATATATCCGCGTTATGTAATTATTTAGGGAGGTTATAGTTTCAAATTATTAAGTGCTTTTTATAACCTTCAGGATTTTTTAATATTAAAATAACAAAAACATGTTACTTTTTTTTCCATATCGTAATTTTTATGTAATCCGGCTTATAAAACGGAAAATATAGCCATTTAGCTTTTTGCATCTTTTTTTAAAACGCGCTAAAATTTATCGAAAATATTACGAATAACCATATCCTTATATTATTTTGGGTTATTCCTTTTCAAGTACCGTTATCGTTAAACAGCTTTTGCGAATATAACGTAATAAATATAAACGTAAAGTAGTTATTTAAAGAAGAGAATCCTTATTACCTTAACCCGTAATTATTTTATCGGTTAATTCCGGTTAAATTGCCGTAAGTATTATCGAAAGGTGCACTTAAGCATATAATGATTTATAAGGATACGTATTGGTTTGTTAAAAAAATGAAGTAAAAAATTTCGTACTTTAGCAAATAAAGTTCGTACTGGCCGTTTAAAATCGGGTTTATTTTCAACTTTCCGATTTTATTTACTTATTATAGAAAAAGTTAATAATAAATTTATACTTGGGCTAGGTTAAAAAACTTTTAATTAAACGTGGTCTTAATGCATATTTTAAATTTTTATTATAAAAAATAGTTTTTCAGTTATAGGGGAATATTCATAAAAGCTTAGTAAAATTTACGAAAAAGAAATTTACGGTAACTAGGGTTACGTAACTTGATAAGGCTGCGGATACCCCTAATACTAAGTATCCAAACTAGCTATATAATTTACAGGGGTATTTTTTATTAGTTTCTTCCATTGCCTTACCACATTCTCTAAACAGCTAATATGTATACCTTTATATACTTTATATGCAAAAATACTTGCATTATTTTTTCTGCTATTTTTAATTATTTTTAATGTAATATTACATTGCGGCTAAAGTATTAAAAATCCTCGGCGGTTTTAATTAACGATAACGTTACGGAAAAACGTTACTTTAATATATTAAAACTGGGTTTTTAAATTTATATTAGAAATTACGATTTAAAGTAAATATAATTATTAATAAGTTAATAAAACGTTATATACAGGTTATAATAATAACGATTTATAGCTATGTAAAATAGTTAAATTTTTATATAAATTATATAAAAGTTTACATATTTGTTTATAAAAACAATAAGTAAAGGAATGGAAATAACTAACAAAAAAATACTTCTGCAAATTATAAATAATCGTCGGTAAATAATTTGTTAAAGTTGCTTTTTTATTACTTGGATTTGTCCTATAAGTTTTGCTTAATAAAACGTACGAAACCGGATGTTAACGTTTAGAACTTCAGTTAATTACTTTATTATTTAAATTAATTTAATTAAGTTTAAAATCGAAATATACTAAAAAAAAGATAGTTTTATAAGGTAAAAAATAAATAAAGTTTATTTAATGTTAATTTTAAACTTAAACGCCAAAATACGGAAAAACTTAAGAAACCGGATAAACAGGAAGTAAAGGTAGATAAGTTACGGCACGGCAAAAACGCAAAAAGGTTACATTCTAACAATTTACTTGTTTTTTTGAGTCTACCTTATACATTTTTGCATATAAATTTTTTTTAAATATTTTTATCGTTTTATAAAAAGTAGCCTTACTTGCTTATTACAAACGCTGTCTAAAAATAATAAAACCCGAACCGAATTATTAATGTTTTAGTAATTTTTTTATGTTTTATACGTATAAATTTACTAATAATTTCGCTGAGTTTTCGTTTTATTAATTTTTATTTATATAACATAATTGTTTTATATAATACGAACTTCGTATTAATTCTTTTTTACTGGATTTATTTAGCGTTAACTAACTTATTACGGTTAAATATAAGGATTACATAATAACGAATTAAGCTAAAGGGTTATTTTTAACGTTATCTTTGATTGGGTAAATGGAACCAAGTTAGGATTATTAATTATGCGGCTGTTTTAATTCCGGGATATAGGCTTAAAATGCCTTAAATTATTTTCTAAGACGCTAAAGCAGGATTATAAGGCATATAATTTTAAAGCCACCCATAGAATTACCTTATTCCCAAGATATAAAGTAATTATGGTAAGGTCGTTAAACGGGTGGTTAAATATAAGCAGCGAATAAAAATATCTAGCCTTTTATTAATAGCAGGCGTAATTTCCAAATACGTAGTTAGTTTAAGGTTGGCGCGTAGTAATACTTTAAAAATCCAAAGTATTTAATTCTTTTATATTTTTTAGTTATTAAATTGTAAGATATAACAAACCGTTATAGCCGGAATTTATTATTATTACCTGTTATCTGACCTTGTTTTTTAATTATTTTTAAATAGCTTATTTATGTTCCGTTCAAGTCTTAATAATACGTTAAAAATAAAGCGGTAAAATAACGGATTTTACGACCCAAAGTAATAAAGCTGGTTTCGGCTTTATTTATTAATTAAAAATAATAAAACGTAATAATGGACTATAGTGATAAGGTACCGAATCATAATATAATATTACTTAAAATATTACTTATATTATATAAAAATATTAAAGTAAATAAAAATATTTGTTTTATAATAACGTTATTATATTATTATATGTTAAAATTCTAAGTTATTAGTATTATAACATATAAGTAACGTATTTTATTAATAAAGAAATATAATAATAACGTAATTTAATAATAATATATTATCAAAGTAATAGAACTAGATAATTATTTTATATAGTAATTAAAATATAAAGATTATTTATTAATATAAAAAAAAATCCGAATATATTATAGCAATAATTTAGAAAATAATATTAAATAGGTAATATATTAAATATCGAACGTTATAATAATCTTAGTTAACTTTGTAATAACATAATTATAATAATATATAATTATATTAACCGCTGTTATAAACCCTGTTATTTTTCATATAAAAATAATACCTAATTATATAACGTTTTAAGTATATTTAAGCTTGTTTTAATAAGATAACGTTTATTAAATTTTTAAGTTTTTGATAAATTTTAATTAAAGCCGGAAAAAGAGTAATTATTATACGGTTAGTTAACATTTTAATTATAACAATACTTATATTAAAGTAATTTTATAATAAATTACTTAGCTTAGTTTAATATAAATTAAATATGTTAATAGTTATATAACGGACTTTTTCGTATCGAAATACATTAATAATGAAAAAACCAACGCGTTATTAAGGTATTCCCAGCGTTTTACGGTTCGTTTTAATTAATAAATTACTTATACTTTACTTAACTTAAGTAACGTTTCGGTACAAGATAAAATAAAGGTTCAAGCCTGGAAAATAAGGCTAAGCCAATATACAGAAATTATGCCACGATAAATTTCCACGACATATACTATACCCAATATTTTCGAATACGATAACTTTTTAAATAGTTTTTTACGGTTTACATATATTACATACCTTAATCCCATGCCTTATTCCGATTCCGACTAATACGTAATTGCCGATAAGTTTCGGCCCTAATAAACCTTATGCCCGCTGGCCACGGTTCAGCAGGATCCTTAACGGCCTTACAGAAAATAGCTTTATACGGTAAACCTTAAAAATAAACCTTAAAAACTTGCAAAAAGCTTTATAAACCCTTACTAATTTTACAACTATAAAATCCAACCTAAATCGTTCCTACGGCTTCTTAAGCTATTATTAATTAAAACACGAACCGAAACAATATAACATATTAAGCAATCCCAAATACCAAATATCCATTATTTGCCACGGAAAGGTTTCGACAAAAACCGTCCTTTTCCTAGCTATCTATTCAAAAAAAATAACTTCATAATCTAAAGCGGTCAACGTCATTATCGATTTGAAAAACTTTTCCTAAGCAAACCGATTATAACTTTTAATTTTCGGTTACCGTTTAATTACCAAATATAACAATAACCGATTTTCCAAATAATAGCAACTTATACGGAATAATCTCATTTCGGCGGAAATATTATTAACGAAATTAAAAAGGGATAATAATAATAAGTTGGATAATTCCGAAATCTAGTTACTAAAGCATTACATCTCAGAAAGTTATAAACGATAATTTATCCGGCTACTTAAAATAATGAAAAACTTCCAGAATTACGAAAGAAATCGTAAATAAAAACTACAAAACGGAAAAGCGTAATAAAGCTAAAAATTAACCTAATAATCTATCATTTTTCCAAATGCATATACGGTTACGTCTCTTCGAAAGAAAGTAACATTTCAATAATAATATTATTCGTAACAGTAATTTTTTTTCTGGTTATTTATCCAAAAACCTTTTTTTTCCGTTAATGATAAAGTTTTTAATAATATGAAAAACATTTAATTAACGAATATAAGCGAACTTAAAAAATACACCTCCGTTTTATGTAACTTTATAAACGGTATGAATCGAGTTTTTTATAAAAAGATCCGAACTAGAAGTATTTACCGGCAAAACGGTTTTTTTCAACAGCTTTACTTACTATTTAAGGTTTATATAAATAAAGTTTAAAATAACTTAATTTGGCCTTTTAAGTAAAACTTTATAATGAAATCTGGCTAATTCTTTTTTGAGGATATCTTGCTAAATGGGAATAATATAATTAGAAATTATTATAATTAATTTAAATATTAAATAAAAGTTATAATAATCGGAAAATAAAGTATAAATTAACTTACGGCAATGGTTATTTATATAAAAAATAAAAATGTATATATATATATATATAATATTTAAAAATTTATTAAAACCTTTTTTGTTTTTTTATTAAAATATAAAAATCAACAATTAAACTTGTTACGAAAAAAGATTATTAATAGGTTATGTTAACACTTAATTAATTTGGTAAGGCTTTTAAACTAATACGGCATACCGATTTCCTGCGACGTATTATATCCGTAAAGCGGATTTTGCATATTTTCGGTAACGTTTATTTAGCAACCCGGAAAATAATGTTTAAACGGCTAATTATAACCCGACCAAATATCTGGCTTAAGCGTTAGGAAATTAAAATTCGAAATTTATATATTAAGCGAACCGTACGTATTTTAACCGGAGGTATGAATTAAAAATAATTTTTAAAATACGTTTTTTATAACAAAATATTTAAGATTAACATAATTAAATAAACGAAATACGTATTTTTAGGATAACATTTAAAATAAAGTAGCTTAATTAAATAATTCGTCGTTTTACGTTTATTAAATTAATAGGTTTCGTAAGTGTTGCAAATATAACTTATGTAACGTAAAAAAAGATTGCGATAACGGACCGATTAACGATAGCGATAACGTTACCTGGTTATTTAATAGTTTAACGATTACGATTATTGTTTATACCGTTTTTAAAATTAATATACTCATAATACCGCTAACCTTAATTATCGGTATAATGGATAACTTATCGGTTAAAACTGGGCCTTGATATAAAGATGATATAACATAAAACCTTAACCTATCTATAAGCTTAGGAATTAAGATCGCTTCGTTTATTATTTTTATAATCGCAATAGGTTTTGTTATTTAAAAAATAAATTTCTTAATTCGTAATAAATATAAATTACCAAGATATTTTAATAAGGATTTAAAAGGTATTTATATTTCGTAGCTGACTTCGGGATAGCATTGATTAATTATTATAGATACTTGTTCGTTAGAAAAGAAATTAAAGCTAATACTAATTGCCGAATTGCTTGCCCATTATTTAAGGTTTTTAATAATTAATTAATATTATAATATATTAAGCAGAACGGTTTTTAAAGAGGAACAGGAACGATTAAAAATAGTACCTATTACAAAATTGCCCGTAAAAAGTAAAAGGCTCCTAGTAATTAAGAAATATGTTAATGCATTAAACGGTAAGATATTATGTAAAAAGAACTGCTTAAAGTTAGATCATAGGGCTTTATTAACTCCCATAAGATGTTATTGTAAAAACGATAAATATATTATAAGTTAGGGTTAGTATTAATAATTAATAAAGGTTAATATATATCGTTTAAACATAAATAATATATAATATAGTTTCTTTTTTATGCGTATACGTTTTTGATAATTTTATTAATATAAATAAAAGTGATTTAATAAAGCCGTTTATTGGCCGATTTAAGTTTTTATTGCTTTTTAACATACTCGCTAATTAATATTAAGATTTTTGTTATGTTTCTTTTAATTACGTTCCGTTATACCAGTATTAGCTTTAACCGTTTAGCATTTTTTGTTTTAGTTTTATTAATAGTTAAGTTATTTAATGGGAAGTTAAAGATAATAATATAAATAATGAAAAAAACCGTTCTAGGGCGGCTTTAAAGCTAGACGTTTAATGCTTGCCGAATATATTCCGTTTTGACTTTTTGTTATAAGCGCTGAAAAAAATTGTAATTGCGGTATTAAATAATTTGGACGTTTTTAAAAATAGAAGTTTAAAAATATTATTTAAGCTTTAATTAAAATATTTCGTTTTTTTATTAAGCCGGTAATATCCGATAAACGTTTATAGTTGCGAAATTCGATAATGCTTTAAGGTGCGGTGTAAGTGGGTTAGCCGGAGTAATTTTTCGGCCGTTAAAGCTTTCGTTAATTAAATGTTCCGGATTATAAAAATAAAAGTTAATTAAGCCCATATATATGTCGGCGTTAATCCTATGTTTAAAAAGCCGTATTAAATAATGCAGTTTAACATATCGCACAAACTTTTATTAATTCTTTTTCTAATTTTTTATAATAGAGAAATTTAAAATCTGTTTGATAAATATAACTTTTATAATAAGACGTATAATTAGCAAAGCTGCAATTAAAGCAAGTAATTTGGTAAATCAGATATTTTTAATTTTTGGAATTTGTTATAATTATACCTTTAATTCGGAAAATTATAATTAATATTATTTTGCTTAATAGTTAAAATGTATTATTTGTATTAATATAATATTTATATTTGAAAACGTCGTATTATATAAACATAGATTTATTTATTTATTATAAATTTTGGTTAATATTATATAATTTTCAGTTATGAATATATAATTACTTATTACGTAAAAACGCGGCCGTTTTTTTAACGATATAACGATATAATTAAAAATATTATTAATGGTTTTTAATTATGTTGTTTTTTAAATTATAAAAGGTGTATTGTTTTACTTAAGGTATTGCTAGTTTATTTTGATTGTTTCGAAATTTTTAAGAAAAGTAATGCCGTTAAAGATATTATCGTTCGATGTAGGTTTTAGATAATAAGTATCTGGAAAAGGCCTTGGCGTAACGCGCCGTTTTTTAATTTTTTATCCAATTCGTTTTTTGATATTTTATCGTTAAAGATATTAGCTAATATTTGTGAATTGTTATTATTTTACGAGTTGTTATTTAAATTGCTTTAAATAATTCGAAGTTATTACGAATATACGTTATTTTAAAAGGCAATTACGGCGTTTTATATAGCGGCCCGTATATTAACTAGCGATTTGCATCTATTTTTAATAATGTTATTAAGCGGCGTTTTTTTTAAGAACGTAATAAGAAGTTAAAGCGCATTACGTCGCCGACTCCACCCTTAGTTATTAAGTTTATTATTAATTTAAATGGAATTAATAAGTTGGAACGTATTATATTCCAGTTTATATACATAGGAAAGATTTTTCGGCGTTTTGCATTTATTATAAAGTAGGAAAAATTAGCTTCCGGGCTTATAGCGTAAGTTAAGGTACGTAATATTACATAATATTGCTTTAGATTTTATTGTTTTATTTTTTTAAAAAAAGGATTTATTTCTGTTTTAAAATATTGCGTTACCGGCCGATTTTTAAAATTTAGAATACGCCTATTCCGCCAGACCTTGTTGTTAATAAAACATATCCGGTAAAATTTCCTTTTTGTTAGCGATTTTTCGTTATTGAAATGGACGAGATTACGGGGTATAACATTTTTTCTCGGGCTAGTTGTTCGGAATTTACATTTATTATTTATATAAAACGTCCGTTTTTTCGATATATTAACGTTTTTTAAATAGATGCTAGCAAGGTATAATTTGGATTCATTTACCCGTTATATACAAAGATAAACTTTTAACGTTTAGGGTACGGAAGTTGTTACAGTTGCGCTTAAATATTTTGGTTAGAATAAAGAAATATAGCGACATTATTTTCAAACGAGATTACTTAGGCTTTTTCGAAGATTATATTAATTAATACGCGTTTATAACTTTTGTTTATGTTAAGATTAGGGAAAAATGTCTGATATTTTTTTTTAAAACGTATTGCAGATTTTCGAATTTAATAATTACTTTTTTATTTATTAAATGTACCGCAGCATTTACTTAGTAAAAACGTATATTTTTCATATATTCCTTTAAGAAAGCTTTTTTTTACGTAAATATTTTATAACGAAAAAAAGGAATTTTATAAGGGTATAATATTTTAATATTAAAATAACGGCTATCGTTTTGTTGGATAATGCCCTTTATACGTTGACGTATTAAAACGAATTATATATCTGGCAACGTTCTGTTTCCGGGCCGTTATATATACGTATGTTAATCGGGTCGTTTACGTTATTTAGGTTAACTTTAAGCATTAATATACAAATAAAGAATAGATTTATCGATTACTTAATAGGGTTTTTAATTTCTAGTTTATACCCAATTCGGGATTTATAATTATAAAAGATTAATTAAGGAATATCCCGCCAGTTTTTTTTTATAAAAAAGTACTTTTTTTATATCACGGACTGGCTTTAATTTAAGTTTTATAAAATTATAGGTAAAGAATTTTAATATATAATACCGGGAAAAAGGTTATTACAGCTTGTAAGTTAATAACTAATAATTAGGTATTACCTTTATTTAGTTACTTAAAATAAAATAAAGCGTTTTTTTACCGGCTTAATGTTTTCTGGTATATTGGCTTTTTATTATTATATAAAGAGATGCGTTTCGTACAGTTTCTAATTAATTAATCGTTTAACGTTAACCTAATTAAAAAAGATTATAGATTTTAACTTTGCTTAAAATTAAAATTCGAACCGAATATTGGACTATTTTATTTTTTGGCTTATATTTGATTTTGCAATTATTTTCTTTATTAGTTTTAAGCCGATGTAAACGAAATTTTTAATAATATCGTTAAACTGGTTATTTTTTATTTAACCGTTTTATAACCGTAAAAAAATGCTTTAGCTTTTTAAAGTTCTTATTTAATTTTACTTTCCGTTTTTATTGTTTTTTTATAACTTATAATGCAAGTTTTAAATATACGTTTTAAGGCTATCGCCGAGATTTAGGGATAATCCGGTAACGCGAATAAAAATCTGGGATTATATTAAGAACGAACGTGTAAATTTTTGTAAGGATGTTTTTTCGGACGATATTAATTTTCTATGTTTGGATCCGTTTTTTTCGGGTAAGAGTCGTAAGCGGTATTTTTTTCGTTTGCGTAGATAAAGACGTCCGGTTAACGGGAGTACGGTTTAAAAAGACCGACCGGGTAGGAGTTATTTTTTTCGAATCTATAAAAATAACATTTTTGTTATCGTCGTTAATTACAAGGTAAGTAATTTTGCTTAAGTAATTAATCGGATCCGTATTTGAAATTTAAAGTTTATATAGGTAAGGTTTTTTAATAAGCATTTTCCGTAAGTTGCGAATTTATACGGGTTTTTATTAATTAGAGTTATATAATAAGTGTTTTTTAGATATATGTTTAATAAGCTTTCTGTTATTAAAAAGGTACTTTCGTTAATGGAACTTCCGATACGAGATATGTATTAGAAGATATATTAATCCAGGTAAGTATTTTCGTTAACGGATATATTTTGTTTGGGAAAGAGTTTCGGAACAATAATTAAGAAAATTTACGCCTTTTAAAAGGCACTTTTTAAAGGGATATTTTCGTTTCACAAAAATCCGTCCTAAGCTAAAAAGCTTTTTTTTGTAATAAAGTCCAAAGTTTCGCAATTGTTAGGTTTAATAAAACCAGGGGTTTAATAATTTATATAACGAGTATTAGTATCGTTATTTCCGAGCGAATTTTCGTACTTAGAAGTTATTTGGAAATTTTTGTTAATTATTCCGAATTTAAAGAATTCTTAAACAAAAGCGGCGAGAACATTGTTGTTAATAATTGCGAAAAAAACGTTAAGATTTTTTTCGAGCGGAAAGTTATTGCTGGTTCTAAAAGAATTTTCGAATATAAGGGTTATTTGGAAATTCTGGCTAATTGTCCCGGGTTCGGAAAAGTTTTAAAAAAAGATGGCAAAATTTTTATTATCGATGATATCGAATTTTATATGCGGGAGGAATAAATCGCGTTAGAATTTTTCGGTAAGGTAATAAAGCAGAATATACTTTTTAATAAAACTTTAACGATTGATATAAAAGGAAATTAGGAGAAAAAGTGCAAGTAAAAGGAAAGACTATTTTTATATACTTCGACGACCCTTATTTATTTTCTTGCCTGATCTTACTTTTTAAACCTTATTGCCGTTCGGTTATTGGTTTTTGCCGCTGATAATTTTCTTAAATAGGACTGCCCATTTCCAAAGCTGAGCAGACGAATCCTTTACGTATTAAAAGATTTTCTGGATTAAGTAAGGCATATACTTCCGAGGTATAACGTTTTAGGGCCATATGACGTTTATCTGCCGTCTTGCAGGATGGGCGGCCTTTAGGTTTGGAATAAATGGTTTCCAAAAAAATCTTCTTCTTACCCCCTCGCCGTGAATTATCCGGAATAGCTTGTAAAAAGAAGGAGAGCTAGCGTAATTAAGCTAATTATTTTTAAAGTTATCTTATTTTCAACGGGTATCTTAATATTCGATTTGCATAACATTATTATTGGCGTTTCGTTATTTCCAAGGCCGTTATATACTTAACCGGCGTGTTAATATACCTTAATAAGGCGCCGCGTAATCACCTTATAATTACTATATTGAATAACTGGTATAGGAAATATTATTCGGGTATAGGGCCATAATACGGCTGATTTCTTTAATGCTTTATTGCTTTTTTAATATTTCGTTTACGTACTTGTCTTTTTCGTAAGTCTTTATTTAAATGCGGCTATATAGGCTTTTTATTAGCAACTAACGAAATTAAACTAAAAAATAGCTTCGAAATATAATATAAACGAAATAAACGTTTACTATCAAACCTGGCGCGTAAAAGAATAAATATTTAAGTTAACATCTTAGTTTTAGATTTCGTTTTAAAATATAATAACTTAAATTATTTTTACTATAAAAACGTATTAATTTTAATTATTAATTACAGCGCATTTTTAAGAAACAAGCCTTTTCGATTTTATATTAATTAATTTGTATAAGCTTATTAAGGAATTACCGTTATGAAAGTTAAGGGTTAGCCTAAATAACTTCTAAATAAAGACGTTTTTAACGGAACCGAATTTATTACTTTCCGAATTAAAGTAGTTAAATACCGTAGTATGATTAGCTCCGTGTTTATTACGGGATATAAAAAAAAGCGAACATTTTATTCAATATATTTCCGGATCCTTTTTTATTAACCGTAGTACCTATATTTGGTCGAACCGTCCTTATTTAATTAATAACTTTCTTAAATCGAATTAACTTAACTACCTAGGTTAACTATCGGTTTTTAGTTAAATTAAGTCGATCTTGTTCGATTAATAAATATGGATTGGCTTTAATCCTTTAAGTACCGTTATTTTATTTTATTTAACCGTTATCATTAATTAAGTTATAGCTTTAACTAATAGAATTAATAGCCATAAAAGTTTATTTAAGTACGGAAAATTAAATATAAAATTATTAATATCCATTTTAGTTCATATTAAACCGTCGCAGTTATAAAAACTTTATATTTAATGTTAATTAAGTAATATTAAATAGTTTAAGAAAATAAACTTTTTATATAACGTCACAGACAAGCTCGCGAGCCGGACAAGCTCGCGAGCCGTTTTTTGGCACCTCCCAACAACCAACCCAAATAACTCAACCACAACATATCAAATTGATTCCAATCAATCGTATTATCTTGCGTCGACCGTATCTACAGCTTTTGGACAAGTGCACGCATTATATCAAAGCTTGTTGCGGACGCTATATTGCCATTTTTTCCTTTTAACCTGGCCGCCATTAATTACCTTTTAACGCGTCCAAACCAATATTACCCCCAATTCGTATAACCCAAAGCCGACCAACTAAATAATTATTTTCGACCGAATCCTTAACCCAAATACGCGAGCATTTCTTGTCCGGCTTTAATACGTTGAAAATATGCAACGGAAAACGTGTTATAGGACGCGTTGGGAACGCGTTAGGAGCGCATTGGGCGGCATGTTGGGGGGTCCGTACAGGACGTTTCGCGGGGTGTATGGTAGGGCGTGTCGGGCTTGATTTCGCAACAATTCGATATCTAAGCAATGAAATAATTAAAACAAACGTTTCCAAGAAAGATAAATACTTGCTATATAGGATAAACAAGGTCTTTTCGCTAGCAGAAAGGTTGTGGCAAGGAATTGCTGTTAATAGCTGCTTGAAGTTCGTCGGTTGCGGGTGGGTTAATAGGAAGAAATGGTAATATGGCGTCCGCAATAAGCTTTGATATAATGCGTGCACTTGTTTAGAAGTTGTAGATACGGTCGACGCAAGATAATGCGATTGATTGGAATCAATTTGATGTGTTGTGGTTGAGTTATTTGGGTTGGTTGTTGGGAGGTGCCAAAAAACGGCTCGCGAGCTTGTCCGGCTCGCGAGCTTGTCTATGACGTTATTTACTTTTTTTATTATCCGTTTCCTAGTTAGTTTTTATAAATTCCGGTAAGTAACGACCTTATAAATTCATTTTATATAAAAAACCTTTTTTTATTTTAGGTAACTTCGTATTAATTATTAAATTCCAAGGTTTCATTTATGTAATTAACCGCTTTTTAATACAAATAAAATCTTAATATTTTTGTATTATAATATATATATAGACGAATTGTGGATAAATTGTTGTTTATGTAGGTATCAAGCTGGTAAGGCCGCAAATATGGGATATTTATAACCGCCGATTCGAAACTAGTTTTAATACCGATAATTGCGAATGTTATATATTTTATTAAGTTTCCGATTTACTTTATTTCGACGAAACCGTTAGGGATTTAGGATTTAAAGAAAAAGCCGACGTAATATTTGGCCGGAATAAAGATTTGGTTCGAATTTAGTATTCGATAATAAAAGAAAAAAGGTAAAAATCATTAAGATAAAATTTTCCGGGGTTAAGTTTTTTATTAGTTCGTTTATTGTTAAGTTATGAATTGTATCGTTAGTAAGTTTAATAGGTCGCATTATAACGTTAAGCGAAGCGTTAAAAGGAACGTTAACACGGAAATATAAGTTAAATAAGATGTAGTTTTTTTTTAGTAACGAAGTAGGGCAGTTGGGTTTGGATTTTTTCATAACGCGAGTAAGCGACGAAGGAAAACGAAAGTTTAAATACAACTTAGTTAAAAAGGCTAACCGAATAAAGGGTATTTGGGATGTTTTATTGTATAAAACACGGGAATCCAGTAATAAGGTTAAAAAGTATTGGATACTTATTAATAAGCATAAGGTTATTAACCGGTAGGTAATTTTTATGGATAGTTCCTAAGTAAGGAAGGTTTTAGATCGTGTCGAATACGGTTAAAAGATTACGTAGGACCGCTAAGTAATATATGTATTTATTATAACGCGACGGAATATTCGCCTAAGTTGTATATTTAGTAAATGCAAGATAAAATAAAGGTTCAAACCTGGATAATAAAACTGAGCCAATATACAGAAATTATTCCACGATAATTTTCTACGACAGATACTATACCTAATATCTTCGAATACGACGATTTTTCAAATAGTTTTTTACGGTTTGGATAAATTGCACACCTTAATCCCATGCCTTACTCCGATTCCGACTGATAGTTGCCGACAAGTTTCGGCCCTGGTAAACCTTATACCTGTTAGAAAAAATAACTTTATATAGTAAACTTTAAAGATAAACCTTAAAGATAAACCTTAAAAGCTTGCAAAAAGCTTTACAAGCCCTCGCCAGTTTTACAACTATAAAATCCAACCTAAATCGTTCCCACGGTTAAAAGGGAGATGTCAATACGATAACCAGGGAAAAAGTACTTAGCACCAGACCACCTTCTTAAGCCATTATTAATCAAGACACGAGCCGAAACAATACAACATGTCAGGCAACCCCAAGTACCAGATACCTATCATTCGCCACGGGAAGGTTTCGACAAAAACCGTTCTTTTCCCAGCTATCTATTCAAAAAAGATGACTCCATAATTCAAGACGGTCAACGTTATTATCGATTTGGAAACTTTTCCCAAACAAACCAACTACAGCTTTTAATTTTCGGTTACCGTTTAATTACCGAATATAACAATAACCGATTTTCTAAGTAATAACAGTTTATATGGAACAATTTTATTTCGGCGCAAGTATTACTGGCGAAATTAAAAAAAATAATAATAACAAGTTGGATAATTCCAAAATCTAGCTACTGGAACATTATACGTTGGAAAGTTACAAGCGATGGTTTACCCGGTTACTTAAAATAACAAGAAACTTCCAGAATTACGAAAAGAATCATAAATAAAAGTTGCGAAACGGAAAAAAGTAATAAAGCTAAAAGTCAACGTAGCAATCTATCATTTTCCCAAATGCATATACGGTTACGTTTTCTCGAGGGAGAATATATTTAATAAATAAGCTTTTTTTATTTCTTTTTTAAAATTTAGGATTTCGGTTTTACAATTTACTTTTTTAGGTTAAATTATAAATTATAAAAACTTAAAGAAATAGACTTTGATAAGCGGTTACAGCTGCTGTTTTTAAAATATTAAGTGTATTGGAGTATTTTTGAATATTAACTTATTGAAGCCTAGTTATAATAGGTTTTTAAGTAAAGTTAAAAGACGATCCGTTTGTTATAGGAAGCATGGCTTACGAATACGTCTGGTATATTTGTAAAAAGATTGGGATATAATAGTTTCGAAATTAAAATATGTCGCTTTTTTATACGAATTTTACGTATTAAATCTATTTTTAATATAGTATATAAACTGGGTTAAGCGTATTGTGTGTAAGGTAGGAAAATGCTTTTTTAAACCCGCCATAGCGTGCCAAAGTTAGCCGTATTTAAAGCCCGGGTTTATAATATTTTTATTATCCGGATTTAACGTTTAAGATATTTTGTTTTTTTTTAATTTTATAGGCCTTTATAATTAGATATGCCCTTGTTTTAAAAGAATTTCCAGATTAGTTTATAAGGATTAGGAATTAGGCGTATAGTAATATTTAAAAAAGGATAAAAAACGTTATAAGTTACTTAGATTTAGACGATAATAGTTTCGATACGGAAAAGCAAATCGGAAAATAACGTTAATTTATAGAAGTTCGACAGGGGTTCGGTATGGTTAAATTAATATTTAAATATAACCGGGATTTGACTTGAAACTTTAGCGTAACCGCCCGGTTGCGTAAATGTTAATATTTAATCGTATTTTTAAGTGATTATAACTTTAATAGCTTAAAATTTTATTTTGGAGCTTGATAATTTTACGTAGGATTTAAAGATCATTATGAGTTTGGTGATTTCTTTTGTTTTTGGAAATTAAATTTATTTTATATGCCTTTAATAATAGATTGAATTTTATTGAATTTTATTAGTTGAAATTTGAAGAGGAATTTTTAAAAGTTAGTTATGTAAGAGTTTTAAGCTTTAAACCGGACCCGAAACGTTTCGTACTTTTACTTACTTAAAGACTTAATAAGGTAATAATATTAAATTAATGTTTTAAAGGTATTTTTTAATAGTATTAAGAAGGCAACTTTAATATTTTAACGTTTAAGCTTATTATTAATTATATTGCTTATAAATAAAGCTGATTGTAAGGGGTTCGGTTTTACTTTATTTGTATTTTCATATCCGCTTTTAAATTTATAATGCCTTTAATTATGTTCGGTATTAGGGGAATATACCGCCTTTGGTTGGCGCCGATTAAAGACGGTACCGTAATAAGCTTCCGGCTGGTTTATGAAGATTATAATTATGGGTTTCGTATTATGCGTGAATTAAAGTAATTAATAGTATTACCTAATAGCTTTTAATATACGGTATGTTAATTATTTTTGCGGAAACCGATAATTTTAGTTTAACTTAAAATATTTAACTTTAAATTTTAATATTCGGCCGGTTATATACCGTTTATTAGCTTTTTGATTTTTCTTTTAATTATGTATGGATATGCTAGTTATAATAAAGGAAGGTTTAGAGATTTTAAAAACGGTAAGCCTTGTTTTTCCGTATTATCTTTGGTAGGTATTAGAGTCTGCTTTATTGCAATATCGAAACTTGAATTTACAAATATATATAAATTCGTTTCCAAGGCTGTTATTTGCTATTAGATTTACTTATTTTAGAGCACCTATATCGAGTTTTCTAATATATGGAATAGGGGCCTCGGTTATAGAAAAAGAACTATTTCATACAACGTTTTAAGTAGGTACCGACCTTTTGCTTTTTTTATTTTTGTTATGTTGGCGTGACTTAATGGTTTAGTTTGCGAAGCTTTTTTTTGGTAAATGTGAAGGCGTAGCGTTATTTTAGTAAAGGCATTATATTCGGGTTACTTCCCTTTTTAAGATCCTTGCTGCAATATAAAAAAAATATATTAAAACGTTTAAAAAGTATTTAAGGATAATGTTTATGAGATTATCCGCCGGAAAATTACAAGACGTTAGCTGCAATAATTTTTTATTAAGTTTCAGGTTTAAAAAGGAAGCTAGGCTTATTGTAATTTTTTATAAAGTTTATTAAAGAATTTTTTAATAAAGTTGATTGGGTGGATGTGGTAAATAGAAAAAAAATATTATTAACTTTTAGAAAATTTGTTGTAGTTAACGTTTTATAGCCTTCTGGCAGATATATTGCATATAGCTGGGGATCCTTATTTTTATAAGCTAATTTGACTTTATTGTTATTTTAAAGTCGTTTATCGATTGGGAGGTTTTTAAATAAAGAATTTTTAAATATATAAACTTTTTCCCGTATGCTTAATTTTTATTTACGGAGAATTAAGATTATTTTTTTATATTATTAAGTTTTAAATTTAGTTTAATATTTTTCTATATTTTCAATTTTTAAAATGGGTTTTTTATAATCTTTTCATTTCGTTAAATTCTATAGATAAATTTTAACGAAATAGTTCGAGATTAACATAACAGTAGGTAACGTTTTAGAGATTATGTATAGGATTAAATAGTAACAGATGTTAGTTATTCGGAAAACCCGCTTTTTTTGAACTAGCAATATTTACGCCGTGTTATTAATACCGAGTTATAAGTTAACTATATCTTTTAATTTTTAAAGCGTATTGACGTTAAGAAGGTACGTAACGTTAGAAATTATTTCTTAGGAATTTGAGATTTATTCGGTTAATTAAACGTTGTTTAAATGATATAGCATATATCGAAAGACGGCTAACTTTACGTATATTTTAATATCTACTTATTGCTGGAGTATTTACTAAATATCGTTGCAAGCATAAAACCTATATTTATTATTAATAACCGAGTTTTGTTAATAAAAAATAATTACAATTAAAACGAACTCTAATTTTAAATTTAGTCCGAAAAGAAGGAAGAGCTTCAAAATTTATTTAAATATTATAAAATGAGATTTTAGGATTTTTGTACAAATTTCCAAAGGAAAAAATAGGATGTAACGTTTTATAATAGCGTATTAGTAAGTTAATATTTTATGAAAAAAGGTTTACATAAACTTAAAACAGTAAAAGTTTGTATTTTTCGTTATTCTTTATTGGATTAATTAATTTTTAAAGCTTAGATGATGTTTAATATTTGAACCCGTATAATAAAAAAGTTATTTAATTACGAAATAACATTTAAGCGTTATATACGGTTGTTTTTGGAGGAATTATAGGAGCGAAGTTTTTAATATGCCGAAATTCGCCGTAATTTTATAAATATTAAATAGTTATGGTTAAATAACGGCAACAGGTAGTTTATAATTAAGAAATAATAGAAATTATTATTTACGAATATGAAAAGTTTTAGCCGTAATTAGACTAGGGTTTTGGGGGATTTAAAGTAGTATATTATATTTTTAAAAGTTTTAATAAAAAAAAGTTAAGGTTTTATTATAAAAATGCCTAAGATTTAAATTCCGATAGCCGAAATAGATTACTAGTTCGTTTAAATTTGACGTATATACCTTTTTATTAAAGCTAATTTTTTTAGGTTTTGATTTTATAGAAAAGGAGTTTAAAAGTTATAAGTTCGAGTATTTTCTTAATGAATTTATAGGGTTTCGGGTTGAATGTAAGGAGAAGAATGTTAATATTTTATTTTTATTTTATTACAGAAAAATTAAAGACGATCCGGATGGAAATTCTTTTATTACATTAATATTCGGGGCAAAACGAATTGTTTATAAATTTGCTTTTTTAGTGTCGAGTTGTTATGGAACAAATGATAAAACGAGAGGTATATGTTGAAATGTGTTATATCGCTAATTAGGTATTAGGGTTATTAAGGGTTGTCGGAAATTACTTTTTGGCTTTATTGCTTGCGTACGGGGCTTATTATGTGATAGGGAATGATAACTTTATAATTTTTAAGTAAGTTATCTTTTGTTTTTGTTTTTAACGTTTTTGATTAAACCTTTTAGGTTATTTTTAATGCGTGATTTTTACGAAATCTTTTTTTATATGGAAGGTATAAGTTTAACCGGCCTTTTTTAATTTCTTAAATAGAGTTTCGAGCATTTTTGTAGGTTAACAAAAAAATGCAGGCCCGTTTTCGAAGAATTAAAACACCGTTAGGGTTATTTGGTTTAGATGATTATAAATAAATATGGATTATTATTAAATAACAACAAATATATTGGGATTATAGATTAGTTAATAACAGGGGAAGTTAGAATTTTTATTTACAAATTATGTTAGTTTTATACCTGTTTTTTAAAATTTTTAAATAAAATAAATTACATAAAGTTTTAATTAATTGAATGAGGTAGATGTTTCTTTTATTAAGTAACCGTTTTGTCGGTTCCGGTATATGTTTGGTTAGATTACGAAAGGTTTAGACATTATTATTTAACGTTTCGGATTATTTTAATATATATTATTATTTGAGATAAACGTTTTTTTCCGTGTATTAGAAAAACTTAGACGATTTTATTGTATAGAGAGATATAAGCATTTTGCGTTATCGGATTATATTGTGCGTTATGTATTTCCAATTAATTGTGTTGGTTTTTACTTATTTGCGAAGGGTTTATAAAAGTTCGTTTTTTATTTTAGATACGTAGTAAAGTGAGTACTGGCCAGCAAAAGAAAAACTATTATATTTTTACAAAACGTAAAACATTAATATCTTACGACGAATTGTAATTATTAACCTACTTTAACTGTATAAAATAATATAGAAGATATAAAAACGGTTATATAATATAATTACGGCAGATAAAGGTGAAGTTAAAACGATAGTTAGCGTTTACGTATTATATTTAACGACGTTGTTATTTTTTTTAAGTTAAAGCTTCAAATAATAACTTATTAATGGCAATATAGCGTATTAATAAGGTATATAATGGTACGTATAATAAAACTAGGGCCTTATAATATATAATACGTATTTTTTTAAAGCCTTAATTTTAAAGTAAATATTGCCTTTTTGGTTAACAGTATTTATATATATAAGTAAAAATATTATCGAGATTTTTAAATTAAAATTAAAATTTTATTTTTGTAATTAATTCAATTGCCTTATAATAATTTCGTAAGGTTATTTCTTTAAAAAAAGATAAGTTCCTTTTAATTTCCGCCGTTTACGGGAAAAAATGGTGAAAGTTTAAGGTTCGTATTTAAAAATTCCGGTTTCGTTTAATATAATATAAATAGAAGAAAGTATTATTAAATATACGTTACTGCCATTTATTTTAAACAAAATATAACTTGACTCGTTATTATTAATTAATTTAATTAAAGATAAAAAAGGTTTTACGAAATATGTTAAGATAATTAAAAAGGATTTATAAAAAGTTTAGTAAAAAGAAGTTTTTAAAAGAAATAAAAAGAATAAACGCGCTTGCGTAACCGGAAGTTTTCGAATATAATAAAACGCCGAATTTATTATTTTTATACGATACCCCCCCCCATTAACGGGCCACCTTATTAACGGGCCACCTTATATCCTCGTTGCGCGCCGACCTATTTAGGAATTTTTTCCCTTTAAAAGATTTCTTAATAACGCGTTAAAAAACTAAAAAAGATTATTTTCTTATTTATTAGAATTTACACTTTGGAACGATATGTATCTTTAAGCTTAATTACGTACGGCGCAGGCGATTAACGAAATAACGTATAGGAAATTTTTACTTTTAGTTTTTAAAGGTTACCAAATTACCCGATAATATATAATTAAGATATACCAACGAAAACAAAAATTAATAAAGTTCGTTAAAACTTATTACGAATTCAGAAGAAAAGTTTAATTTATTAGGTTATCGTATAAAGTTAATTAAGTTATGCGTTATTATATTTCCGTTTCTGCTTATATGTATAACGCCTTTTAATTAATAATGTCAACTTTTAACGCTTAAGAAAAGGTTAAGTAACCCGATTTTTACGCCGTTATTTTAAAATCAGGATTATTAAAAATACGACGATCGATTATAAACGTTTAAATAACCTTTTTCCGGTTTTTATTAACGTTTTACTCGATCGTTTCGTTTTACTGGAAATTAAGGGTATTAAGCAAAAGAACCGATTTAACGCAGACGATATTAGAGTAATAAAAAATATAAAACAAAACGTTTTCGTTCTTAATAAAGCAGTTAGGGAATATGTTAACTTTAAAGATGTTGTTAAAAAACTTATTATAATCGTATATTTCTATATTAACGGGTTTTTGTTATTATTATTTGTAATTTTTAACGACAATAACGTAAAAGAACAATAGTTTCCCGATTTAGATAATAAAACATATGAAAGTTAATATTTTATTACTTTAAAGAACAATTAAACGAATAACGAAATCGGCTTAAAATAATTTCGCAAATTTTGTTTTTCAATATTAAACTCGAAAACCTTAACGAATAAAAACTTTAATTATCGACGGTTATAATAACCATACTATTGAAAACTTTATGTAGATATGTTTTTAAAATAAAATCTATATTTCTTTCCAATCTGCTTACCTTTTTTATATTTTCCAGCTTTTTAATATAAATATATTTGTTACCTTAAAACGAAAATTCCGTTATTAATTCTGTAAACATTATTACGGCCGGGCTTCCGAAATTACAAACAAAACAGACTTTTTTAAAACGATTTCGAAAGTCTAAAACGAAATTATAATAATTTCGAAATATATCCTAAAAAGCTAAGAAATAACAGGTTTGCATTTTATTAATAAAGCGAAAATATTAAATAATAGGTACGTTACGGAAAAGGGGAAAATAACGGATGTATCCGTTTTAAAATTAATTTTTAACCCAAAACGTCTTGATTTTTTAGCTAAAATAATTATTTTAAATTTTAAAATACTTAAATTTTCCCCGGATTTAATCCAGATTAAAAAGTCCCTAGTAAAAATAAACCTAACTTTTGAAAACCTTACCGTACGCTTTTTATTCCGTAAGTTCGGTAAGGCCCCTAACGAAAAATCAATTAAACTTTCAGGCGTCGAAATTTATAATAATTAATTAATTACAGTTTTTAAAAAAACCAAACTTAAGAAACGCCAGAAAATGCAGCCCAAGTTAAATAAAGCTTTTGTAAAGATAATTTCGGTTACGAAAGTAAAAGTAAAATATAAGGCTTTTAAAAAAATCGTTTTATTATTATTCCGCGAAATTAATAAGAAAACGAAATTTTTGAAAGCGTAAAAGATAACGAAGATAACCTTTATTATATTATTGTACGGGGCGGTTAATATAGAGTTAATTAATTAAGTAATTGTTGAAATACTATTATTTAAATTAAAGGGTTATAATAACGATAGCTTTAAAAATAGTTAGTTCGTTAATGGAATGGCCCGTTAGTAGGGGGGTTATTTTAATTATGTTGTCGTTTTATATAATAAATAGCAAATTTATAACCAAACGTTTTATTATATTTAATATAATTTTAGAATTATTGTAATTATAGGAAGAATAAACGTTTCGTTATACGGAAAAGATTTTTAAATTTCCGATTTAACTTATTTAAAATTATTTCCGTAAGCTTTCGTAAAACTTTGCAACTTTCCGGGTTGTAGATCTTTTTTATCATAAATAAATATTTTTAATATTTTTAATTCTTTTGTAATATTCGTAAAACCAGTAAAACAGCGAGAATAATTACCGTACGTCGAATTTATTTTCTAATTGGAAGTCCTTTCATATTTTACGGTTTGTAATTATAAAAATAATTTCGGATTAATAAATCTATTATTTTATCACTTTAAAAAACAAAAATAACGTTTTTTAAGCAACAATTAATTATAATCGCTTAAAAGCGTTATATTTATTAATGTTTGCCGTTAATTTTAATTATTTTAAAAATTCCGATAATTCCGGGTTGAAGGATATATTACGTTAGATATATATAAATTTTAACCGATATTTTTTCCGAAAATTAAGGTTAAAATAGGCTAGATTTAGTATTTAGCGTTTTGGCTGCGTATTTCGTCTCCAGAATGTAATGTTATTAGTTATTAGCTTTTTATTTTTGTGCTTTAAATACGTTGTTATTTATGGCTTAAGCCCGGTATTTAAATAATTGCAAAATTTACGTATTTTTAAATATATCACTTTTATTATTAAAAGATAAGTAGGTTTAAAGTTATGGGGAAGTAACGTGTTAAGATATTAGGTATTTCCGGGTAAGTGGAATCTTTTATATAATATTATAGATAGTTACTTATTAATACCGTTATTTATATAACCAGGTTTTATTAATAGCGGAATTTATACCGTTACGAGGATTATTTATTATGGACGTGGTGTTTATTTCAGGAAATGCGAAGTAGGTGAAATGGGCTTGGTAGTTACGTAGCGAATTGCGCAGTTGGTGAATTTTAGCGGAATTGTTTCGATTTCCGGTTACAGTTTTTCGTAACCCGTACGGTAAGTTTTTTTTATTTTTAAAATGTTTTAAATAATAAATTAAATAGTTATAATAAGGTTATAATGTTAATATTCGAACGGAGCTTTACGCCGGTATTATTAGAATAAGTTCCGGTTAATCCGGCGGCGGTAAGTTGGTATTTTGACGATTCGTTACGGCATTTATAAGGTGCTGGAGGTTATTTTGGAAATCCAGTTTTTGTTTCCGTATTATGGACGATATTGTTAAGTGAAATAAATTTTATATTTTGCGCCTGCCTGATTAGTAAGGCGTTTAGTAATGTTATATAGTTATTTTAAGTTATATTTATTTAAAATTGTTTTTGTATTGTCCAGGTTTTTAAAGTAAATTATGATAGTTTTAATGAATAATTGTAAATATTAGGTTGCTTTATAATACTTAATATTTACTATGCAAAATCTAAATTTTTCTTTTAATTTTTTCGAAAATGCTTATTTTTTGATATTATTAAATTATTGCTTTTAAACTATTTCAAATAATAAGTCGTTAGCTTCATAAAGTCGTTAAAATCGCATAATTAATAAAGCGTTTCGTTAATTAATTATACGTAATTTTTTAATTTTAGTTTTGAAATAAAATAAGTAAATCTTTTAAGGTATCGGATGTCGTTATTTTTTAGGCTTAGATTTCGTTATAAAAATAATTACGGCGAATTGGGATATTACGTTTTATATAGATAGCGAAATTACCAAAATAGAAATGGCCCGTATAACCGATTTCGAAATAATATACGAAAATAGCAACGAGGTTAACGGGATTTTTTTATATTAAAAAGCTTTAAGTAGTTCTTCGTGGCTTTAAAATTAATAATACAGGCGAAACTTTTAAAATGATTATTAAATTAATTATTATTTTTATACGGGAAAGTATTATTAAGTTAAGTTATAATATAATAATAATAATCGAATGGTAAAGTAAATATAATCTTATTATTATTTTAGTTTTATTTTTGATATCGAACCGAACGTTTGCGGAAAATAACCGGTTAAACTTAATTTGTAATATATTATATTTTATTATCCGGAGAAAGCTTAAATAAGTTCCGAAACGTTTAAAAATTGTTATGAGCAACCTTTTTTAATAGCATTATAAAATTTAATTAATAAATGCAGATTAGGTATTATAGTACGCCGATTTACTTATTACGGAGAAAGAATAGGGGATTTAATTACTTAAAAAATTAAAGAATTTCTATTATATAGGTACAAAATTAAAAACCGGTGTTTTATTAGTAATTTTTTATAAAAAAATAAGCGAAAATTTCAAATCGTAATTATAAATTCGATATAGTTAATTTTATTATATAGTAGTATAAGCTATTATCGAAATACCGTAACGTTTTGTTATATATTTTGCGGTATTTTAAGATTTGCGCGTTTTCGTATTAATAAATTTTTCTAATTTCGATTTAGGCGGTTAATGTATTGATAGGTTTTTATTTTTTTTCGTATTTTCGGCCTTGCTAAGGTTGTTATTCCGTATGGCCCTATTCTTTTCTTTAATAACGCTTATAGTACGTAAATTGAAGGCGGTGATTATTGCGATTTTAGAGGTTTAGATAATATAAGGCGAAAATACAAAAATAAAATTTAGGAATATTATTCGGTGTTTAACGTTTAAGAAGATAAATAATTGTTTTGGGCGTTCTCAACGTTTTTATAATTAACCGACTTTTTTTTCGACTTTTATAGTTACTTAGTTAAGTTATTTTTAGTTGTTATAAAGACATTTGGTTACGGAATGGGTTAAAAGTGCGAACGATAAGTTTTTTCCGTTTTGCATGTTTTTGCGGTATTAGCGATTTTATATTTCGAATATACCCGATACCTTTTTCGATAAGTTATTAGTTTTTCATGTTTTACGTAGTGTTAATTATAAATACGAGATTTTACGTTTATGTTTTAAAGTTTAACCGTAAGTTATTAGCCGGCGAATATAAGCAAGGATTACATAACGTTTTTTTATATATTATTATATTAAAAATACATAAGGACCGTATTGTTCTGGTTATATTTTATATTATATTATTAAATGTAAAAAACGGCGAATAATCGCAATTATAGCAATTATTTTGGTGCTTATAGTTATATAAAAGCTGTTACAGTAAATAAAGCCGTAATACGTATAATAGCTTATATTAAAAGAAGCCTTATTATTATTTACGCTGGATTAAAACCGGATATAAAAATAAATTACATTACTTTGTTTTATTTTCGCCGACCGGGTCTATAAAAAAGTTTTGTAATAAAGTTTTAATATAACTTTCTAGTTTCGCCTCAAGTTTTTCGTAGTTTTTCTATATTACCCGGATTACGTTATTTATATTTTGGAGTTGTTTTTTAATTTGCAACCCGAAATGTTTGAATTTAATTGTTTTAACCATAATTTGCTTTATTCGGTTTAACCAAAGGTAGATTTCCGCTAGGTAATTTTGTTTTCGTTAGTACGTTTTTTTATAAAAAGGTAAACCGTTACGAACTTATAAATTTTATGATAAGCTTCCGGTTTAACGATATTTAGGTTTGTTTCGAAAGGGGAAAATAAGGAACTTAAAAAGTTTATAAGTAGGTTATAATCGTCGAATTTGGTAGTTTGTTTTTCTGGAATTATAAATAAACTTAAATCCGTTATAAGATAAAGTTTTACGTTGCTTGGCGGCTTGTTATTTATAGTTTTTTAAATTCGGAAGTATAAATATAGCGTTATTAAAGGTGATATGTATTTATTTAATTCAATTACTTTTATATACGACAGGACTGGTATTGTTTAAATATAATGTTACGTTTTCGTTTAAAGCCAAGTTACGGATTGTTATTTATAAATTAACGGTATACGGTCGTTAAAGTTTGTAACGGCTGTATTTATAATACGCGATAGGGATTATTACGATATAACCTAAATATTTAATAATATTACTTTATTATAATGTTATAATATATACTAGCTGTAATTAAGCGATATATTTGGTATGCATATAACAAAATATCGTTATTTAAACAATTTGAACTTCTTAAAAACGTATAATTTTTTAAAACAAATTAAACTAAGAAAATTAGTCAGATTGACGGTTTGTTAGGTTAATTAAGGTATATTAGAAAACCGTTAAATACTACCTTTAGGGATCAGTGCTACCATTTTTAAGTCTTACTCTATATAGCTACGCCTTATATTTTGTGAACTTTTATATTACCTCCAAACTGTAACGAACCTGTTATATATCCACCTGGAGGTATGAGCAGTATCCGAAAAAGGTCTTGATTTACAGGTAATAATAGGGCGAGGAATGATTTAATGTGTTCGTTAAAAAAATTTAAGGTACTTTTCCCTTAATTAGAGAACGGTATAGTTACCTCTGGTTAAGGGTTTAGATTGATAGCTAAGGAGCGAAACTATTTAGAGGTTATTTACAAAGGAAATTGATTTATTATATATCCTTCCCGTTTCCGTTGATTTTTAGAGTTTACGAGAGACTACTTCCTGATCTTAGAGATCTCCGGGTGTTTTTAGAGGTTGACAGAGATATACCCGAGGATTTACCGAGAAGGAGTGGGGATCTTAATTTTTTTTAGTATACCTGGCCTTTTTTGGGTTTAGTGAAATCCTTCCGGACGTAATACTATTTCCTTTTTCCTAAGATCTTTGTTTTTAAATTTTAAAGGTAGGTGTGATTTTTTTCTTTTTTAATAACAACGTGTTAATTATGTTAGATAGGCCTTAAAAACGTATCAAGATTTTTACAGAAAGTCGTCGCGAACTTATTGAGTCGATTTCCTAATTTGGTTTTGAAATTATGCCGTATATACGTTATTTCGAAAAGAAACTTTTTTGTAAAATATTTAAGGGTCGGAAAAGCTGTTAAAACTGCTTGATAGCAAACGTTTAAACTTACGATGGAAACCATATTTCGCTATCGTTGCTCGAAAATATTTGATTTAAGAAATTTCGTATTAACCGCAAAAAACGTTTAACGGTTTAGTAATTATAGGAATTGTTAAATCGTATCGCCCGGTTAGATTGCTAGTTTAAATGGTTATATTTTTAAGGAATGTTATTTATTTAAAAAGGGTTTTAAAATATGGACGAACTGGAGGAACAAGAGAAAATGGAAGAAGAGCAATGCCGGGTAAAGGCGGAGCAAGTGCAGCTTGCTTTTGAAATAAATGTTATGTTGGAGGTGTTTTTCTTCGACTGGAACGCCGTAGGTTTGGGCCAGAGCGGGGGGTTTTCGTTACAGGCGATTTTGGCTATGTTGGAGACGGCCGATTAGGGTTTTGGCGATGGAATTTCTCGACCAGGTCCTTCATATTTGTCAGGTAATTGAGTGGTTTTTATGTATTTTCTTTATGTAAATATCCTTCTTATTTAACCAGATACTGGATTTTATTTTTAATTATTCTGGAGTTCAGTATTTTTTCGACCTTATATTCGTTAGTATTATCTTTTAACTTTAGGTCTTTTTCTAGCAGGGCGTCCTTAAATGCTGGTTTAAGCAGGGAAATATGAAAGATAAGGTGTAGTTTTATTGTTTTTGGTAATGACAATCGGTAGTTGGTTTTAGAAATGACTTTATTAATTTTAAAGGGGCCAAGTTTTTTGAAATCGAGCTTATTGCTGGGTTTTTTTGTTTTGATCTGTGAGATATTCGAGGTTGTATTAAGTTTTTGCCGTAATAAATAAACCTTGTTTTTTTTCGACAGGATTGGTCCCTTAATCCTTTTTTTGTTGTAATACTGGGTTATTTTTTGCTGGAGAAATTGTAATTTAGCTTGTAGGCGGGTCTATATCGTTTTGATTTTTGTTACGATTGTTTTTACTTGTGGAGTAATCGTGGCGATTTTAGGGGCCTTATTTAATGGTTATTCTGGACGTTAAGTTTTTGTTTCGTGTCTATATACCGCCGTATAAGGGGATACGCCTATGTTTTTATTAACGGAGGTATTGTAGGTTATTTAAGCAAGTGGTAAAAGTTTTACTTAATTATTTTATTGGTAGTTAATATAGCTTCGTAGGTATTGTTTTAATGTTTAATTTAGTCGTTCTGTTTATTTATTTATTTATAGGTAATAGGCTGTAGAAAATTTAAGTTTGGCGCCGATCTGTTTAAAAAAACTGGTGCTAAATTTAAAGGTAAATAGTTTGTTTTTGTCGGAAATAATTTTCTCAGGTATTTTATGTTTATCGAGGTAATATCGTATAAAGGCGTAAGTTAACTGTTTTGTTATTATATTTTCTTTAAAAGGTAGGAAGTACTTATATTTGGTAAGTTTGTTAACGATTACCTATATTTTATTATATTCGACTTTAGTAACGGGGTTTTTCGATAAAGGTAAACCGATAATGAAATTTTAAACGATGGTGTTCCATGTTTTGTTAGGGATGTCTATAGGTTGCAGTAGGCCATAAGGTTTATGTCGGGCTGCCTTTGCCTTGTTGCAGATGTTGCAGTTCTTGATAATTTGTTTGATTATTCGGCAGAATTTAGGGAAGTCGTATTTTTTTTTTAGTCGCCTAGTAATCTTGAAGATTCCCTGATATTTATGTAAGGGGTTTTTGTGGAATTTCTTAACAAACTGTTTCTGTCGTTTTTTTGGTATGTAGACCTTGTTATGGTACATAAGTTAGTTTTTGGATTGCTTTTTTAATTGCTTTATTTCTTTCCGTTCGCTTGGATCGTAGGAATTTTTGAACTGTGCTAAAAGTTTTGGTATAAGTTGTTTTAGGATTACGCATAGTTGTAAAGTGTTATTTTCCGTAGCCTGTAATATCTGTATATAGCGTTTTGGAATTTTAAAGTCGTAGTTATTTTTGTGATTTAGGATATCCGTTTGGATATTTTCTTTACTTTTGATATAATAGATTTTAAAGTTGAACTTTAACAAGAAGATTATCTAAGTTTTATGTCGTTTGTTTAGTTTTTGTGTTTTTATAAATCGAGTGAGATTTTTGTAATTAAAGTAGATGTCGAAAGGTTTTTTCGTTCCGTTAAGGAAAGGTTCTTATTTTTTAAGGGCGTTAATAATTGCTAGTAACTTCTTATTATAGATCGGATATTTAAGTTTTGTATTTCGAAATGCTTTGGAGTAATATGTTACTGGGTACTATTTATCGTTATCTTTTAGTTATTCCAGGACGGCATTTAATGCGTAATTTGAGGCGTCCGTTTTTAGGCGTTTTTTTTTTGTTTAAATTGGGCATTTTTATAACGGGTCCATTAGTAATCGCATTTTTTAATACTCGAAACGTTTCCTTAGCTTTTTTTAGAAACTTAAATTCCTTTTTAACATATTTTTTAATGGTAAGTTTCGTTAATAATTTGATTATATTTCCATATCCCTTAATTAGGCTACGTATATAACCCGTAAATCTTAAGATTTATCGGATATCTGTAACGGTCGTTTTGTTAGGGATGGGTTAATTTTTAATTGTTTCCAACTTGGAACGTTAAATCTGAATTTGTCCGGAAGTAAATGTAAATCCCAAAAAATCCAGTTTTTGTATGTGCTATATATTTTTAGCTAGGTTAACTCGAATGTTTGCTTTATCTAATATTTTAAATACTTGGGTAACGTGCTTTTTGTACTCCTTTAACGTTTCGGAGTAAATAAAAATGTTGTCGAGGTAGATAAATACAAACTTATCCAGGAATTGTTTGAGAGTAGTTATGACTAAACGTTAGAAACTTGCGGAAACGTTAGTAAGTTTTATTAGCATGATTTTGTATTTATAAAGTCTATGTATTGTTTTAAATGTTATTTTCCATTTTTCGCCTTTAGTTATTTTGATGCAATAATAGCTATTTCGAAAATCAAGTGCAGTAAATTATTTAACTTTATTAACGTTTTTTTTAAGGTATTTATAAAGGTTAAAAAGTAGCCGTTTTTGATTATGATGTTATTTAGCTATCTGTAATCGATTACTTTTCTGAAAACCGGGTTTTCGTTTTCGTTAATTTTTTGCTTACCGTCCTTTGTTTTCGGAACCATAAGGACGGGGTAACCAGCAGGGGAGTTAAAAGGCTGAATATATCCTTTTTTTAAATCCAACTGTATGCTTTTTTATAGGGTTTTCGATTTTTCCGGATTTATGTAATAAATTTTGTAAAGTTTGGGATAATGTTCTTCCTTAATAGGTATTCGATAATCCCATTAACCATGAAAAGGCAGTTCGTAATCCTTTTTATTTTTAAACAATTTTTTAAATTTTTTATATTCCTAAGATACTGTGGCATCTTCATTTGGAATTTGTATTTCCTTAATAATATAGCAAACCTTCTGATTTTTTTTATTTTTCCAGGAAAATATTTGCTTTTTTTAGTTAATACGTGGATTACTAGAACGAAGTTATAATATTTCCAAGATAATGTTATGTTTTGAAATGTCGGCTATATTAAGGACAATCTTTTTTAAATATCTTTATATTTCAATTGGAAATTTCTCTGTTTCCTTAAGAACTTAACCGGTTTTGTAAGTAAACAGGCTTCCATTGACGGTACGTAATTTATAAAACTGTAATTTGTATTTTCAAAAAATCTGGTATTTTTCTGCCATAACTAATAAGATAAAATTACTTTCTGCGCTTGAATTAATTATTGCTGTAAACGTTTTGTTTTCATAATATAATGGAATTTTAATTTGACTTTTAAATCCTGTTCTGGCTTCGCATAAGGTCTTGTGTTGGCGGGCTTTTCGATTCTTTAGTTTCGAAAACTTCTGAAGTTTTTTAATTAATAAGGTTAAAAGCGTTGTTATTTTCGGGCCTTCTTAACCGCGTGTTTAAAGTAATAATCGTTTATATACTTGAACCAAGTTTGTCTGCCATATTAATATTGAAGTTTTGGTATTATATAAACTTAAGTTGGTTTTTTTTCTTTAGGCGAAGGGAAACTTGGCTGGACTATATTTTTTTGTAAGTTTAATTTTTCTGCTAAGGTCTTATGTATTATATATAACATAGGTAAGTAATACATATATCCTTATATTATAACATTTTGGTTTTGTTTTGATTCCGGATGTAAATAACAAAATTTAGGGTATTCTGGTTATTGGGAAATCTTAATATATCTGCATTTATTATCTGGTTTAATAAATGCCTTTTCGTCCTAACCTGGCCAATAATTGTTATTTTCTTTAGTTCGTAGATAGGTTAAATAACCATAATTATAATAGGCAGAGAAATTAAGAAGGTTATAATTATTTATCTGTTATGTTTTGGTATTGTCGGGTTTTGCGTATACCGTATATTCGGGGAGCTTACAGAACTTAGGGGATAACTGTTTATAATTACTAAGGTCTAGCCGTAACTGGCCGTTTCCGTTATGAATTTTGTACTTCTGCTTATTTAAATAACAGATATATCTTAGTTTTATAGTTATCCTGGAAGCTGCTTGTCCGGGATGATACTTGTAAGTTCTAATAATCTGATTTTGGCAGATTAAGTAACGTTCGTATTCTGGGTTACTATTTTGAACCTGGCTCGTTATGGCAATGGTAAATTCTGGCTGAAAAGAGGCGGTGTTGATTTTTTTCTTCTTTTCTTTTTTTTCGCTGTTTAATTCGTATTTTGTTATTTGTACTTTTTTTTAAAGTTTTCCTTGGGATTTCCTTTAAGATTAGGGAATTCCTTTTTTTTTGGTGTTTCTTTTGGCTGGGGAACGATATTTGTTTTTGTAATAGCCCTTTTTGTTATAGTTGAAACATTTTATGTTGGACTTGTCTATCTTGGGATTTTTCGAAGTTAAGTTAATTTCCTTTTAAGGTTTGTCTCTTTTTTTCTGGGTTCGGTTATTCGAACTTCTTTCGGTTTTTCGCTTGTTGGATTCTTTTTTTTTCGAAGTACTTATCAAAAGTGCGTCGATTGGTGATGATAACTTGATTTATATATTCCTTAAAGGATCCTGTTTTGGGTACTTTATATATCTCGTTTTTAACCTAAGGCTTTAGGCCGTTATAGTATAGGTAAAACAATACGCTTATTAATAATTACGAAATAACGGCTAAACGATTAAATTCGGTCGTATATTTTGCTGCTAACTTGGTTTATCGTAGCAAATGCAGTTGTTTTATCGTATATTATTTCTTATCGGTATTTCCGAATAAAGCTTGCATTTTATTTTTAAAGTGCTTATAATTGCTGAAAATGTGATTTATAACGTCCGATAAGTTTCTGGGGTAGTTTTTCAGGTAATTTTTCAAGATTGGCTTAAATTATGAAAGGACCTTCCCTGTAAGCGCTTGGGAAATAGCCAGTATTTTCTAATAATTTTCTATTAGGGAACTTTGGTAAAATTTGAAATAAATCCTAGCTTAGATTAGGAATCCTTTTATATTTATAAATCTATTATAAGGTTTAAAAACGGCTGGTTTATAACTTTTAACCTTTGGCATCCTATGGTATCCAGAAGGTAGAATGGTGGTTTCGTGATAAGGGTTAGGGGCAAATAAAAGTAGTACGGAAGTCTTTTCTTTTTTCTCTCGAACTAGTCGGGTATTTTCTCTTTTCTTTCGGGCAAGTTTGGCATTTTTTTTCTTTAAAGCTTGAAGTTCTATCGTTAAGAGATCCAGTTTTTCGTTTGTTGTCCGTTTTTTTTCCTTATCCTTAAGTTCGGGTTTTTCGGTTTCGGGCTTTTTTTTTATAATCCTTTTTTTCCTTTAAGTTGCTTTATACCTTAATAATTTCTTTAAAAGCTAAGGCAGGTTGTTACTAGGAGGAAAAAAAGCCGGTTTGGGCTCGAATCGTAGAAGGGGCCATGTTGTCAATTAAGTGAAGAATTTCTTTAATAAGGGGTAAATTGTTTATTCTGGTTATTAATCCTTTACTGGTTAATAATGGAGATCGAATGTATTATTTATTTTCTGAACGTCGTTTTGTGATATCGTTTTTATTAAATTTAGAAAAGCTTATACCTAATTGGGCCTTGAATTATTCGTTAACTATTGATTAAAAAGTTATCAAAATATAACAAACCTGTTATATATCCACCTGGAGGTATAAGCAGTATCCGAAAAAGGTCTTGATTTATAGGTAATAATAAAGCGAGGAATAATTTAATGTATTCGTTAAAAAGATTTAAGGTACTTTTTTTTTAATTAAAAAACGGTATAATTACTTTTGGTTAAGGGCTTAGATTAATAACTAAGGAACGAAACTATTTAAAGGTTATTTATAAAGGAAATTGATTTATTATATATCCTTTCCGTTTCCGTTAATTTTTGGAATTTACGAAAAACCACTTCCTGATCTTTAGAGATCTCCGGGTGTTTCTGGAGGTTGACAGAGACATACCCAAGGATTTACCGAAAAGGAATGGGGACCTTAATCCCTTCTAGCACACCTGGCCTTTTTTGGGTCTAGTAGAGTCCCTCCGGACGTAACATAAACCTTTGGAAATAAGGCGAAAGGTTTGTTTTTAACGCGGTTAAGAAATAAATAAAGTATAATGTATTACAAAAGCGAGCTGTACATACAAACGAGCTTTACACTTTTTAACAACCTGTAATAACAAACCCAAATAAAACAATTATAACGCGATAAATTAATTTAAATTAATCGGATTCTTTTTCGCTAAACATATTTATAACTTTTTTATAAGTACGCGCATTATATCCGGGCTTGCCGCAAACGCTGCATTTCCGTTCTTTCGTTTTAACCTTTTTGTAACAACTACATTCCGCCGTTATTGATTAGGATTTTTTACCACCCCTTTCTTTTTCAGCCAAAAAAGCTTATCTTTTTTGTATAATAAATATTCCTCTTTTTTAAAAACGTTTATTTTTAATTTTTCGGCGTTTATTAAAAAGATAGTTAATTTCGCGTAATTTGGCGGTTTTTAAAAAAAAAACGTTTTCGTATAAAAATATTAAATTATTTTTTGTTAAAAGATTAACTAATTTAACCTTTTTTGTCGGCAAGCTCTCCTGGTAATTTTTAAGTTTGTTTTGCAAATATTATTACCGTCTTTTTGTTTTTTTGGATATTTCGAAAAGTTTTCGACGGTGGGGAAAAAATAAAACCGGCGGAGGTAAGCGGCGAAACGGTCGACATAAATATAACTAAAGGAATTTCCAAATCGGAAAAAACATTATTAAAATCAAATAAAACAAATCCAACTTTAACGAAACCGGACTTAATATTATCGGACGTTATGGCGGCTTTAAACGCGTCGTAAAAACCGGCGAAAAAATCTTCCTTAACGATATAAATATAGTAACGTCATATTAAATTCTCGATATAAAACGCATAAACGCGTTTTAAAACGAAAAAGCAGAATACGTTAAAAATTTAAAGCCGATAGGAAAAATGGAAAGGTATATAAAATATAATAATATCGTAATTCGCGTAATATTTTTCGAATTTTGTCGAATAATAACTTTCGTAACGGTTAAAAATAAAGAAACGTTTTGTTTTTTTCGTATACGTTTAAATATGTTTATTGAAATACTGGATTTTATTTTAAACTTAATTCTTTTATTATTTAATTATGATAACTAATTCCGATTTTCTAATCGGCAAGTCACAAATTATCGTAATATTAAAATTTAAGGTAAGTTTTTTTTACCAAAATAATAAATAACGGTATAACTTAACTTTGCGAATAAAGAATTTATATAATTATAACCTACTTCCGATTATTTTATTACGTTTATCTAATTTTCTTTTACGTTTTTCGGCGTTTGTAATTATTATACCGTATATTATTAAAAACCTTATTAAAAAACCCGTTTTGTCAAAATTATAAATTTCTTTTTTTCGATACCGTATTTTACGATTATAACCCGAATTAATTCGAACTACTTATAAAATACTTTTAGATTTTCGCATAATACTTTTTAAGAATCGATTTTTTAATTTAAACGCGTTTTAAGTTTTTTTTACCGTCGACCAAATTCAACGCCCAGTTAACCCCGACGCGATTTGCGACACGCTAAACAAATAGCAAATTCGCCATATCTTCAATATATTAAAGCCGGATAGGAAACGTTCGCGTATCTAGGTTAAGGATTCGATCGATAATCAATTTTTCTTCAGTCGGCGTCAATTTTCGCGAATTAGGAACGGTATCATATCGGGCGCGTTTACCGTTATATCGCGTACTTAAGGTAATAAATGGAACGTTATAAATAAAACTAAGCTTTTTATAATTAATTTTCGGATTGTTCTTTTTAGCCTGAACGGCTAGGTTTATTTTTGCTTCTATTATAAACCGTTTCATATTGTGGTTATTAAAAAATATGTAATTAAAGTTAAATGGTTAAAATAATAGAAAAAGTATACAGTTCGTTTATATATACAGCTCGCTTGTATGGTACGTTAGTTTTAAAACAAACTTTTAATATAAGTTAATTAAAAACAAACATAGAAATATCAACATAATAATAATTTAATAATTTAATTAAAATTCTAATTAACATAATTTAGTTAATAATAAATAAAGCTTATATATTTAAATTATATTGTAAATTAAAAAAAATAAGGGAAGTTAAATCGGAATATAGTTTAAAAGTAGTTTCTATCCGGTTTATATACAGTTTAAGTATAGATTAAATAGGATTTAATTTTTATTTTAAGTTATATTATTATAATATATAATATATAATATCGCAGATTAATAAAAATGATAATAAAAGTTCGATTTTTATAGTAACGAAAAGTAAGTAAAGTAAAAATTTATATTTATCTTTAAGATCTTTAGTTTAAAAATTAAGTTAGCTTTTAAAATACATATAAATGCAAAACAACTTTTAAAACACAAATATTATAAAAAATAATTCTCCCTCAAAAAGACGAAACTGTGTATGTATTTGGAAAAATGATAGATTGTTACGTTAACTTTTAGCTTTATTACCTTTTTCCGTTTCGTAATTTTTATTTACGATTTCTTTCGTAATTCTGAAAGTTTTTCGTTATTTTAAGTAGCCGGGTAAATTATTGTTTGTAATTTTCCGACGTGTAATGGTTTAGTAATTAAATTTCGGAATTATTTAATTTGTTATTATTGTTTTTTTTCAGTTTCGTTAGTAGTATTTTCGCCGAAATGAGATTGTTCCGTATAAGTTGTTATTGCTTGGAAAATCGGTTATTATTATATTTGGTAATTAAACGGTAACCGAAAATTAAAAGTTGTAGTTGGTTTGTTTGGAAAAAGTTTTCCAAATCGATAATAACATTAACCGCTTTAGATTGTGCAGTTATTTTTTTTAAATGGATAGTTAGGAAAAGGATGGTTTTTGTCGAAATTTTCCCGTGGCAGATGATGGGTATCTGGTATTTGGGGTTACCTGGTATATTATATTATTTCGGTTCGTATTTTAATTAATAATAACTTAAAAAGCCGTAAAAACGATCCAAGTTAGATTTTATAATCGTAAAATTGGCGAAAGCTTGCAAAGTTTTTTATAAGCTTTTAAAGTTTATTTTTAAGGTTTATTTTAAAATTTACCGTATAAAGTTATTTTTTGCCGTTAAAGATTTTGTTAAACTGTAACTAGCGAATATAAGGTTTACTAAAGCCGAAACTTATTAATAATTACGTATTAATCGGAATCGAAGTAAGATATAGGATTAAGGTATGTAATTTATTTAAACCGTAAAAAACTATTTAAAAAGTTATCGTATTCGATGATATTAGGTATAATATTTATTATAGAAAGTTATCGTGAAATGATTTTTGTATATTGGTTTAGCCTTATTTTCCAGGCTTGAACCTTTATTTTACTTTGTATAAAAAAGAAATATGAAATTTTAAAATAAATATCTAATAAATATATATAATGTTTTATTCGATTTAAAATGTTATTGTAAGCAAAAACGTATTGCAATTAGGTATGGGGTGTTATTTGATTAATGTTTTAGGTTATTTATTTATAACTGGAATAGGAGCAGTTATATATAGCCTTTAGTCTTTTTGTTTTTGTAATTTTAAGGCTATATATTAAAGCCCGTTTGTTCCTTTTCACGATTTTTCAAATAAATTACCTTTATTGCCGATAATTATAAAATATAGGTTTTAAATATAAAAATGTAAAATGGTATTATTATATAAGGTAATGTGTTATTAAGGTTTTTAGTTATATAAACCTGCTTTTATTATATATATACGTTTATAATTATACGATATCCCTGCTAATTATATACCATACGATTAGATCCGTGGTAAGAGATATGTTACCGTCGCCGTTATTAAGAGGGATACTCCAAAGGGGGCTAGAATAAGAAGTAATATCGGTTGCCATAAAACTTAAAGATTAACTTGTTAAATTCCAGGTATAAGCAGCGAGGGTTATGTTGGTTGCGTTTTTCCTAGCAGGTTTTTGTTCGATTGGTATGTTGCCGTTTATAATCCAAAACGGCTTTACGTAAAAAGCGATATAATTGTAAGTTTTATAAATAAAGTTATGCTTAAGTTCGGTTAAAGGTTAAGCATTAATTGGCGTATAAATGATAAGTATTTTGATAAGTATTATGTGGTAGTAATCCATAAACGATAGAATTTAATCCGTTGTTATTATAATTAGCACCGGAAAAGGAATAGATTTAGGGGAAGAAGGTTAGGTTGATAAGGTTTTGGTTATATAGTATTTAAGATAGGGAGAAACGGCTAAGTAAGTTTTAAATAAGTAGGTTTAGTAATAAGAGTTTATAAACTTTTGTTTTATAAAAAAGGTTTTTCGAGTTTATATAAACCTTTATATTTTCTATATACGGAAGGTCCTTATTTAGCATTTTTGGTTACTTTTTTTCCTGCGTAGGCGCTTATATAATAGCGAGCTTGCAGCCGAGGCTTTTAAGAAATAACCCGAATTTTTTTAGGGCTTATTTTTTAATAAATACTGGCTGAAACAAGGCATCCCTTTTTGTAACCAAGAATTAATTAGAGATTCGATAGGTTTAAAGTTAACTTATACAAATCTGTAAATAAGATAAAATCCGAAAATAAATCGGAAGAAAAAACCGTTATTAATATCTTACCGTTTTCATGGCCGTTACGTTTGTAACCGGACGTATTAACGTATTAAGCTTCTTAAACGAGAGGGTTCCCGAACTGGCCGTATCGAATTTTTTTGTTTCGTAATAAATAAGATATAATAACAAAAATAAAAGTAATATCCGTAAAGTAAGGTGTAGGTTAAAGGTTTTGTTGTCGAAAGGACCGGGGTTATGCTTATTATATTAATAATATAGTACGGGGGGTTAAGGTACCGGCTGTTATATAGGTAATTTATTAATTCCGAAAAGGTTTTCGGATTTTGCTATTAAATAAAAGCGTTTAAGTTATCGTTTCTAAATATTTTGCGATTCCATATTGTAAGAATATATAGATAGGTTATTATAAAAACTGTAAACTAATTAGGGGCTGGCTTGGGCGGCTTTTCGATATATAGTCGATAAGGCAGAGTTTTGTTATTTAAATCCAGTAGTTAAAGTACGGCTTATATTAAAAAGAGCGGCTTAAATTAAAGATTGTTCCGTTTTATAATTGGCTTAAAAGCAAGTAGTTAAAACGGAATGGTTTATAAAATGATTAGAGGAGTTTAAGGGGAAAAAGATTTTATAAAATAAAGATGCAGGATAAAGGGTTATTTTATATCCGACCGGAAATAATTAATATATTTTTAATAAGGAATATTAATAAAAACGTATATAAACATTTTCCCGAGATACATTTTTCTTTATTTATTAGTTTCGGCTTTTAAAAACAATTATTAAAATCCCCTAAACCCTTTTTTTGTTTACGACAAGGATAAAAAAAAGCGAAACTTTCCATTCGTATTTACGGTAAACGTTTTTTAATTTATTTAGAAACATTAATTATTTTATTTTATCGTTTTCGTTTTTTATTTATATTTTTATTATAATTACCTAAGTATTAATTAACGTTCTAGTTAATAGCTTTATGTTTTTTTAATAATTAGACGTTTTATAATTGTTATATTAAACAAGTTATGCCATTTTTTAATATAGATATATTTCGTTTTTTCGTTAACAATCGACAAAACTGGGTTATTTTTTAATATTTTAAAAGATATCGCGTAGTATTGCCCGTATTTCCCTTATTGCGTATTTGATAAAACCGTTAAGGGCGCGACGATGTAGGTTATATCGAGTCTGCCGGTATTTGGTTTTATTTGCTTTACCGAAAGAAATTATAATAATTCGTTATTTTTATAAAAAAGCCTTTATTATAACTTAGGACTTCTTATTATAATGAATTTTCAGTAGTATTCGGCTTGTAGGTTTTTATATTAAATTAAAAATACCTGCCCGTTTAATAAACCTTCCGTTTCGGATAGGGGCGTTTTATATTTTAACGTAAACGGTTTTTTAAACCATACCGTACACATTACATATAGCGTTATGTTAATTATTAATACTTTTGGTCGACATAATTTAATATAAAGTTTCGGGTATGATATGAACTTGGAACAAATTTAATTATTTTTTAAACCGATTTAGAATTTAATTTAAGTAATTTTAGTAATAATTCCGTAACATTTCTTAACGTTATAAATAAAGATAATTGGACGAAAATTATTAATCCATTTAAATGCAGGAGAATACGAAATAGATTTTATTAACGTTCTTACCGTTAGTTTATTTATTATATCTTTAAGATGTTTATTTAAAAAGGGTTAACAAAAGCTAATTAACGGATATAAGGAAACGTTAAAAACTTAAGAAAGCTTAGGGAAATTTAATAATTTCATTTTCCTTACCGAAAAAAGATTTTAAATGCTGGGAATACGGCTATAATAGGCGGAAATTTTCAAGTTAAAGTATCCTTAATCGTTATATAAAAGAAAAATCCGGCTTATCCAAATTTACTTGCTTAAGGTATGTAAAGGTATATATAAGGAAGAAACCTTTAAAAGAGCATAACTGTCAAGTATTTTTTATAAATTAATAGTTTAAAGGTTAGAATAAGTAAATTAAGGAAGTAGGGGAATTAATTATGAAATTTAATGTTGCGTAATTAAGCTTAAAGGAAATTAATAGGTAATATTAAGTAAGTAAGAGAAGGAATAGGTATTAAAAAATGACGATTTTTTATATGTTTAAAAAAGTTCTTACCTTAGTTATTAATTTAACAAACCATTTTTTGAAATACTTAATGGAAATAACTTTTTAATTATTATCCCTTAGTTATAATTTATACATTTTATTATTAATATATATGTTTTATTTCCTTAAAAGTTTTAATAATATTAACTTTTATTACGACTTTTTATTTTTAAATACTAGGAATTTTCGTTTTAATATCGACGACTTTTATCGGTTATTAATATAAAACGGTTATCGCTACGGTCCTTTTTTACCCGGCTCGTATTAATTAATAATAAGTACGTAACAATACAGAAGGCTTTATTGCAAAGCCTGATAACCAAAAGTTTTTTTTTATATTCTTAGTTTTACGAGGTTTTTCCTTTATATTGCATAATTACTAAAAGCCTTAAATTTAACTAAGTTATCCCGTATAGATTAATTAGTTTTTATCGTTTCCAAACTTTTTCCCGAAAACTATGGGCTTAAGTTTGCGGTAAACTTGCAAGTTATATTATACGGGTTATGTTGCAGATTAGTCGTAACCTACTTATAGTTCCTTTTTATGTAATATTAACGTTTTTCCTTATTAACGATATTATTTAAGGTTATCTCCATTTTCGGATTCGTAAAGTATTATAATACTGTTAATTTTTATTAGATATACGTATTAACAGCGACTTGGAATTTATTAAGCCTATGCGATAAGGTACGGGTATACTTTTAATAAGGATATTATTAACCGAGATTTCAAAAATTAAGTTACGGTAAGCGTTATAAACCTTTATATTAAATCCGGCTTATCTTAAATTAAAAACGATATATCTAATTATTTATAATATACCGGCTTAGGAAAAAACTTAAATCGTATACGAAAGCAGAACTTTATATTATTCGGTATACGAAAAAGGTTAATCAATCTTTGTGATTCTTATGGAGGTAAATTTATAATTTTATTTTCGGAATGTTTTGTTCATAATTGGTATTTCCTGTATGCTTTATATGTTCGTATGCCTTATATGTTTCGTATATTTTATATGCCTTCTTTATGCTTTTGTCCGGGTTATGGATTTTTAATTATTAATTTATATTTTCCGGGCTAGCTATATGCGCCTTTCGAACTTTTGCTGTTTTGTAATGTTTTAAGTGGTTTTGTTTTATGTTATACCTTACTTAGTTGCATTTAATTAATTTGATATTTATATATAAAATAATTAATTAACTTTATTTATTGCTTTTTTTTTCTGTAACGTTTTTATAGAGGTTTTTAATTTTGATAACGAGAGGGTTAATGTTGCTTTTAATGGCGGCTTTAAAAAATTCTTCGTACGGCCTAGCCGTATTCGGGCCGTTATATTTTTATTTACGTAGGCGCTTTTTTTTCTTCGGTTACGTACCGAACGTGACGGTACCCGTTATTAAATATTCCGTTTTGACGGTTTTTCCGTTTTAGACGACGGCAAGTTTAATTATAGCCTATTGCTTTTCGGAATTTAAGTTAATTAATTACTAGGTGGTTTACGTAACGTTAGATTCGTTCGGCTTAAGGAATCGTTTAGGCATTTTTTCCTGTTTTGTTTTAATGGGCGTTAATTTATAAGGCTTATCGGTACCGAATCGTTTATATATATTTAATAAAGCCTTATATATAAGGCAGTTATCGTATAACTATATCGCGCATATTTCGTTAATACAAAAAATTAAGCTTTTTTTCGGATTTTCGGGACGATTACAGCCGTAATACGGTTGGGTTACTTAAGGATATTATAAACGGCTTAAAAAAAAACAATAACTTTAACCCGGTATTTCGTTTAATAAACTTACCGAAAAATTCATATTCCGAATATTAAATACTTGTCGCCAGTGAAAAGCGAATTAATTCTTATATTTGTTTTTATTTTAGTAATTAACCGTTATTATTATTATAACGTTAAATACGTCAATAATATCCGTTACAAAATTAATTAACTTTGCTATTTTTTAAAAATTAATGAATAAGATGTTTAGATTTAATATAATTTAAAACGATTAGTTTGTTTTAACCGTAATAAAATTGCTTTTTCCGAATTATCCTATGTTTTTTCCGTATTCCGGACGGTAGCTTATCCGGCTAATATATTTAATATATTTTAACGTAAACGTAACCTTTATGGCTTATTCGGATTTCGAGAATTTTAATAACCTAATAAAAATTTAACTTTTTCTTAAACTAAAAAGCCCCATATAAGTTTTTCTGCCGATTACCGGTTAAATTATTAACGATAAATATAAAGGTTCCGTTGTAATACTTAACGTTATTTATTAAAGCGTTATTATTAAAATACCGGATTGAAATACGGGGGAAAGTTTTTTATACGGACGAAAAAGTTATATCGCATTATGTTATCTTTTTTCCGGGAAAGTTAAATTTAATAAGGGTAATCTAACGTTTTATTAAGATATGTAAATTCGTCCAGAAACGGAAAAAAGGAAGGTTATATAAAATGTCGTCTCGGTTCGTTTTTTCTTTGTTTTATTCGAAACGGGATAAGTAATAATAAAAGAGTATTTGGCTTGAATTTGTTTCGTTTTCCCGCCGAAATCGCTTGCGTGTAATTATTATGGTAATCTAAAATTAAGGAATTGTAAATTCGAAATAAAAAACGGTAGAAGTAATGGAAAGGCAATAAACGTAATATAATAAAAATTTACTTAAGTATATATTAGTTACGTATTATAAATATAGTTTATTAATATTACGTTATATCGAAGGAATAATTATAAAACACGTTTATAAAAAAATGACTAAATTTTAACGCGTTAATCTTTATTTTTAATAAAAATAATAATAATACCAATCTTATTTAAAATATAGCTAAGGTTTTTACGGGTTAATTAGTTTGTTCGATTACGTTCCAGGTTCGGCGATATGTCGGATACGGTAACTTAAGATCGGAGGGAATTAAGCCGTAAATTTCGTTAATGGTAAAAAGTAGAAGGGTAATAGCTAATTTATATAAAGGATTAATTCCTTGAAATTTTAAAAAAGATAATTAGCTTTTATTATTATTAATAATTACAATACGGATAAAGGTATAACGAAGATATTTATATTTCGTGGTTTCAGGTTATATAATACGATATACCTAAGCGTAAAACCGTGTATGTCATAATTAAAGCCTATTCTCGAATTTAACCTTAATTTTTATTATAAGGAGTTCGATTAATAGGTTTCGTAATTATTCGTTTCGGCATTTTTTTTACTTTTGAGGATAACATCCGTTATTAGGAGTGCTTTTTATTCGGGAAAATAAATAATAACCTTTTTAACTTTATTATACCTAACGATATTTCGATTATACGATTATTCTATAATGCAAAGCTTTTGTTTACGTATTTTTATAATCTTGTTAAAAAGGAAGTTTTAATTAATAATATAAAAAACATAAGCGAATTAAATAATGTTTTGTTTAGTTATATAGATACGGACGACGATCTAGATATAGATTGTCTTAATCGAGAACTTAAAATCGAGAAGGAAAATCGATAAGCTTAAACGTTTGTATAATCTATACAGTTGGATTATAGCAGGTTATACCGGCAGGCCGTAACGTCTATAGAAGGATAAATATGCCAAAATTGTTAAATACCGCAAAACGAAACGTAAATACGGAAAACGATTTGTTCGTAAAAGCTGCCTATATTGATAGTAACATCTTCGAACGCGGCCGGTTTTTATACGAATAGGACGGTTAATTTTAAGCATTAATAATAACGTTAATATCGGTAATGGTTTGCTTACGGTAATTAAATTTTTGTTACGTAAGACCGCGTCGGAAAGTTGTTTTTCCGGATAAAATATATTACGTAAATACGTTTGTTTTAAAATAAAAATATAAGAATAATAACAAAAAGGTTATTACATAGCTAATCTTCCTTACAGATCGTTCGTAATATATTTTTAGTAAGTCGTAATTCCCGTTTAATAAAAGTTAAAATTCGAATTTTTTCGATATAACTTTTTTGCTTTTTAATTTCGGCGTTTAAATTTAACCTTCCAAATTCGTTCCTAGTTCGACGAATTGTAAATCTTAAATGGATTTAATTTTAAGTAATTTGTAAAAAGAATTAATTATACGGCGGTTTTGAAGTAGTTTTTTCGTTTTTTAATTTCGGCATTTATTTACTTTTCCGAGTTCTTCCCTGGTTCGACCAATTATATATCGTAAATAAGTTTGTTATTTCCGGCAGCCTTTTTTATATTGGTAAATTCCGGTTAAGGCTTTTTTTGTTTATATCGGCTATTCCGGAAATGTTATTTATAAAGCCTTTAATAATATATAATGCCGGCTGGCTTTTAAAGCGGTTATAAATTCCACCATTTCCTACAGGCTCTTCTAATTTGAAGAACTAATTTAACTTAACTATTAGATATGCTTTATATAACGTATATATAAATTAAACGGCTATTTTTAAAATTTGGGCTAACCTGTAAGCTAATATTAAGCCTTATTTCGTTTTAAGGCTTTTATTTAAGGCTACGTATATATCATCATAACGGTAATAATATCGGTTCGACAAGTCCACGATTTAGGTTTAAATTAGCCGTTTCCCCATAATCTATAAAATATTTAACTTATTTAACTTTATAATTAATTATAATTAAATATGTTTATGCTTTAAATAATAGGCAATGAATTTGGAACTGGATTCTAAGGTATTAAGTTGTTATTAAGGCCAAGTTATCCGCCGAGGCATAACTAGGTAATTCATTAAATTTCCACATTATCGATTTATTATAACTAAAACGCGTGTGACGGCTGGGCTAGTTAACCAACTATTAAACCTAATTGTGCGGGTTTATGTTGGCAGTAGTACTATGGGAAACTGAATAATAAGGGGTAAATTAATTACGTCTGGTAATAGCAGATAGTTAAGGGTGATTTGGGTAACCAAATTGTATTATAAGCTGGTGTTGTTTAAAATTATGAAAGGGTAACGAACGTATTTATATACCAACCTTTTTACATATAATTTTTTAGATTATTGCATTCGAAAATAATCCTAATAATTTTTTAGATTATTGTATTCGAAAATAATTTTAATAATCTTTTGAATTATTGCATTCGAAAATGATCTTAATAATCCTTTAGATTATTGTACGTAACGATACGTAACCCATATTGGAAAATCCTTGTTTTTTAACCGTTTCGGGGGCCAAGATATGTTGGGTTATAATACGATTTTTCTCTTTTAAGATTTTCGTCCCGAAGATTGTAAGTTTTTTTTTCCTTATTGTTAGAAATATGGTTAACAAAATATAGAAACGTATTAAGCCTGTTTTAAAAGAAAAGGTTGCGTAACGCGATAATTTCTTTTAGCCGTTTTAATTAATTTTATTTAAATAGTACCTTTTTTTTGCGAATTTCGCAAATTAAACTGCAAACTTTCCGAAAATAACTTTTTCCGTTATTCGTTTTGCATTAAATATAACTAAGTTAATTGTAATATTAAGCGTTTAAATTTTAAGTAATTATAACGTATAGCCGTTTAACATCGAAAAATTGGAATTGGAATTAAAGGTTGCCGAAAAAAAAGCGGATTAAGTAAACGTCCGCTTTTGCCGTTTTCGTAAATAAAAACGAATGTAATATAAAAAAATAATAAAAGCCGTAACGTAAGGTATCGATAACGTCGAAAAGTTGGAACGGTTGACGCGCGAGAAAGCGGGGGAGAAAAGGCTAAAGATTTCCGTTTAAACTGTATAAACCCCCGTACCTTCCGTTTAATCGGGTATTAACGTTATTAATTGGTCCGTTACCGACGAAGTTGATTGGGGTATATTTACGGCTAGTTCCGGCGTCGTTAATGAAAGTCCTTTAAAAAACGTTAAGCGTTTATAAGATTTTTAACGGGTTCCCAGGTATTTTCGGAATTTAGGCAATTTTTTATTTAACTAGGTACTTTGTAAATCCGTCCTTTTTGCCTGTATCTAGAACTTTTTCCGCTTCGTATATCGGTATATTTTCTTTTGCTTTATCCTTTCGTCCGGCATTAACTTTGATGGTATGTGTTGTTAATTTAAATAAGGAAATATAAAAAACTGGATGAAATTTAATTTTCGGAAGTAGCTTTAATTCCTAATTGGTTTTTGAAGTTTTCTTCGTAATTTTATACGGGCCGATATATTTATAATCGAGCTTTTAATTTGGGCGTTTGGTTTTAATGTTTTTGGTAGTTAAGTAAACCATGTTTGTCTCTGAAAAGATTGATTTTTTTTAACCTTTTTTGGTTTTAATGTTTTTTTATTTAATCGCGTATAAATTTAAGTTCTGTCTTTATTTTTGCGTATAATTATTTAAGTTGTTCCGATATTAAGATAGTTTTAATGTTAATTAAACCGTTATTGCGTATTCTTTTTATAAATTTCCGGGGTAAAGCTAAAATTAATATTTGTTAGGGTTATTTTAATGTTTTTATAGTAACTGGTATTATAGGTTAACTGGGTTATTGATAACTTTTTAATTTAATTATTTTATTCGTCGTTGATATAATATCGTAAGTAAGTTTCGAAAGTTTGGTTTAATCGTTCGGTTTATTTATTTGTTTGGGGTTTAAACGCGTTAAATAACTTGTAATTTAGGCCGATTTATGTTGTAAGGCTTTGTTAAAGTTTAAAGGTAAACGTAATACTTTTATTCAAAATAATTTCCGTTAATAATTTATATACGTTAAAGATATATTGGAAAAAAATTATGTGCTATTTGTTTTGCGTTTGCATTTTTGAAGTATGGAAGAAAATAAGAAAGTTTTATAAATTAATTAACGATAGCGAAGATGTTATCGTAATGTATTCCTGTTGTTAGGTTTTCGAATAAGGGAAGGTTAGTCATAAAATCCATAATAATCGAATTTTATAGTTGTTATGAAACTGGAAGTGGGTGTAGTTCTTTATATGGTTTATACCTTAAAGCCTTTATTTTGGCATAAGTATTACATTTTCGTTTAATTTTTTATATTCTTATTTTTATTTTAGGAAAGTAATAGGTACGTCGTAAACGTTTTAAGGTTTTGTAGATCCCTAGGTATTCATAAAATAGATGTTGATGTATATTTTATACTAGGTTTTGTTAATATTTTTTAATAGTTAAATTTTGTTTGTTTTTTGGTTTCCGGATAGGCTGTCGTTGTATTGTTATATTTTTTAGTGTAAATTAAGGGGCATTATTTTAATCGTCACAATATGTTATAGTTTTAAATGTTCTTTTAAAATAACATTGAAGATTTTATAATTAACTTTAACCAGTTTTTCCTTAAAATTAAATCGTTTATTAAGAGTATCTACCTTGCCGTTTTTAAAGTCTTTTTGATGGATGATAACGAAATCGTATTATGTTAGTTCCTTTACGTAATGTAATTATCGTTCTGTAAATTTTCGTATAGTAATAAAACGGGTAAAATTTTTGTAATCCATATAAACTTTAATTTAATAAAGGTTTCCTTTAAGTATATGCTTAAATTTTCGAAACGCTTTTATAATAACCTTAAACCTTTTATCGGAAATGGTATAACTCAATTTTGTTCCTTTTAATTTGTAGAAATAAAAAATAAATGCATAAAATATTTCTTAATTATTTTCGTATCTAATTACCTCGTTTAACGTATAATCCGAGGAATCGGTTTTTAGTTTAACTGGGCGTTTTGGATCGTATGTAATCAATACTGGTTTATTAATAATTGCGTTTTTAATTTATTGAACCCTTTTTTTATTTTTGTTATGTACGAAAATTCGTTTTTTTTTTTTTGGTTAAATTAAATAAAGGTATCACAATTTTACTAAAGTATTTAATGAACCTTTTATAATAATTAGCGAACTCGATAAATGCCTGTATTTCTGTAACGGTAGTAGGTATTAGCTATTTTGTAATTGCTGTAATTTTCTTAAGGTTTATTTTAATATGTCCTAAAGTAATAATATATCCCAGATATTCCATTTTTTATACGTAAAACTAACTTTTTTCTGCGTTAATTAACAAATTAACGTCCTGTAAAATTTAAAAAACTTAACAAACGTATGCTATATGTGCTTTTTCTAATTTTAAAAAGATTAAAATATCGTTTAAATAGTACAAAACGAAGATATCCACGTATTTTCGAAATACGTAATTAACTATTCGCTGAAAGGTTACTAATACGTTCGTAAATCCTATTAATATAACCAAATATTCGTACAATCCGTATTTCGTTTTAAAAACCGTTTTTTATTTATGTCCTGGCTTAATTCAAATTGGGTTATATCCATTTTTAAAATTTAAAACGATAAATTATTTAGTTCTTTATAAGCGGGCTTTTATTTTAATAATTAATAACAAAGGTATTTTATTTCTAATAGTAATACTATTAAAATATCGATAGTTTATTACCAACCGTAACTTGCCGTTTTTTTTAATACGAAAAACATAAGATATCCGGCTGAAAATATAGATCGTCGAATCCACCCTTTCCGGAATCTGTTTTTCAGGTACGTACGTAAAATATAAAACTTTGCTTTATTTAAGTTGTAAATAAAGTAGAACTTAAGTAAGGTACTTTCTTTAAAAACTATTTCGTAATCTTATTTATTATGCTTTAATAACTTTATATCGAACTTTTTTTGAAATAATCGCTTGTATTTGCGATATTGTGGTAATATATTAACCATGTTTTTTTGGCTTTTCGGGCTAATTGTGACGGCTGGACTAGTTAACCAACTATTAAACCTAATCGTACGGGTTTACGTTGGCAGTGGTACTATGGGAAACCAAGCAATAACGGGAATAATAGTTACGTCTGGTATTAACAGATAACCAAAGGTGATTTGGGTAATTAAGTTGTATTATAAGCTGGTGCTGTCTAAAAACTACGGAAATAATAAGCGTATATATCCTATGTTTGGTTTAAAGTATTCAAACCGGTTCAAAACTCCCTCTGGTGGTTAAGCCCCTTTAAGTCTCTTAAGCCCCTTTAAGCTAATTCTTTTAATTCAACCGGCTTAAAACGCTAAGCTTTTTTAAAGTTAGTTAAGTTAATTGAACCTATTAAGTTAGTTACGTAACTTAAGATTTACTTTCGGAGTTTTTTATCCCTTGTTCCCGATTATCCATTTAAGAACCAAGCTTTTCTGGTTATAATACGATTTCCTCTTTTTTAGGATTTTTGCCTTTAAAAATTAATTTGCCTTGTAAGGTTTTGTTTAGTAAGTAACTTCCTTTTTTTATTTTCTTTCTTATCATAATTAACGGAATTAAAAAAACACAATTTCCTAAGCGCATTAACGTTTTTTCTTTATCCGAACGTATTAACCGTTTTGGTTTTGATATATCCAGTTATTTTTGTTTTCGTTGTAAATTAAAAAGTTATTTATATAAGGCGTATTCCGATTTTGGAAAGTGTTGCCGTTGCATTAAGCATAAGGAACCTTGTGACTTTTTTTGGTTTTTCCGAAACCGAGTACCGAAAACTGGTAAACGAGAAGGACCGTTTAGATTTTTAGGAACGTTTTGCCGAGAAGGAATTGTTTAGGGTTTAACAAAATTTTAACGAACTATAGTAACGTTTAATAAAGTTATTTGATTATTTAGTTCGTTTACGTAATTAAAAAAAGATTTTGCGAAAACGGGGTATCGAGATGTTATGTAAAGGTGTTAAAGGTATGGAAGTAATAGAAGAATTTAAACGGTTAAAAGCCGAGCAAAAGTAGCTAAAAGCTGTAATTGCCGTTGTTTTTTCTGCGTTAATAGCAGGTCCTGCCGACTTACCCTCGATAGAGGTTATTAACTGGTCGGCTGTCGATTGGGGTGCGTTCGGCGTTATTAGTAAAAATTCTTTAAAAAACGTTAAGCGTTTATGAGATTTTTAATAGGTTTTTAGGTATTTTCGGAATTTAGGTGGCTTTTATACTTAATTAAGTACTGGGTGAGTTTATTTTTTTTGCATATATCAAGAATTTTTTTTTACTCTATATATTGGGTTATTTTCTTTTGCTTCGTTTTTATATTTTGTAACGACCTTAATCGTATCTGCTGTTAATTCGAGCAAGGAAATATGAAAGACTGGATAAAGCTTAATTTTCGGGGGTAGCTTTAATTTATAGTTGTTTTTTGAAATTTTCTTAATAACCTTATACGGGCCATTATATTTAAAGTTAAGTTTTTGATTGGGCGTTTGGTTTTGATGTTTTTGATGGTTAGGTAAACCATGTCCTTTCTCGAAAAGGTTGGTTTTTTTAACTTTTTTTTGGTTATAATATTTCTTTATTTGGTTGCGTATAAATTTAAATTCCGTTTTTATTTCTATATGTAGCTGTTTAAGTTGTTTTGATGTTAAAATGGCTTTGATATTGACTGAACCGTTATTACGTATTTCTTTGTAAATCTTTAGTATGAAACCGAAATTAACGTTTGCTGGGGTTATTTTAATATTTTTATAATAGTTGGTATTATAAGTTAATTAGGTTATTAGTAATTGTTTAACTTAATTGTTTTGTTCGTAATTAATATAGTATTGTAAGTATGTTTTAAAGGTTTAATTTAACCGTTTTGTTTGCCCGTTTATTTAAGGTCTAAATATACTGGATAATTTATGGTTTAGGCCGATTTATGCCATAAGGCCTTGCTAAAATTTGGAGGTAAACGTAATACCTTTATTTGAAATTATTTCTGTTAATAGTCCATGCATACTAAATATATATCGAAAAAAAATGTATACCATTTGTTTTGCGTCGATATCCTTATTGTAGGGTAGGAAATAAGAAAATTTCGTAGATCGATCGGTAACGACGAAGATATTGTCATAATGTACTTTTGTTGTTAGGTTTTCGGATAAGGGAAGTTTAATGATAAAATTTATGGTAATCGAATCTTATGGTTGCTATAAGATTGGAAGTGGTTATAATTTTCCATATAGTTTATGCCGTGGAGCTTTTATTTTGATATAAATATCGTATTGTCGTTTAACTTTTTGTATTGCTGTTTTTATCTTAAGGAAGTAATAAGTACGTTGTAAGCGTTTTAAGGTTTTGTAAATCCTTAGGTATTTATAAAATAAATATTAATGTATGTTTCATATGAGGTTCTGTTGATATTTTTCTAGTATTTAAATTTTATTTATTTTCCGATTATCGGGTAAGTTGTTATTGTATTGCTGGATTTTCTGATATAAATCAGGAGGTATTGCCTTAATCGTTACAATTTATCGTAATTTTAGGTGTTTTTCTGGAGTAACGTCGAAGATTCGGTAGTTAACTCTAACCAGTTTTTCTTTTAAGTCGGGTTGTTTATTAAGAGCATTTGTTTTGTTATCTTTAAAGCTTTTTTGATAAATAATAACGAAGTCGTATTTTGCTAGTTTTTCCGCGTAACGTAATTGTCGTTTTGTGAGTTTTTGGGTAATAGTAAAACGGGTAAGACTTTTGTAATTGGTATAGACCTTAATTTGGTAAAGGTTTCCTTTAAGCATATGTTTGAATTCTCGAAAAGCTTTAACGATGGCCATGAACTTTTTATTGGGAATAGCATAATTTAATTTTGTTTTTTTTATTTGTCAGAATAAAAAGTAATCGGGTAAAGTATTTCTTGTTTATTTCGGTATCCGATTACCGCGTTTAATGTATAGTCCGAAAAGTCCGTTTTTAATTCGATTAAGTTTTTTGGATCGTATATAATTAATATTAGTTTATTAATAATTGCGTTTTTAATCCGTTAAAAGGCTTTTTCTGTTTCCGTTATTTATTAGAATTCGTTTTTTGTTTAGTTAAATTGGATAAAGGTATCGTAATTTTGCTGAAATATCGGATGAACTTTTTATAGTAATTAACGAATCCGATAAACGCTTGTATTTTTGTAATAGTAATAAGTATAAGTTATTCTGTTATTGCTGTAATTTTTTGGGGGTTTATCTTACTATATTTAGGGGTAATAATATGTTTTAAGTATTCCATTTTTTAGATATAGAACTGATTTTCTTCTGCGTTAATTAATAAATTAACGTTTTGTAAAATTTGAAAAACTTAATGAACGTATCCTATATATGCTTTTTTCGATTTTGAAAAAATTAGAATGTCGTTCAGGTAATACATAACGAAAACGTTTAAGCATTTTCGAAGTATGTAATTAATTATTCGTTAAAAATTTATTGGTGAGTTCGTAAATTCTATTGGTATAACTAAATATTTATATAGTTCGTAATTTATTTTGAAAGCCGTTTTTTATTCGTATCTTGGTTTGATTTGGATTAGGTTATATTTATTTTTAAAATTTAGAGCGGTAAATTATTTAATTCTTTATAGGGGATTTTTTTTAGTCATTACTAATAAAGGTGTTTTATTTTTAACAGTAATGTTATTAAAATATCGATAATTTATTATTAATCGTAATTTGTCGTTTCTTTTAGTACGAAAAATATAGCGTATTTAATTAAAAATGTAGATCGTCGAATCCATCCTTTTTAGAATCTATTTTTTAGGTACTTACGTAAAATATAAAGCTTTGTTTTATTTAAGTTATAAATAGAATAAAATTTAGGTAAGGTACTTTCCTTAAAAATTATTTTATGGTTTTATTTATTATGTTTCGGTAACTTTATATCGAGCTTTTTTCCAAATAATCGCTTATATTTGCGATATTGTGGTAATACGTTAATTATGTCTTTTTGGGGTTTTTCGGGTTAATGTTTTAAAATATCGTTTATATCGCGAAGTTACGCCCGGATAATAGTTATAATACGTCGAATATGTTTGCTATGCCCTTTTTTTTCTTGTATCGTATTTTTTTAAGTGGTAAATTTTTGTCGTATCCTTATGCCTATATTCGTTATTTTTTTTTTCTAATCGAATATGAAAATTTCATTCGTTTTTCTAACTTGTCGATGGAATATGAAGTAAACTTTACCTAGCTAGTTTTTTAATCGATTAAGAGGTTATATTAATATAACCATGGCTTTTTTAGGATTATATTGTAATTCCTTAACGGAATGATATCGAAGTTAATTGTTTGGATTCGTTTTTTGATAAAAACTTCGAAGTAATTAATTTTGCGTACGATTTTTCCGTCATCGTAAGTAAATGTTTAATTTTTAGCGTTTTCGGCGATATAAGGATTTTTCTTATTTTTTCATAACAGTCTAAACTAATTTATTAATTTCGGGGTGATATAATTAACGCTTAAAGTTTCGTAATTTATTATTACGGTATATTAATATATCCCAATTCTTTTTTTTAACGTAATAAAGTCGTTATTGGCTTCTGTCGTTATGTTCGGAGCCATTCTAGGGAATTCTTATTGTCGCTTCCAGCTTTTGCCATCCTAAAGCTCCTTTATAGATAGCGTCCTTTTTTAGGGAACTTTATAAGTTGTTAGATTTGTTTTATAAGTCGTTCGTATATCTTCTATGTTTGCTTTACCTGGCCTTTTTATCGGCGTAACTGAGCCTTAAATTGGAAAATCTTTTTTTTTTTAATGATACAACCGATCTGCCAGGTTGCAAATATCGTCTTTGAATCCTCCAATAGCTTCCTATCCTGCCTAGGAGATCGGCTAGTTTTGATTAAAGAATTTTGTTAATTCTTTTCGTAATGCCTTCCGTTTTTAAGGCTTTTTTTCGAATGCTAATTAAGTTTAAATTTCGGTAATAGCTTTTTGGTAATACTTGTCAACAGACCTTTAAATCAGTTCTTTTTGGGTTTAATAATTGCATTATCCAAAGTAGCATATAATATCTCTTTAGGGACATCTTTCGTTTTCCGGCCATATCAATACCGGTGCTATATTTTCGATTTTTTCTTATGTAATAGCAGTTCGTAACTTCCGGTATTACTGTTGGTTTTCTTAGTTATACCCCGTCCGGATATAAAAATCGAAATCTTCCTTTTATATATGGGTAATTCATTCGTAAATACGTTGTTTTTTTTTCGCATAGGCAGGGCATTAGGACTAGTTGTAGTTAATAGGGTAAAGGTCTATATATCGGATTTTCTAAACCTGTTTTTTTATTGCTGCTTATAAAAAGGCCTTAGTTGCTTTTAATCCTTGTCGTATTATTTCCTATTCGTTATTATGGCAAATATGAATTATGTTAATTTGTTTGTTGTTATTTTGTCCTTTTGGTAGTCCTTCGGGTATTAGGGTTTAATCTATCTTTTATCGGTTTTTTGTAATGTTTTGTATCGTTAGGTAATATGTTTCATTTTGCCGTAATTATAATATTATATTTAGCTTATGTTTCGTTACCGAATAATACCAAGCTTTATAGGTTCTGGAGCCGTTCCGAAAAAGGTAAAAAGTAACTTACGCCTTTTTCCTTAATTAGCTTTAGAATATTTAACCCGTAACGTAAAATGTCCGCGTTTTTTTGTCGTTTTTCGAATTATCGATTATCGATTTTAATTGCTTCCGTAATATATTTGTCGAATATCGTAGGTTATTGGAATTTAATAATTTCGTTCGTAACGTTTTCTTTTAGGCTTTTATACAATATATCAATTAAAGTATCGTTTTCGTCGGTCGTTTATCCTGTTTTTATTATAAAGTTCTTGAATTTTATATTATATGTAGAAGATGGTTTTTTCTAACGTAGTTGGAGGATTTTTTAGGCCGTAACCCGTTCCTTATCTAGGTTTACAAAATTATTTTTCAATTTGTTTTCGAAATTAACATACCTAGAAAAAACCTTTTAAATGGTTTCTTTGGGATCGGATTCCTTATTTTCCAAAACGTCTCTTATAATGGGTTTAAATTAATTAAGGGCATTTTTTTCCAGGCAAGTAGCGACAGTAAGAATCTAATCTGCGGGATCGGTAAGTCTTTTAAAACGAAGGTAAACCCGAGCTTGGGTTAAAAAGCTTTAAATATTTTCTTTTCCGTTATACGGTTAAGGTTCTTTAGGCTTTATTTTACAAGAATTTACTTGTTAAGTTATAATTACTTTATTAGTAAATTGTTAAATAGTAACCTCGAATTCCTTAATTTTGTTTTGGAGTTATTAAGCCGTAGGTTTAAAGGTAATTGTTACGTTAGTTAATATATTAACGGTTCGGATATTATTTAGAATTTAATTACATTACTAAATAAAAGCTTGTAACATGTAACGATTGGATTAGCTAACCAATTATTAAATTTAACCGTACGGGTTTATGTTAGCAGTAATACTGTGGAAAATTAAGCAATAACGGGAATAATAATTACGTTTGGTAATAGCAAATAACTAAAGGTGATTTGAATAATTAAGTTATATTACAAATTGGTGCTGTTTGAAAACTATGGAAATAATAAGCGTATATATCCTATGCTTGGCTCAAAATATTTAAACCGGCTTAAAATTCCCTTTAGTAATCAATCCCTTTTAAGTCCCTTAAGCCCCCTTGAACCAATCCCCTTAACTTAACCGGCTCAAAGCGCCAAGCCCCTTTAAAGCCAGTTAAATTAATTAAGCCCATTAAGCCAGTTACGCAACTTAAGATCTACTTTCGGAATTTCTTATCCCTTGTCCCCGACCATCCATTTGGGAGCCAAGCCCTTCGGGTCATAACATTAATGTTTTAAGGTTTCGTTTATGTCGTAAAGTTATGTTCGGATAATAATTATGATATGTTAAATACGTTTACTATGCCCTTTTTCTTTTTTGCATTTTGTTTCTTTAGGTGGTAAAGTTTCTGTCGTATTTTTATGCCTGTATTTGTTGCTTTGTTTTCTGCCGATCGAATATAAAAATCTCGTTCGTTTTTTTTTTTTTTTTGCTTGTTAATAGAGTATAAAGTAAATTTTACCTAGTTAATATTTTAATCGATTAAAGGATTATATTAATACAACCACGGTTTTCTTAAGATCATATCGTAATTCTTTAACGAAACGATGTTGAAGTTAATGATTTAAATTTGTTTTTGGATAAAAATCTCGAAATGATTAATTTCGCGTATAATCTTTCCGTTATCGTAAATAAATACCTAACTTTCGGCGTTTTCGGCGATATAAAGGTTTTTCTTATTTTTCCATAGCAATCTAAGCCAATTTACCAATTTTGAGGTAATGTAATTAGCGTTTAAAGTTCCGTAATTTACCATTACGATATACCAATATGTCCCAATTCGTATTTTAAAGTAACGGAGTTATTATTAATTTCTGTCGTTATATTCAAAACCTTCTTAGGAAGTTTCTATTACTGCTTCCAGCTTTCGTTATCTTGCAGCTTTTTTATAGGTGGCGTCTCTTTTTTGGGGACTTTATAAGCTGTTGGACTTGTTCCGTAAATTATTCGCATATTTTCTGTACTTGCTTTATTTGGCTTTTTTGTTAACGTAACTAAGCCTTAAGCTGGAAAATCTTTTTTTTTTTTGCTGGTATAACCGATTTGCTAAATCGCAAATATCGTTTTTAAGTTCTTTACTAACTTCCCATCCGGCGCGGGGAGTCGGCTAATTCTGACTAAAAAATTCCGTCAACTTTTTTCATAATACTTTTTGCTTTTGAAAATCTATTTCGAATATTAACTAAGTTTAAATTTCGGTAATAACCTTTTGATAATGCTTGTTAACAAACCTTTAAATTAATTTTTCTTAGATTTAATAATTGCATTATCCGAAATAACATATGGGGTTCCTTTAAGAATATCTTTCGCTTTCCGGCCATGTTAACATTAATGCTGTATTTTTAACCTTTTTTTATATAATAGCAACTCGTAATTTTTGGTATTATTATTAGTTCTCCTGGTTATACCCCGTCCGGGTATAAAAATCGAAACTTTATTTTTATATACAGGTAATTCGTTCGTAAATCTGTTGTTTTTTTATTACATAAATAAGGTACTGAGATTAATTACAGTTAATAAGATAACGGTTAGCATACTGGGTTTTTTAAATTTATCTTTTTATTATGGCCTATAAAAAGATTTTAGCGGTTTTTAGTTCTTGTTACATTTTTTTATACGTTGTTACGTCGAATATGGATTATGTTAATTTGTTTGTTACCGTTTTGAATTTTTGGTGGTCTTTCGAGTACTGGGGTTTAACGTAGTTTCTTATCGGTTTTTTACGGTAACTTATATTATTTGGTAATATATCCCATCTTGCTGTAATTATAATATTATATTTGGTTTATGTTTCGTCGTTAAGTAATACCAAATTCCATAAGTTTTAAAGCCGTTTTATAGGAAATAAAATGTATTTCGCGCTTTTTTCCTTAGTTAGCTTTGGAATATTTAACCCGTAAAATAAAATGTTCTCATTTTTCTTATCGTATTTCAAATTATTAAATGTCGATTTCGATTATTTCCGTAATATATTTGTCGAATGTCGTAAATCGTAGCAATTTGAATATTTCGTTTTTAACGTTTTCTTTTTAGTTTTTTATAAAATATATCGATTAAGGTATCGTTTTCGTTATCCGTTTATCTTGCTTTGGCTATAAAATTCCTGAACTTTACAGTATACGTAAAAGTTAGTTTTTTCTGGCATAGTTGGAAGATTTTCTAGGTTATAATTTGTTTTTTATCCAGGTTTACAAAGTTATTTTAAAATTTGTTTTCGAAATTAATATAACTAGAAAAAACTTTCCGAATAATATTTTCCTAGTTAAATTTCCCGTTTTCCAAAAAGTTCCTTATAATAAGCTCAAATTAATCGAGGGCATTTTCTTCCAGGTAAACGGCAATAGCAAGAATTTAATTTGCTAGGTCGGTAAATTCCTTAAGACGAAAATAAACCCGAGCCTAGGTTAAAAAACTTTAAACGTTTCTTTTCCCGTTATAAGGTTAAGGTTTTTTAGGTTTTATCTTTCGAAAACCTACTTGCTGTGCTATTACCATCTTATTAGTAAATTATTACATAATAATTTCGAGCTTTTTAATTTTGCCTTGAAATTAGTAAACCGTAAGCTCCGAAATAACTGTTACCTACGCGTTGGTCGACATATTAACGATTCGAATATTGCTTAAAGTTTAACTGTATCATTAAATAAAAGTTTATAACGTATAACGGCTGGGTTAATTAACTAATTATTAAACTTAATTATGTAAGTTTATGTTAACAGTAATACTGTAGGAAATGAAATAATAAAGGGTAAATTAATTACGTTTAATAATAACAGATAACTAAAGCTAATTTAAGTAATTAAGTTATATTACAAATTGGTATTATTTAAACTATAAAAAGGTAACGAACGTATTTATATACCAACTTTTTTACTTATAACTCCTTAGATTATTAGATTTGAAAATGATCCTAATAATCCCTTGGATTATTGCACGTAACGATACGTAACCCATGTTGGAAAATCCTTATCTCTTAACCGTTTCGGGAGCCAAGATGTGTTGGGTTATAACAACGCGTTGTTTTTCATTTTTGCTTAACTAAGTTATTAATCTAAATATAAATACTTTAGTTATACTTAGGATTTATTAACTTTAAAATTTTACGCGTTTTTTATTTTTTATTACGGCTTTATTACTATGGTATTCCTTTTAATAACCTATATAGAAAAAAGGCGCATTCGTTATAATTACCTTTAGTAGCTAACCTAAGTTACGTTAAGATATATTTTATCGTTTTAATAAACCTAACCCTTTAACAAGGGTATCGTTTCCTTTTTTTTGGCTTTCTAGGTTTTAAACCTTATCTGATACGTTTTGTAACTGATAATTTATAGGAGCCCGAGAGGTTAGTAGCATTTAAGCGACCTTGAAGGAATAGGCGGAGGTACCGGAATACTGTTATAAAGGCCAAGTTTCTGGTTAGTTTAAGGTATGGCTAGAATAGCCTTTTTTTCGCTGGTTTTGAAGTTTTTTATTAATAGGTATAGAAGTCGCCGAGAGGTGATACCCGCAATTTTGCAAATATAGCGCGGTTTATCGTAGAAATTAACTTTAAACAAATAACTTGTTACGAAAATATTTAATAAGGTAAGATTAAGTAATACCAGCAGAAAATCCCCTTTAAAACGTATTAAAATTTACATAAATAGTCTTTATTAGTTAGGAAAATTTCAAAAATTGGCTTTTTTATATTAAAGATATTATTCATTAATTAAGGAAGTTAAGGTGATTTTTTTTATTTAATAAGTATAAGTTTTGCATTTTTTTAATTAAATAAATAACAGCTAAAATTCCATAATGTTCTAAAACTTCTTAATTTACCGGATTCTGCCTGGTAAACTTTTTTGGGTTTCCGTTATACCGGGATTTATGAAATTTAATATATCGAATTAAAAGATTTCTGGAATATAAAATCTGTTTCATTAAAGGAAATATTAAAAATAAAAGATTAACTTTAATTTTAAAATATCCTTAAAATCGTAAAAATAAGATATTAAAGTCGTAAAAGCTTTCGGCTTATAAATAAGCAAAATATGGGATACCTAATTAACGAAAGCGGTACGATATATAATAGTTGTTAGAAAATATGTCGTATTAATGTAATAAATAATAACGTCGAAATTCTAAAACCGGTAAAAAATACAACTGCTTTGGCTTTTTTTTAAGAAATATTTACATTTCCAGGAATTGGGAGAAGTTCGTAAATAACGACCTTATATAACATATAAGTTCTAGCTAAATGAAAATTTTCTTTAGTTAATAAAAAGGGTATCTGCTTAGAAAAGTTTATTTAAGCCAATTATTATGGTTTTTAATAAAAAAGAAGTTACAGACGAAATTAATAATAAGCGGTATTTTGTTATTTTTAATTTAAAGTTTGTTGTTATTTTGTTATAAGAAAATTATACGATTTTTGTAACATATGTAAAATAATAGATAAGGCTTCGTATACGCGATAATAGCGCTGTTTTTAATATAGATGTCGATAATTTTAGGAGCGGTTGTTATTAATTTCTAGATTTTTAGATAAAGCTTAAACGGTATTCGGAGAAACGGCAGGAATTAAGCCATAATAAAAAAGGTGAAGTTTTATTAAAAGGTAAAGGAAAATAAAGTAATTATAAAATAAGTTATTAAGGAATAAGTTGGTTCCGGTATATAATCAAATGTTAAGGAGAAAATATTAAGTAAATATGGCTAAGAAATATTTAAAATTAAAAAAGTGCAAATTTAATATTTATACTTTAATATTAAATTAGGAATTTGCGCTTTAAGAGGCGTTTTTTCGAATTTTGGTAGCCTTTAACGAAATTTACCGCATAGGGCATTTAAGTTTTTAACGTTCGTTAATTTATTAAAGTCGATATACGGAAAATTAATTTAAGGTATAAAAAGCGGAATGTTCGAATAAGATTTTTTTTTAACCTTTTTCGAAGGATATAAACTTATTATAAGTTTAAATAATATTAATTTTAAAACGTATAATTTAGGATGTACGAGGTTTAATAAGGTTTATTAAAAGAAGAAATTACTTCTAAAATAATTATAAGCTTTACGGGGTTTTTAAAAATAAGTTGTATATAAGCTTACATAAAAAAGCGAATAGGGGTGATACGAACTTAATGTGCCGATTGGATACCGATAGGTTATAAAACGCGGAATTCTCCCTCGAGAAGACGTGACCGTATATACAAAATTAGATAAAGTAATAGATTGCTATTTCAATTCCTATGCTTTACTAACACCCTTCCGTCTCGCAGCTCCTATCCACGTCGATTCTTGTCGGAATTTTGGAAGTTCCTCGTAATCTTAAGCAGCCGAGCAAACCAGCGTTTATAATCCTCCAACGTATAATATTCCAGCAGCTGGATCTCGGAATTATTTAACTTGTTATCCTTATTATCCTTGTCTCTTTTTAATTTTATTAGTAATATTTCTGCCAAAGTAAGATTACGCCATATAAGCTATTCGGAAAGTCGGTTATTTTTATTTTAAAAACTTAATTAAGTAATATCCAAAAATAAAAACCGAATTTAATTTTTTTATGAAAATCTTTCCAAATCGATAATAACGTCGACGGCCTTAAATAATCCGGTATTTTTATCGGAATTAATTATTATAAACGTAATAATTTTTACGCAAGCCTTCCCGTTACGGAAAACCTGTATCGTATATTAAAAATTACGTAACATATCGTGCTGTCTTAATGGATAAGAACTTAAAAAGCTATAAAAGCAATCAAAGTTAGAATTCCTAACCGTAAAACTGGCGAAAGCTTACAAAGCTTTTTATACGCTTTTAAAGTTTATCTTTAAGGTTTACCGTACAAAGTTATTTTCTGCCTTTAAGAACCCTGTTAAACCGTAGCCAGCGGGCATAAGGTTTACCAGGGCCGAAGTTTGTCGGCAACCACGTATCAGTCGGAATCGGAATAAGGACAGGACTAAGGTATGCAATCTATCCAAACCGTAAAAAACCATTTAAAAGGTTATCGTATTCGAAAATACTGGGTATAATATTTATCGTGGAAATTTATCGTGGAATCATTTTCTATATATTGGCTCGGCCTTATCTTCTAGGCTTGACCTATTTTTACCTTGCATAAAACGCGGAATATAAAGAAATAATTATATATAGAAATTATATAGCTTTACGTAATAAGCGTTTTTAAAAAGATTACGTTGGTTACTGAGGTAAATTAAAGTAATTTAAACGTTTACGATTATAAATGTAATAATAATTATTTCCGACCTTAGTTTCTTATGATTTAAAGGATGATTCGAAACGTATTAGGTTAGTTGTAAGATATAGGAGATTTTGTTTTTTTAAAGGCTTAATTTAATAAAGAATATAGTAATAAAGTTAAAGGTTAAACGTTTTTTATTTAAAGAAAAAGTTAATTTTTGATGTTATAGAAATAAGTTAGATTTATTATTTGTAATAACTTATTGTTCCCTTTTGAAATATTGGCATATCCGATTATAACGCTTTATAAGGTTAGGATAAGGAATTGGAAACTTTGTAAGCTAAAAATAAACGGTGAAATAACTATAAATAAAGGTTTAATAACTTGGTTATAGTTGTAATTTTCGAGTTTTTAAAAATGGCTGTATCCGATATATAGGGATGTTTTTAAGGAATTAGGTAGATTCAGTAAACGAACGACAAAGTTATTATTGCCGGCCGGAAGGTTTATTTATTATTTCAAAACGTATTTAGAATTAATAAAATATTAGTATAACCGTTATGGTTCGGTAAAGTTTTATCCGCCGTTTAATTTTTGATATGGAATGGTAAACGGTTAAAGGAATTTTCTACTTATTTAAAGCTTTATAATATATTTTAAGTAATTAATAATTATTATAATATTATTATTATTAATTCGTTAATAGATATTTTTAACTTAAGCGATTTTTTATAATATTTTAGGGATGTAATTAATTTAATAATTAATATTAATTAATCCGAAAGGTATCGTAATAAAAATAGGTTAAACCGAAATAAGGATAATTAATTTTTTTACGGTAATAAATATACTTTATAAGGTAATTATTAGCCGGTTTATGTTTAAATTTAATAATACGGGCGTAATTTATTATTTTGAAAACGGTACCTAACCGTTTTTTAACGTAACAACTAGTTTTTTTATTAATAGTTACTATTTTATCGTAAGTTGCATTTATTATAAGTTAAAAAGAATTTATATAGAAATATTAATATTTAACGACTTATATTTTATTATATAACCTTAATTTTTTAAAAATTTAACCTTTTATAAGATAACGGTTATAAAAACGACTTTATTTAGCGATGCAGTCTAATTTTATGGTGCGAAGGTTACATAAGGAAACTCAATTTGTGGGTCGTGCGTGGTATGGAGGACGTTAATTTTTGATTCCATAACCTCCAGTCTTGGAGGCTTCTATACCAAGTAGGCATCATTTATATGCACACTCGCCCATGGCTGCGTTGTTTGCTAACCTGAGTTGTGACCCATTCACACCCCGCCACGCCCAGTGTGTTTAGGTGCCTACGTGCCTTACGCTGTCAATGCATCGGGTGCTTCTGACTATCGCGAGACCATAGCATTTGGAAAGAAGCGTAACATACGCCTAGTCATCCGTAACACGGGCCATGACTATATGGGTAAGTCGACAGGGGCTGGTGCGCTGGCTTTGTGGACCCATAATATCAAAGATCTATCTATTCTGGACTACGAATCAACCACCTACACCGGGAAAGCAATGAAAATTGGTGCCGGTGTGCAGGCCTCGGAGGCCCAGGAAGCAGCGAATGCCCAAGGCTTGGTCGTTGTGGAAGGAGTCTGCCCAACTGTGGGTATCCCGGGTGGCTACACTCAGGGCGGCGGAGCCAGCCTACTCGGGTCCAGGTTTGGGCTCACGGCTGATCAGGTTCTAGAGTGGGAAGTGGTCACCGGAAAGGGAGAGCTCCTGACAGCGACGCCGCGGCAGAACTCAGACTTGTACTGGGCTCTTGCGGGCGGCGGTGGTGGCACCTATGGTGCCGTGCTCTCTATGACCGTCAAACTGCATCCGAATATGCCAACAGCTGGCGCCACTCTTTCTTTCAAGGAGTCATCGGATGCCTACTGGGACATCGTACAGGCCTTCCTGCTGAACTTGCCCGCAGTTCTGGACGCCGGTGCCACCCTTTATTGGCAGGTACTACCGGGAAATATGTTCCTGATGCCACAGTCATACTTTCCAGATGGGACTGCTCAGGATCTCGAACGACTTCTACAGCCCACACTGCAGGCCCTCGAGGAAAGTGGAATTCCCTACATTACGTACTGTTGGCTTTTCTGCCAGACACGCCGCGTCTTAGCCTCTGCCGGTATATGACTGACGTGATGCCGATAGGTTTCTCATCCCGTAACTTCCCAGCTTTCCAAGACACCTACCGTACTCAAAACCTGGAAATAAATATCACGGAATTTAATATCGGGGGTTGCCTTATCTTACGTTCTCTTGTCGCATCGGGTAGCTCTGCTGCTTCTTTTACGGGCGCTATAAAGTCTATCATACGTTATGGTGGTATCTTAGCTGGTATCTCAGTGGATGTTAGCTGACTGCTTGCGTCTCCAAACGCCGCCCATCCGAGTTGGCACGAGGCGCTGTTCCCGGCATTTCTCGGCACGTAGGTCGTTCCAAGTCTTCGTGTAGTTTGTGTGGATATTCGAGTTTGATTAACTGCAAGCTAGTATATATGACCGATACAACATGACGGCGAACATCGTGGCACAACGAAGCGTCACTAACCTGATGGTCCCCGCCCTGGAAGAGCTAACGCCAGGGGGTGCCGCCTACCTTAATGAGGCCGATGTCAACCAACCAGATTTGCAGAACGTCTTCTATGGCACTAACTATCCCAGGCTTTTGAATATTAAGCACAGGTATGATCCCGAAGGGATTTTCTGGGGCCCAACGGCCGTTGGAAGCGAGACTTGGGAAGTTGCTGCAGAGGGGCAACTCTGCATGGTAGCTAACTAACCTACCTTACTCCGATGCAGGCTCGAATTTGGGGTTTGAGGAGAAATGCGTAGTTTCACGTTCTCACATCGTGTTCCACTTTGTAGAACGACTGATATAGTACTTATGTATGGTCAGGATCAGTAGCCACATCCTGGCATGTCCACAATTGGTCCCATAAAATGGTATTTATCACCTCATGGCTCGAGTAATTGGTGTCTACCCGATTCTGTCAAAGATGCTTCTGAGTGCTTCAACACAGCATACGAGCTTATATCATGTCTGTTGGCTGGCTGCGACCGCACTGTTGATATTCTTACTTTCCACCATGCATATTAGCTCTCCTTATTTGCTGACAGGGTGAACGGCCTGCGTGTCGTTGATACACTTAGACAGAACTTCCCACGCTGTCAGCTTGCTCTTGCCAAGCACTCAGGCGGCGCACCAGCAGCCGTTGGAAGCTTGCTCTAGCTTCCAGGACGGCATCCGCTAGGCCTAAGTTTACCAACGGGCGTGGAGCTCACAAAAGGCATCACGTCTGTCGCCGCCAGCTGACGGCGAGGTTCTGTCTATAAGGTAGTGAAAGCCGTGGGGCTTGTTGCATGGGGAGCTGGTCCGCTGAAGGCGGCGGGTGTGGTCTCTTGGTAAAGCTCCTAGATGCAATGACAACAAGTATTACAAAAAGCATGATGATATTTCTGGGGGAGACGCTAGTCAATCCGTGCCTGCGAAGAATAGCATCAGACCGCGTCATATACCGTCGCCCGCCGGTCCATTATTCATCCGGTATCGAGCCGGTCGGGAGATTCGGTTTAAATCCATGCCCCTGACGCAGAGCTTATGTTTAAGGAGTGCTCAAGCCCACAATAGTTGATAGGTGTCTGGTGAATCTTGGCGATGTCAAAGTGTTATGCATATGTATGTGTGGCTAGGATGCTGTTGAAGCCTCTGATGATGTGGACTGTCTCGTGGCTTGAGCCTAGGAGTTGGGGCGACACCGGGTGCTTCTTGTTGTTTCATGAGAAGTATATACATTGTAACTCTGGCGTCTTCGCTCTCGGTCGTACGCCGGAGCACGATTCATCCCTGTCGAGCATGCCATTGTTAGCTTTGATGATATTCCAGGTGGTATCAAGTCTAACCGCTTTTCCAAGGGCATACCCAAGGGCCCAGTAAGTCTCCAGATCTGTCCTAAAACAGCAAGTGAGCCTGTTAGGTGTCAGGAATGTTACAATTGTTCATAAGAGAACGGAGACGCTGGTTTGGAAGATCGGGTTGCGCGCCAAGGTTGCGCGATATTATGGCCACGCGGTGGACCTGGTTGCATTACGTTCAACTCTGTCCACACGTCTCGAGGAAGGAGATGAGAGTTGGCTCGTTCCTCGTTAGGTCGGGCCAGAGAAGACCGGGAGGCTGCAGCTCGCTTATCATCCGAAGCATCCTCCATGGTAGTATCGCCGCCTACACCGCGGGATCGGGCGGCTGCAGCTTGTTTGTGATTCGAAGCATAAGTCATACGCATAAAAACAGGTTCGGGGCTTGAAAGGCTGATACATTCCAACTAGGGAAGCAGAAGTTAGCCGGAAGTGAGACATGCCAGGTCCAGACTTCAAGACGCTCGCTGTGGTCTTCATTGTCTATATGGGTATCTCTGTCTGCGTAGAGGAAACGGGGTGTGTCGGGAAACCTGTGGTCTTTGGCGTCGCTGTCTTGGATACCTGGTGGTTATTGCCGAAATGATTCTGCCCAATCTCTCTTAGCCAACAATTCTTCAAGGGTGATACCCAGCTGATGAACTTGCTCCTTGTTTTCGTCCCTTCTGTCTTTGGTCGTGGCTGAATGAAGCGATACCCAGGGGCTGGCTGCTTAGAATTCCCATTACGTAGCTGTGTCTTCCACAAGAAAATCCAGATAGTATGACTATGGGACCTGAAAATCTGAAGTCGCCTATTCCAGAAGCGCTGAGGGAACACCGATCGCCCCACCATCATAGCAGCAGCTTATGGAGCTCCTTGTGGCCTATCTCTTCTGCGTGGAGCGACTTCTCATCAATGACGGGTATGAAGGGAACCGACTCGCGTTTTCATCGGCCTTAATCCCTATCCGGTTTACTAGTGGAGCATGAATTGGGCGCAGTGAATCAGGGGCCCGTTCCGAGTCTCATCATAGATGTCCAACTAGGTAAATTGCGGCTCCTACCGTACCCAACCCTATGACGATTCCGGTATTCTTGCCGATTCGGCGACGAGTTGTACAACCAACTAGTAACGACTCCGCTGTTGTTGCTAAGTCAGAGGCAAATTGATGACCCCCGCCTACTTTCGCGACGATACTCGCGTAGTTGCTAATCCGGCGACACCACCGAGCTTGTCAAGTTGGCGATGAGTTGCAGTTATCGGGTAATGACTCCGTTATCGTTGCTGAATTAGCAGACCGCATGGAGGATATGCACTGGTCAATGCGTATATGGACTCGGGCAGTGAATACGCGATCCCTTAAGTGAGTTCAATTCCACACAATCAGATTATAACGCCATTGTTCACATACGGTGCCTAGGTATTTTGTGCATCTTTGTTACCCCAGTTGTCTCAGCACGCTAGTCATCCCCTGTCACTGGATGCCGCTATCTTCATCGTCTATGAAGTCAGCCAGGCCTAAACCGTTTGTAGGAACGCGTAGCTACGAATAGAAGTCTCAATATGATGTTTTGCCTGCTACTTACTTTCCGAAGAATATCCATCCCTAGAACTAGGGCGCACTAGAATTCCCATAGCCTCTCCACATGATGTTCCATGTCAGGAACGGCCGTTCCTTTTGCTCCGGTGGTCCCCTAGCTGCGACCCACTGCGGGGGCGGGGTAATTTACAGGGGGGCCACGTGCCGAAAGGCTAGGGTTTCGCGACTTCCTTGTAGATGTTCTGACGCAGCTAATTGATGTCACAGGCCAATGACAATAACACGCTGGTCAAGTTTCCAATTGATGTGTGTCGCGTTGTGGTTGCCCTAGAGGAGTTTGGAGGCTCGTTGTCTGCCACTTCGTTTAAGCTCTACGAGTCCTGCCAGAAGCCCCTCCACTGCAGAGGTTAGTGTCAAGGAATGATACATCGGCAGAGAGGATAGAATATCAATAGCCTATATTAGCCCATGCAGTGGAACAACAGCCTTGGGACACGATAATCACATCACTCGTTCCGATTCGCAATATGAGATTAAAGAATCATATGCTTACTCTGCCGCAGAGTCCAGTAGTTTTGTGCAACCAACAAAGGAATTTACAGCTAAAGTCACAGAGCGAGCTGCAGAAGTATGCAGAAGTTAAGGGGGAATTATCATCAATTGCGGGCAGTTCTTACACCCCATTGTCGTGAATATTTGTAATTACAAGCCAGTGCTCTTTCTTTGCGTCAACGTCGTAAGGGTAAGGAGCAGCATGAGAGCTATCCTCGGGTATCTCGAAGAATACCAAGTTCCTCCACACCTGTCCCAGCCAGAAGCCGGAATACCAAAGCCTGCTGGTAATTCTTAATTACAAAACTTTCGTAAGTGAGTATCCCAAAGGAGCGCCAAAGCAGTGGGTTGGAGGATGGTATCATCGAAGATTGCCCGGGCCACAACCATGTATGACCAAGACGGGAAACGAGATTCCAAGTCTGCCTGTGTGTACCAAGTTTTGAGGCAAAAGTCGCCATGTGCCAATTTCCAGGCAAAATTGTCGTGTACCATTTGTCGCACGGGCAAAAATTAGGGGATATAAGTATGTGATGAGGCTGCAAAGAAGATTTCATTTGAGGAAAAGACGTGTTGAAAGAGGGCCCGTGACGGGAACGAACGAAAACACGTCTGCGTCGACCAGCCAACAGACGGCCCCAAGCAAAGCATGGGGACCATTTAATCAGTTAAGGCCAGTTGGTCAAGTAGTCGTCGCAGTCAATCAAGACGAGTCGGATGCGGGGATGCTATTGCTTGTTGAGACGAGCACCGGGGAATATGAAGCCCTCCCGATCAATCAAGTCCAATCGGCCAAATACAGGAGAAGGTTCCATCGGGGCATACCAGAGGAACATGTAAGAAGGCAGGTGCATTGCACGAGACGGAAGGCATATGATGAGCTCTCGTGGCTGACCAACAATTGAGGCACCACGAGCCAAGTCAACATGCAAAGCATGAGGATGGGCGACGAGAATGGAGGAAGCTGGCGAGTTCAGATGAGACATCCAGTGAACAGAAAACTATATAACCGAGACCGGAGAGGTGCTGTACAGAAGAAGACGATAGCTGATGACTCGATCCTGTCATACCGTTCAGAATACGTCATCATCCGCATCCGGCTTTATGTTGAGGTATTTATTGAGGTCGAAATCCGCGTCTGCCGCCGGTGCCTCGTCCAGCCGCTGGGCAGCACTGGCATCCAACATGCTCTGGACGTCATCGTCAACAGAGTCGGACGTTGCGGTGCCGCCGGAAGTGCCGCTCGGTGGGAATTCTATGTTCCAGTCGTTCGGACCCAAGGGGGTGCCGCCAGGAGTTCGAGCCTCATCCTGGACGGCCACATGGATGGTGTCGCGCTCCTCGGTGACCACCGGTGTAGCTGCATCATTCACAGTCGCTGAAAGGCCCTTGGCACGAGCATGGTTAAAAGGATTCTCGGTATTTGCGGAGCCAGAGTCGGAAATGCTGGAAGGAGAAGCCGTAAGGATCGATTCCTCTAACTGGGTGGCTGGTCTCTGGAAGGAAGCCGGATACTGTTACGTTTGAGTTAGGTACGCGTAGGGTAATGGGGAAATGCTGATATCTTACCTGCTGGCTCTCCAAGACTGCAGAGCTTCTAAGGATCTGCCTGCCCATGCGAGTCGGGCTGTAGCCGAAATGTGCAGCCAGTCTCTGTGGTTGCTGCTGGAAACTCTGCTGCAGCTGCGGGAAGGTCTGCGGTGGCATTCCGAGTCCCCACGAGTGCATTCCGAGTCCCTGGGCCTGGTGTGCGAGTTTCTGACTGTAGGCAGCCGCCTGGATCATCTGCCTCTGGAGCTCTTGCCTCTGAAGCTCTTCATATTCACCAGGCCCCCTATAACGGTCTCTCGGGTCGGAAACAGAGGCAAGCGTCGAGACCATACGGCCATGTTCGTCGCACTGAAACGGAGCCTGGGATCTGACGGGGTAGTGAGAGGCAGACGTATGTATCGACGGCGGAGGCTGTGCGAAGTTCGGGCTGCCCACCTGGTTGCCATAGAAGGATCCGGGAGCAGGCCCAAGCCCCATCCGAGCCTTTGGACTGCCGAATGCCTGCGCTCGAAGGCCATTGTGGGACGGAAGCTCTTGGCCGCCCAAGCAGTGAGGATCGCTGGGCATCGGATAAATTTCATGATAGGGCTACGCATCACCCACATCAGAGAGGAAGGTCAGGGGGGAATGTGGTAGAGGTACTTACCCTGCTACGCTTCGGTTGGCGAGGCGCTTGCTCTCGCTTGTCCGTCATAGAACCATCCGAGTCTTGGCAGTCCTCGGGGGCGTCACTCATGGAGCGCTTCTTCGTCGTAGCCTGGGAGCCATCATCCGAGTCCTGGAACTCGTAGGTGTACCGCTTTCGGACCATGGTTGCCGAACGGGAGCTTCGACGGCGCTTCTCCGCAGAGCTCGGAGGCTCCTCATCCTCCGACTCGATAGTTGGTCTCAGCTGCTTCGTAGAACGCCGCGGTCTGCCACGCTTTCTTGGAGGGGGCGGGAAAGGCTCCTCTTCAGATTCGGCGGCCAGATTCTCCTGTGGCTGCTCTCCCTCATACTCGGCATGACACCCCTCACCAGCTGACGCTTCCCCACCGCTAGGAGGCTCAGGCTCCTCCTCTGGCTCTGATTCGGCGTCGGATATGCCCGCCCTGACTCTGTTCGACGGGTTGTGCACGAAGTTAGTGGAGTCCGGCAGGTTGAAGTCCGAGTCGATAAATGGCTCCTCGTAGCGGACGGTCCTCGTTGTCTTGAGATCTCCGTCAACGGGGTTCTGATTGGCTCGCACCAGGCCTCGATACAGGCTAGCGTGGCTGATATCAGTAGGAGGGACAAGGTGGCCCTCGGCGATGAGCTCCTTTCGGAGCCGGTCGAATCGCTGCTTGAGCGCATTGGCAGACATGCCCGGATGGAAACGATGGGCAATTTGTTCCCAGGGGATCTTTATGTGATGACACATACACTCGTAGACGAAGTTCAGCATGCATTTCTCCATCATACGAGGCTCTAAACAGGAGTCAGCAACCTATCAATCATACAAGGGGTAGGGCGGGTCCGACTGGGAGCCGAAAGCTGCTACTTACTGTTCCACGACACAAGATCGCGGCCTCTTACTCGGCCATTTCTCGCCCGCTGCTCGTCGGTGAGCGGGTTGCAGGTGAAATTCCAATTTTCGAGTCTGGCCTGGGCGGCCTCCCCCTTCTTCGGCTTAGGAGTTTTAAGCTGGCCCGTTGCGCCTGTGAGATGAGTACGCGTATATCTAGCGCGGCTCGAAGCGGGCTTCAAGCCCGCAGTCCGCTTTCGGGGAGGCATGCTGAATTAGGGTGTCGGTCGAGTTGGTTGAGTTGGTAAGCAGGTAGTTACTAGTATTCATTTAGTTGGAGACCAATGACTCGAGACGATTATTAGAACACCACTTTGCTGTCCACAATGCAATGCATTGGACATTGGCAAATAGATGTCAAAAAAGACAGGTAGTTATGCATAACGTTGATAATAGGGGTAAGTTGAAGTGTTAGGCGAGGAGGGGGTTGGTTGTTGGGTATAGAGTTGCGGCGAGTTGCCAGTTGTGAAGTTGTGGGTTCTGAGTTGTCAAAGTGTTTAATGGTTGTATGTGTTTTGAATAGTTGAAAGTGATTGGTGGGTTGGGAATTACCTGTTTAGGAAGTGGGGCAGAACAATTCCGACCCCTGAGCAACAGAACCCGCAACTGACTGCCTGCTGTCACATGCCCCAAACAGGGAAACAAACCACGCACAGTGATAAAGAACAAATGAAGGAAGGTGGGGAATCTCGAAGAAAGCAATTCCACTCGGATATATGATGTTATCAGCTGAAATGCGTGTGGTGCGACGCTGGGAGCTTGCTCGCTTGTGTAGATAGGGCGTAGAAATGAGCTTGGGAAACTTACCAGAATGTGTCAATGGGTTTTGAGAGCTACCGAAGAATCGTCTCTTGTCACCAAGCAGCTATTTGATACAGTAAAGTACCCGGGTTCTGCTCTGGTCACTGAGCAGCTGTTGGATGCTGTGAAGTGCGAAGAAAAGATTCAGTGTCAGTGCCGGAAAGCGTTCTGGTACTGTACGGTACCCTTGGCGTCAGAGGTAGTGATGATGATCAACACCGGGGAATCAAGAAGGCAAAACAGTAGCGCCAGTGTGTGGAGTGACAGGAAAGAGTAGGAGGTATGACGACATCAACCGACTGCCCACGTGGTACAGGGCATGAGGGAGACGTACGTGTAAGAGGAAAGGCTAGAGAAAGCGGAGGAGAGGATGCACGAAGGTATGGTAGTGGTATTGGAGGAACGGATATCGGACGTGGACGCGTGGTAGAGAGTATGAGGTGAGAAGGATCGAGGATATAGTTGGGTAAGAATATTATGCGGATACACCAGAGGGATGTTGGAACGATGTGGACTGCTAGTATGGAGCTCGAATGTCGCGTAGAAGCAGAGGGGAAAAAACAGAGGGCAGTGACAGGGACGGGGACAGGCCAGGGCGAGGATGGCTTCCAGGAAGAGATCAATAAGAGATGAAGATTTTTAACTTACTGTGACCGAAGTAGCTTCTCCTGGCAGCAATCAGGTAACTGGCCACTGTGAGAACGCCAGATCTTTGAGTATCGATCAGGAGAGTGAAAAGATAACGAGGGAAGAAGGTGGGTAAGTGTAGGAGAGGAAACGGTATGACAATTGGAGTTGCCAGAGGTACAGGAATTATTTCGGAACATGGGTCCACGAAAGAAAATTAGGGCTTTGGTAAAATCGTCGAACGGTGAGGGCGGGCGTAAACACAGCTCTCGGTGGGCCACAGAACTACATACACGGGAATCTGCTTGGAACATTTAACATACCTGGCACTAATAACTCTTAAAAGACTGGAGGTCCCCTCGAAGGCGTGATACGATATATTTGGCCTTCTCTTCAATTTGTCTCCTTAGTGCTTTGGGGAAGAGGCACAAATCCAGGCTTGGGAGAAGATGAGAACTCGGCAGGAAATCAGGAAAGCGTTGAATTTTGTCACCACGGCGAGACCCAAGAGGAATGACAAGCATCAAGTCTTATGTGATAGAAGTGGAAATAGAATAGATACTCCCAGAGGAGAAAGCTTTAGTGAAGGTTGGTTGAATAATCTTTCGTGGAGGCGTTGGGTAAGTTTGGGGGGTAAAGGATGAATCTGAGTAACAATCGAAAAGTATGACATATGTTGCCGGGGGAGCAGTGGCTACGGCTATGCGGCTCGACCAATTGCTAAAATTATGCCCTCGTAGCGCATATCCCCTACACAAGCTATACAACGCATCCTCTTCTGGTCTAGGGGATTGCCTGAAGGTTTCTCTATTTCCCTCTAGCCCTACTACTTTGTGCCTCTGTTGACCTCACTTAGCGAGCCTGTTCATCTTCGCTACAATATACCGAGTGCGCAGTTTATCTCAGAAGTTCAACTAATCCCTTAGCACAATCCATGCATGAACAGTGGTGTTGTTAATTGTCAGTTATCGTTTCGCACTCGAGTCTCTAATTAACAGAAAGGTACCATGGAATTCTTGAAACCCGCCACAGACATCGCTGACTGGACTCTAGAATAGAGCAAGCCGCGAAGAGAAGATGCCCGGAGAGGAATCAGAGCATTGGAGGCCTGCTCGGTCTCAGAGAGCATACGAAACCGATTGGAATTTGGGAGAGCGCGGAGCCATAAAATTAGGGACACCTGGAAGACGCGGACACCTTCTTGGGTGGCCTACGGACTCCTACTCCTCGCCATACAACACTCGAAGGTCCCTAATAAATACAGCGGGCAAGAAGTTCGTGGTGTGGAGCAGGGATTTACTAGGGTATACGAACAGTCTAGCTTTAGCCCACTTCCAACATTGCTATGCTTTCTAGTTCTAATGACGGAGATGAGTAGAAAGATGTACATCAGACGGGCTGGCTTCCATTCGAGTATCGAGGACATATACCCGAAGAATGCTCTTTCAGTTCTTATCTACATGGCAGGGGGTCAAGACTCAGCTGGGGCGACTACTGCTTAGTTATCGCTACACCAAATATATCCATGAGGCAGGCCCTTTCAAGTCACACTCCAGGAGCCTTCAAGCGTGTTCATTGTGGCACTTGTCACAATGTGGCGAGGTTGACACCAAATGGTTGCGAGGTTACTGTCCTGTCGTGCCTACAAAGAAGTCTCCTTGAACAATGAGCCGTTTTTACATAGAGTTTCCTCTCTTTACATTGCCCATCCCCTTGATCGGTTGGTATCATAGGGCGAACTAATGTGTGCTTGCTTGGTATTGGCGAGCACTGAAAGGATTCATACAACGAGGAGTAAAGTCCTCCGTCACTTAGCTGACTGATTCAAAGAGAGTCTTTAAACCCGAACGTTTTGTCAAGGCGTTGCCTCGCCGCTGAGCTGTCAGTCTCTCGTTGACTTGGTTTAGGTCGGTGAAAGCTAAAGCGATTGGCAGACGGCGATACTGCTGCGCTGCCAGTTTATACCTTGGAGTGAATAACTAAGAGGTGAAAACTACCGATCCCCCTTGTTGCTCTTTCCCTGAGTTTCCGAACTGCCTACTCATCGCGGAACCGGTGAGTATATGCCTCGTAAAGGGAGACGGGTGTTGGGTTCGAGTAAGGAGGGTTCCTAGATGGAGAAGAAGTTAGCATTCAAGAAGCTGGGAATGGTTAAAAGGGGGCTCCAAGGTTATTTTGAACGCTTCCCTGTGTTGAAGCCAACAGCTTGCGTGGCTGTTTGTCTGAGCCTAGTTGTTTCACCATTGTTGGTGAACTGGTGGCAGCGATGACAAGCCCTCTTTGAACACGTGACGAACCGGCCATTGACTAAGCACATCGACCTCTCTACTTGATATTCGGTTTACCCCTTTAGCATTAAGTCTCTGCTCGCGTAGTATATCATGCAAGACAGGACTTCTGTTCTACGGTAGATGACATGGTATTCTTGAATGGAGTACACTGTACAAATATTCTCCCATAGGCTGGATGTGTTAGGGCACGGTGGGTGGGTTCCTATGCGTATGGGCGAAGTGGCAAGCGGCGCTCGAAAGAGAATTCCGGGGACATTGCAGACGTATTGACGGAGATATATTGACGGATAGGTTTCCAAACAGGACATGGTCGATGGAGTCGAAGTTAGCTGTAACCAGGCTAAAAGGTAAGCGTGACACAGCCAGTAATAGGGCGCTTCAAAGCCTTCAAAAGGAGGCAGACGCCATCCACCGGTAATGACAGGTTGCGATTTCTGACTTTCGAATCAAAGCATAAGAGCTCGATGGAGGTTGGCAACTCATGAAAGAAGGGACTCAGTCATAGATAGCTAGCCTGCGGAAATATTTGAGGTTAGCATGGCCATCGTAACTTACAGCACCTTCTCTTGCTAGTAAGAGATCCAAAATACAAGCCATAACGCCCGAGGGCTACCTTGGTACTCGTTTCACGCTTTCATCCGATTGAGCAATACTTGTCATACCACTTCGTGGCCGGTCGCGTATTGGGAATCGAGGGGATGCGGGGCAATCAATATTATGCCATACGTAAGCAGGTGGTTATTCGTGCTACCGGCTGGAGGACCGTAGTAAGTCGAGAAAGAGCGCATAATTGCGGTGGAAGTATACTCGCCATTCATCCCATATTCCAGGCTAGACTCCCCCACACGCTTTAGATGCTAATTAATATCCTCTACAACATGCCTGTCGACCCCTTCGGCACCAATGCAGTCCGTCCGAGTCTCTCGCTTGGCTTCCTTGGTTTCATACTAAGGCTAGACAAATCTTGAGCTCCCAATTGGCGGATTCTGGTCTGGTACTAGTTAACTTCAGCAGTTTCGACAGTTCAACTAGTCGAAAGAGAAAACATTAGCGCCCAGTAGATGGACCATACCCAGAGACAAAAAAATATGGAAGGAGAATATCACAATATGGGTATACGATCCGAGATTAAGGCCCTGTGTGACGGCTGGGCTAGCTGACCAACTCTTAAACCTAGTCGTGCGGGTTTATGTTGGTAGTGGTATTGTAGGAAACTGAGCAATAATGGGTAAACTAGTTACGTCTAGTAATAACAAATAACCAAAGGTAATCTGGGTAACCAAATTATATTACAAGCTGGTACTATTTAAAACTATAGGAAATAACGAACGTATATATTTTATTTTTGGCTTAAGGTATTTAAGGCGCTTAAACCTTTAAATCCCTTAAATTCCTTAAACGCTGGTATACGGCTTAAACCGCTTCAAGTGTCAAAACTTTTAAACCTTTTAAACCGGTTACGTAACCCTGGGCTATTACCGGATTTTGCTTTTTCGAAATTCCGATCGTTTTTAGGAAAGCTAAGTTTTGTTGGGCCATAATACGATTCTTTTCCTTTTAGGATTTTTACTTTTAAAAATTAATATATTTGTTTGTCGATTTAAGTAAGTAATTTCCTTTTTTTACTTTCGTTATTTTAAAATTAATTATTATATTTTGTCGTATTAAAAGGTTCCGTTTCTGTTAACGCATTAACGTTTTTATTTTGGCTAAACGGGTTGTTCGAATTAATTTTATAATACCTTTTTGTTCCCGATATAAAAAAATGTATGGATTATAAAGTTTTTCGTAATTTTGGAAAATGTATGCGTAATATTCGGTACAGAAATCCTTATGACGTTTTTGGATTTTCAAAAGCGGAATATAAAAAACTATTAAATAAAAAAAATCGTTTAAAGCGCGAAAAAAAGCAGGCCAGGGAAATATTGCGTACCGCCGTTAACAAATTAAATCGTTTTTAAAAACAACAGCGACTGTTTCGTAATCGTAAGTTAGAAATGTTTCGTGAAGGTATTAAAGGTGCCGAAGTAATAAAGGAATTCGTTTGTTTGGAAAAAAAGCAAAAAAGGTTATTTACCGAAATTGTCGCGTTAACATAAGCCGCAACCTTAGCTAATTAATTTAATGTTAACGATACCGATTAGTTAAATTTTAATAACATGAATTAAAAGGTATTTAGAACGGGTTCCGGCGTCGTTAGTAAAAATCCTTTAAAAAGCGTTAAGTATTTATAAGATTTTGGCGGGTTCCCAGGTATTTTCGGAATTTAAGTAATTTTTTTATTTAACTAAGTACTTAATAAATCGGTTTTTTTTGCGTACGTTTAGGATTTTCTTTATTTCGTATACTGGTATATTTTCTTTTGCTTTATTTTTTCGTTTTATATTAACTTTAATAATATTTGCTGTTAATTTAAATAAGAAAATATAAAAAATTAAATGGAGTTTAACTTTCGGGGATAGTTTTAATTCGTAGTTATTTTCTGAAATTTTCTTAATAATTTTGTACGGGCTAATATATTTAAAATTAAATCTTTAATTTAGGTGTTTAGTTTTGATGTTTTTGGTAATTAAGTAAACCATATCCCTTTTTAAAAAAGTTAATTTTTTTAACCTTTTTTGATTGTAATATTTTTTTATTTAGTTACGTATAAATTCGAATGCCGGTTTTATTTTTGCGTATAATTATTTAAGTTATTTTGATGTTAAAATAACCTTAACGTTAACTGGACCGTTATCGCGTATTTTTTTATGCAAGGTAAAGTTAGGTTCAAGCCTTAGTTGCTAGGCTGAGCCAAAATACAGAAATAATTCCACGATAAAATTTCCACGATAGATATTATACCTAGTATTTTCGAATATGATAACTTTTCACATGGTTTTTTACGGTTTGGATAGATTGCATACTTTAGTTCCGTGCCTTATTCCGATTCCGAGTGGTTGCCGACAAGCTTTGGCCCTGGTAAACCTTATGCTTGCTGGCCACGGTTTAGCAAGGTTTTTAAAGGTAGAGAATAGTTTTGTACGGTAAACCTTAAAGATAAACCTTAAAAGCGTATAAAAAGCTTTGTAAGCTTTCATTAGTTTTACGATTAAAAAATCTAACTTTAATTGTTTTTACGGCTTTTTAAGTTTTTATTAATTAAGATAAACCGAAATAATATAATATGTTACGCGAATAGGTAATATTAGTTATCCGGAACGGGAAGGTTTCGATAGAAATTATTCCGTTTACGGTAATTTATTCGAAAAAAAGTACCGTATAATCCAAAGCGGTTGACGTAATTATCGATTTGGAAAATTATTTCCAAGAAAATCGATTGCGTTTTTTAATTTTCGGATATTACTTTATTTTCGATAAAAAAATATTTTTTAACGAACTTATTATAAATAATTTCGATTTAACGGAAAACTTGCTGGTAAAAGTATAAAGGGATAAGAATAATAAGGACAATAAGTTAAAGGATTCCGAGATTTAGTTACTGGAATATTGTACGTTAAAAAATTATAAACGTTAGTTTGTTCGGCTGTTTAAGACTACGAAGAATTTCCAGAATTCCGATAGGAATTGACGTAGATAGGAGCCGGGACTAGGTAGTTTGGAATCGCCTTGGAGTGAGATACCTACGAAACGGAAGGGTGTTAGTGAAGTATAGGAATTGAGGTAGCAATTTAATATTTTATCCAATTTTGTATATACGATTACGTCTCCTCGAGAGAGAAGCGTTTTTTTTATAAACTTTTAATATAAAACCGAAATTAACGTTTGTTGAGGTTATTTTAATGTTTTTATGATAATTAGTATTATAAACTAATTAAGTTATTAGTAAGTTTTCGACTTAATTGTTTTGTTCGTAATTAATATAATATCGTAAGTAAATTTTAAAGGTTTAGTTTAACCGTTTAATTTATTTATTTGTTTGGGGTTTAAATGCGTTGGATAATTTATAGTTTAAGTTAATTTATGCTATAAGGCCATATTACAATTTTAAGGTAAACGTAATGTTTTTATTTAAAATAATTTTTATTGGTAATTTATATATATTAAAGATGTATCGGAAAAAGATATATGTTATTTATTTTGTGTCGGTATTTTTATTGTAAGGTAGGAAATAAAAAGATTTCGTAAATCGATCGACAATAACGAAAACACTGTGGTAATATATTTTTGTTGCTGGGTTTTCGGATAAGGGAAGTTTAATAATAAAATCCATGGTAACCGAATCCTATAGTCGCTATAAAACTGGAAGTGGTTGTAATTTTTTATATGGTTTATGCTGTAAAACTTTTATTTTAACGTAAACGTCGCATTTTCGTTTAACTTTTTATATTATTATCTTTATTTTAGGAAAATAATAAGTACGTTATAATCGTTTTAGGGTTTCATAAATCTTTAGGTATCTGTAAAGTAAATATTAATATATATTTTATATTAAGTTTTATTAATATATTTTAGTACTTAAACTTTATTTATTTTTTAATCGTTAGGTAAGTTGTTATTATATTATTATATTTTCTAATATAAATCGAGAAATATTGCCTCAATTGTTATAATTTGTCGTAACTTTAAACATCTTTTTAGAATACTATCGAAAATCCTATAATTTACTTTAATTAATTTCTTTTTAAAGTTAAGTTATTTGTTAAAAGCGTTTACTTTGCCGTTTTTAGATTTTTTTTTTGATAAATAATAACGAAGTTATATTTCGTTAGTTTTTTTACATAACATAGTTATTGTTTTGTAAGTTTTTGTGTAATGGTAAAACCGGTAAAGTTTTTGTAGTTAATGTAAACCTTAATTTAATAAAGGCTTTTTTTAAGTATATACTTAAACTTTCGAAAAATCTTAACGATGGCTATAAATCTTTTATCGGGGATGGCGTAATTTAATTTCGTTCCTTTTAATTTGTAAAAATAAAAAGTAATCGGATGAAGTATTTTTTAATTATTTCGGTATCCGATTATTGCGTTTAATGTATAATTCGAAAAGTCGGTTTTTAACTTAATTAAACGTTTTGGATCGTATATAATTAATATTAGTTTATTAATAATTGCGTTTTTGATTTATTAAAATGCCTTTTTTGTTTCCGTTGTTTATTAAAAACCGTTTTTTTTGGTTAAATTAAATAAAGGTATTGCCGTTTTGTTGAAATGTATGATAAATTTTCTGTAATAATTAATAAATCCGATAAATGCTTGTATTTCTGTAACGGTAATAAATGTAAGTTATTTCGTTATTGCTGTAATTTTTTAGAGTTTATTTTAATGTATTTTAAAGTAATGATATATTCCAGATATTTTATTTCCTATATGTAAAATTAACTTTTTTTTTCGTTAATTAATAAATTAACGTTTTGTAAAACTTAAAAAATTTAATAAACGTATTTTGTATGCGTTTTTTTTAATTTCGAAAAAATCAAAAATGTCGTTTAAAAAATATATAATGAAAATATTTAAGTATTTTCGAAGTATATAGTTAATTATTTGCTAAAAGGTTACTGGTACGTTCGTAAGTTTTATCAATGTAATTAAATATTCGTACACTTTGTATTTCGTTCGGAAAACCGTTTTTTATTTATACCCTGGCTTAATTCGGATTAGGTTATATTCATTTTTAAAATTTAAAACGGTAAATTATTTAATTTTTATAAGCGCTTTTTTATTTCGGTAATTAATAACAAAAATGTTCTGTTTTTAACAGTAATGTTGTTAAAGTGTCGATAATTTATTACCAATCGTAATTTGCCGTTTTTTTTAGTACGAAAAACATAGGATATCCGGTTAAGATATGGATCATCGAATCCATCCTTTTTGGAGTTTATTTTCCAGGTATTTACATAAGGTATAAAGTTTTGTTTTATTTAAACTATAAATAAGTAAAAGTTAAATAAAGTACATTTCTTTAAAAATTATTTTATGGTTTTATTCATTATATTTTAATAATTTCGCATCGAACTTTTTTCGAAATAATTGCTTATATTTACGATATTGTGGTAATACGTTAATTGTATCTTTTTTTGGCTTTTCGGGTTGGTATTTTAAGATGTCGTTTATGTTATAAAGTTATGCCCGGATAATAATTATAATACGTCGAATGCGTTTGTTATGTTTTTTTAGGTAATAAGGTTTTTGTCGTATCTTTATGTTTATTTTTGTTTTTTTTTTTTTTTTTTTTTTGCTAATTAAATTTGGAAATTTTGTTCGTTTTTTGTTTTATTAATAATGTGTAAAATAAAGTTTATTTAGTTAGTATTTTAATTAATTAAAAGGTTATATTAATATAATTATTGTTTTCCTAAAATTATATCGTAATTTTTTAACGGAACGATATTGAAGTTAATTGTTTGGATTCGTCCTTGGATAAAAATCTTAAAGTAATCGATTTCGTGTTATGGCCCAGCGGGGCTTGGCCTTTCCAAAACGGTCGGAAGCTGCAGAAGGACAAACTCCGACTATAAGCTTAAGTTACGTAATTTGTGATTACGGTGGATCCGGTAATTAGGAGTAATTATAGTAATTTAATTACTAATAATTACCACAACAACAGTAATTAATCGTAATCCGGAATGATTAATAGTAATTATTATAAGTTAACAAAAAAGATATATACGATTATTATTTCCCATAGTTTTAAATAACACCAGTTTGTAATATAATTTAGTTACTTAATTTATCTTTAGTTATTTGTTATTCCTAAACGTAATTAATTTATTTCTTATTACTTAATTTCTTATAGTACCACTATTAATATAAACCCGTACGATTAAGTTTAATAATTAATTAATTAACCCAGCCGCTATACGTTACAAACTTTTGTTTAATAATATAATTAAACTTTAAACAATATCCGAACCGTTAATATATCAACCAATACATAAGCAACAGTTATTCCGGAACTTACGGCTTAGTAATTTTAAAACAAAATAAAGAAACTTAAAGTTCCGGTTCAGCAACTTACTAATAAGATAATAACAGCTTAACAAGTAGGATTTCGTAAGATAAAGCTTAAGAAACCTTAGCTTTATAACGGGAAAAAAAACGTCTAGAATTTTCTAACTTAGGCTTAAGTTTATCTTTGCCTTAAAGGACTTACCAACCTTACGGATTAGGTTTTTGCTATTACTGCTTATTTAGAAAGGGATGCTTTAATTGGTTTGAATTTACCATAAGGAATTTCTTAAAAAACGGAAAGTCCGATTAAAAGAAGACTATCTGGAAGGTTTTTTCCAGTTACGTTAACTTTAAAAATAAGTTTAAAAGCAATTTTGAAAATCTAGATAATAAACAAATTGCAACTTAACAGATCCTTTAATTGCGTTAAAAAGAACCAGCTTCTAAGTATACTGTGGAATTTAAGAACCTTATGGTAAAAGCAGAATGGATAGATAACGAAAACGATACCTTAATCGATATATTTTATAAAGGCTTAAAAAAGGACGTTAAAAACGAAATTATTAAGTTCTCGTAATTTACGATACTTAATAAGTACATTACGGAAACAATAAGAATCGATAACTAACAATTTAAAAAACGATAAAAACGACGAAGATATTTTATTTTACGGGTTAAATATTCTAAGGCCAATTAAGGAAAAAGGTACGAAGTACTTTTTATTTCTTTTGGAATAATTCTAAAATTTATAAAATTTGGTATTACTTAACGACGAAATATAAACCAGGTATAGTGTTATAATTATAACAAAACGGGACATGTTATTAAACGATATAAAATACCGCTAAAAACCGACAAGAAAACATATTGGACCTTGGTACCCGAAAAATTATTAAAAGGTCGAAATAACAACAAACAAGTTAACATAATCTATACCCGCTACGACGATAAATAAAAAGAATTACGATAAGGATTAAAAGCGGCTAAGGTTTTTTTATAAGCAGCAATAAAACAACAAATTTAAAAAGCCCGATATGCAGACCTTTACCTTATTAACTGCAACCAATTCTAATGCCTTATCTATGTAAAAGAAAAATAACGAATTTATAAGCAAATTACCCGTATATAAAAAGAAGGCTTCGACTTCCATACCCAAACTGGACCGAATTAGGAAAATTAATAATAGTACCAAAAGTTGCGAATTTTTATTATATAGGAAAAAATTAAAAGTGCAACGTTAATATTAACCTAGTTACAAGGTAAAGGATACCCTTAAAAAAGCCTTACGTACTATTTCGAATAATGCGATTACCAAACTTAAAAAAAATTAATTTAAAAAACGGTCGAAAAGTACTGTTAAAAAACCATTATCGATATTAGATTTTAATTAACATTCGAAATAAACCTTCGAAAAAGGAAGGCATTACGAGAAAAACTAGCAAAGTTCTCTAGCAGAAGCCAACCGACCCCTCAAACGGAATAAGAGGTTATTAGCGAATTAAAGGACGATATATGCAATTTAACGGATCGGTTGCATTAACAAAAAAAGAAAATTCTCTAACTTAAAGCCCAACTACGTTGCCAAAAAGGTAAAAAAACTTTTACGGAATAAGTCTGATATTTGGAAATAACCTTATGCCAATAAGAAAAATAACTAAAGTACTTAAAAAAATAATACACACAATTAGAAAAACGACTCCAATAATGGGAAAACACCGCAACGAAGGTAGTACAGTACTACGACAACATTTTAATATAACGATAAAAAGGATTAACAAAGTCCTTAAAAAACGCCATTTATAAAGCCTTAAAATAACGAGAACCGGGAAAGAACGCTTTTCCGAAAGGTTTTAAATACGACGACAGAAGCCAATAACGACCTTGTTACCTTAAAGATACGAATTGGAATATATTGGTATACCGTAATAGTAGATTGCAAAGTTTTAAGCGTTAATTACATTATTCTGAAATTAATAAATTAACTTAGGCTGCTATGGAAGGATAAGAAAAACCCTTATATTATCGAAAACGCCGAAAGTTAAGCATTTATTTACGATAACGGAAAAATCGTACGCAAAATTGATTATTTCGAGGTTTTTATTGAAGGACGAATCTAAATAATTAATTTCGATATCGTGCCGTTAAGAAATTACGACATAATTTTAAAAAAAACCATAGTTATATTAATATAACCCCTTAATTAATTAAAATACTGGCCAGGTAAAATTTACTTTATACCTTATTAATAAATAAATAAAAAATAAACGAGATTTTATACATTCGATTGGTAAAAAAAAAAAGACGAATGCAGGTATAAAAATACGGCAAATACCTTACCACTTAAAGGAATACGATATAAAAAAAAGGGCATAACAAATGCATTCGACGTATTATAACCACTATCCGGGTATAACTTTGCAACATAAACGAGATCCTAAAATACCAGCCCGAAAAGCCAGAAAAAAAAACATAACTAATATATTACCATAATATCGCAAATATAAGCGATTGTTTCGGAAAAAGTTTGAAACGAAGTTACTAAAACATAATAAATAAAACCATGAAATAGTTCTTAAGGAAAATACCTTACTTAAATTCTACCTTATTTACAACTTAAATAAAACAAAGCTTCATATTTTACTCAAATACCTGGAAAATAAATTCCAAAAAGGATGGATTTGACGATTTATATTTTCAGCCGGATATCTTATATTTTTCGTGCTAAAAAAAATAGCAAATTACGATTAATAATGGATTATTAACATTTTAATAGTATTATTATTAAAGATAAAACATTTTTATTACTAATTATTAAAATAAAAAATCGCTTATAAGGAATTAAATAATTTACTGCTTTAAATCTTAAGGACAGGTATAACCTAATTTGAATTAAGCTAGGATACGAATAAAAAACGGCTTTTAAAACGAAATACGGACTATACGAATATTTGGTTACGCCAATAAAACTTACGAACGTATTAACTATTTTCCAACGAATAATTAATTACGTATTTCGAAAATACCTAGATATTTTCGTTATTTGTTATCTAGATAATATTTTGATTTTTTTAAAGTTAAAAAAAGCATATATAAAATACGTTTACCAAGTTTTTTAAACTTTATAAAACGTTAATTTGTTAATTAACGCAGAAAAAAATTAATTCTATACGTAAGAAATGGAATATCTGGGATATATTATTATTTTAGGATATATTAAGATAGACCTTAAGAAAATTGCAGCAGTTGCCGAATGGCCTATATTTATTACTATTATAAAGGTATAAGTATTTATTAAATTCGTTAATTATTATAGAAGATTTATTAAATACTTTAATTAAATTACAATACCTTTATTTAATTTTACCAGAAAAGGAAACGAGTTTTAATAGACGACAGAAACCAAAAAAGCTTTTTAATAGATTAAAAACGTAATTACCAATAAACCAATATTAATTATATACAATCCAAAACGCCCAGTTAAGTTAAAAACCGACTTTTCGGATTATATATTAAATACAATAATCAAGTACCGAAATAATGAAGAAATACTTTACTTAATTACTTTTTATTTCTATAAATTAAAAGGAGCAAAATTAAATTATGTTATTCCCGATAAAGAATTTATAATTATCGTTAAGATATTCCGAGAATTTAGGTATATGCTTAAAGGAAACTTCCATCAAATTAAGGTTTATACCGATTACAAAAACCTTATCCGTTTTACTATTGTATAAGAATTTACAAAACGATAATTACGTTACGCCGAAAAGCTAGCAAAATACGATTTCGCTATTATCCACTAAAAAAGTTTTAAAAACGGCAAAACAAATGCCCTTAATAAACGACCTAATCTAAAAAAATTTGGTTAAGGTTAACTACAGAATTTTTGATGTTACCTTAAAAAAACACTTAAAATTACGACATATTGCAGCGATTAAGGCAATACCTTCCGATTTATATCAAAAAATCCAACAATATAATGACAATTTACCCGATAATTAAAAAATAAATAAAGTTCAGGTACCAAAAAAATATCAGCAGGACCTGATATAAGATATATATTAATATTTACTTTATCAACATTCAGGAATTTATAAAACCTTAAAACGATTATAACGTACTTATTACTTTCCTAAGATAAAAACGGCAGTATAAAAAATTAAGCGAAAATGCGACGTTTGCGCTAAAGTCAAAATTTTAAAATATACACTATACGGAAAACTACAACCATTTCCAGTTTTATAGCAACCATAAAATTCGATTATTATAAACTTTATTATTAAATTCTCTTTATCTGAAAATTCAGCGACAGGAATATATTACGATAGCATTTTTGTAATTATTAACCGATTTACGAAATTTTCTTACTTTTTACTTTATAATAAAAATACCGACGTAAAATAAATAGCATATATCTTTTTTCGATATATTTTTAGCGTATACGGATTACTAACGGAAATTATCTTAAATAAAAGAATTACGTTTATCTTTAAATTTTAATAAGGCTTTATAGTACAAATCGGCCTAAATTATAAGTTATTTAATATATTTAAACCTTAAATAAATAAACAAACAAAACGGTTAAATTAAACTTTCGAAATTTACTTACGATATTACATTAATTACGAACAAAATAATTAAGTCGAAAAGTTTCTAATAACCTAATTAATTTACAATATAAGTTATTATAAAAGTATTAAGATAATTTTAGCAAACGTTAATTTCGGTTTTATACCAAAAGTTTATAAAGAAATACGCGATAATGGTTTAATTAATATTAAAACTATTTTAACGTTAAAACAACTTAAATAGCTATACGCAAAAATAAAAACAAAACTCGAATTTGTATATAATTAAATAAAAAAGTATTATAATTAAAAAAAATTTAAAAAACCAACTTTCTTAAAAAAACATGGTTTACCTAATTACCAAAAATATTAAAACTAAACGTCCAAATTAAAAACTTGACTTTAAGTATATTAACCCATATAAGGTTATTAAGAAAATTTCAAAAAATAATTACAAATTGAAGCTATCCTTAAAAATTAAGCTTTATTTAGTTTATTATATTTTCTTACTTAAGTTAACAATATATGCCATTAAAATTAATATAAAATAAAAAGATAAAATAAAAAAAGATATACTAATATACGAAATAAAGAAAATTTTAGATATACGTAAAGAGAACGGACTTATTAAATATTTAGTTAAATAAAAAAACTACCCAGATTCCGAAAATACCTGGAAACCCGCTAAAAATCTTATAAACGCTTAGCGCCTTTTTAAAAATTTTCACTAATAACGCCGGAATCGCCAGTAATAATACCTTAATCGATATTATCAATAATGGACCAGTCGGTATTTTCGATACTTAACCAATTTACTAAACCAACAACCTGCATTAAAGCGGCCGTATTAACTTTTAGTTTTTCTTATTTTTTCTGTTTTTCTTCTTTTAATTCGTTTAACGATTAAAAACCACGTTAAACTATAATAACACCTTTCGAACGCGCCAAAACCTTTTATTTACGCAACCGAATTAAACGAACTAAAACCTCGTTTATTTCCTTTTGATATTGCCGTTATATTTCCAAATAACGCCGTTAAAGTTCTAAAAACCGTTCCTCCGCAAACGTTTTTTCCTGTTTAAGGCGTTAATGTTTACGACGAATACTTTGTAAAAACGATACCGGTACGCCGGTACTATTATAAAAACGACCTGGGAAAATACATTTTTTGCATCGCGATACATTTTCCATCATTTTACATTTTAATCCTTTTAAAAAATACCAAAAACAAAACATAACTTCGAAACTAAAATCGTTAAAGGTTTCTATAAGTTTAATACGACAAACGGTAAAAAAACGTAACTTACGACAAGTTTTATCTTTTCGATTAAACATATTAGTTACAAAAAAAAGTAATAGTAAAAAAAAGAAATTACTTACTAAAAGTTACAAATAAACAAATTAATCTTTAAAATAAAAATCCTAAAAAAAGGGAAATCGTATTACGGCCTAACGAGGCTTAGCCTTTCCAAAATGGTCGGAAATTACAAAAAGATAAACTCCGACCATAAACTTAAGTTACGTAATTTGTAATTACGGTAAATCCGGTAATTAAAAGTAATTACAGTAATTTAATTATTAATAATTACCACGACGACAGTAATTAATCGTAATCCAGAATAATCAGTAATAATTACTGTAAATTAACAGAAAAAATATATACGTTTATTATTTCCCATAATTTTAAATAATACCAGCTTGTAATACAATTTAGTTACCCAGATTACCCTTAGTTATTTGCTATTACCAGACGTAACTAGTTTATTCCTTATTGCTTAATTTCCTACAGTATCACTGCTAATATAAACCCGTACGACTAGGTTTAATAATTGGTTAACTAGCCCAGCCGTCATATTTCGTGTGTGATTTTTCCGTTATCGTAAGCAAATACCTGATTTTCGGCGTTCTCGGCAATATAAGGGTTTTTCTTATCTTTTTATAACAGCTTAAGTTAAATTACCAACTTTGGGGTAATATAATTAATATTTAAAATTTCGTAATTTATTATTGCGGTATATTAATATATTTTAATTTGTATTTTTAAGGTAATAAAGTTATTATAAGTTTTTGTCGTTACATTTAAAGTTATTTTAGAAAGTTTTTATTATTTTTTCCGGTTTTCGTTATTTTAAAGCTTTTTTATAAATAACATTTTTTTAAGAGCTTAATAAATTGTTGGATTTATTCCGTAAATCGTTCGCATATTTTTTGTACTTGCTTTATTTAACTCTTTTATCGGCGTAATTAAACTTTAAGCTGGAAAATCTTCTTCTTTTGTTACTGTAACTTATTCAAAATTTCGTAAAAATCGTTTTCGAGTTTTTAATAACTTTTTATTTCTCTTAAGGGGTTAGCTGGTTCCAATTAAAGAATTTTGTTAACTTTTTTTATAAAGCTTGTCGTTTTTAAAAATCCGTTTCGAATGTTAATTAAAAACTAATATCGGTAATAGCCTTTTAATAGAACTTTTCGATAGTTTTTTGGATTAGTTCTTTTTAAATTTAATAATTGCATTATCCATAATAATATATCGGGTTTTTTTCGAGGTATTTTTCGCTTTTCGATTATGTTAATACTGGTACGGTATTTTCAACCTTTTCTTACGTAATAAAAGCTTACAATTCTCGATATTATTGCTAGTTTACTGGATTATACCCCGTTCGGGTATAAAAGTCGAAATCTTTTATTTATATACGGGTAATTCGTTCGTAAATTTATTATTTCTTTTGCATGAATAAAATATTAAAATTAATCGCAGTTAATAAAGTAAAGGTCCGTATGCCGAACCTTTTAAACCTGCTTCTTTATTACTGCCTAAAAAAGGGCTTTAACTGCTTTTAATCCTTATCGTACTTTTTTTCATTCGTTATTATAACGAATGTGGATTATGTTAATTTGTTTATTACCGTTTTGCCCTTTTAGTAATCCTTTAGATATTAAGATCCAATATATCTTTTTGTCGGTTTTTTATGGTAACTTATACCATTTGGTAACATGTTCCATTTTGCCGTAATTATAATACTGTACCTAACTTATGTTTCGTCGTTAAATAATGCTAAGTTTTATAAATTTTAAAGCCGTTTTAAAAAAAATTAAAAGTATTTCGCGTTTTTTTCTTAATTAGCTTTAAAATGTCCAACTTACGGAATGAAATGTTTTCGTTTTTCCTGTCGTCGTTTAGATTATCGATTATCGATCCTTATTATTTCCGCGATGTATTTATTGAATGTTATAAATCTGGAAATTTAATAATTTCGTTTTTAACGTTTTTTTTAAATTTTTGTAAAATATATCGATAAAGGTATCTTTTTCGTTATTTATCTATTTTATTTTTACTATGAAATTCCTAAATTTTATAGCATATGTAAAAACTAGTCCCTTTTAACGCAGTTAAAGGATTTTCTAGGTTGCAATTCGTTCTTTATTTAGATTTGCGAAATTATTTTTAAATTTGTCCTTGAAATTAATATAATTAAAAAAAACTTTTTAAGTAGTTTTTTTTCGATTAAACTTCCCATTTTTTAAAAAAACTTTTATAATAAGTTCGAACCAATTTAAAGTATTTCCTTTTAGGCAAATAACGACTGTAAAAATTTGGTTTACTGGGTTGGTAAATCCTTTAAGATAAAAATAAACCTGAACTTAAGTTAAAAAGTTTTACATATTTCTTTTTCCGTTATATAACTAAGGTTTCTTGGGTTTTATTTTGCGAAAACTTACTTGTTAAAATATTACCATTTCGTTAATAAGTTATTAAATAATAACTTCGAATTCCTTAATTTTATTTTGGAATTACTAAACCGTAAATTCCGAAATAATTGTTATTTACGCGTTAATTAACATATTAACGGTTCGAATATTATTCAAAATTTAACTATACCATTAAACAAAAGCTTATAATATATAATAGCTAAGTTAACTAATTAACTTTTAAACTTAATCGTACGGATTTATATTAATAATATTATAAAAAACTAAATAATAATAAATTAATTAATTACGTTTAGTAATAACAAATAACTAAAAGTAATTTAAATAATTAAGTTATATTATAAACTGGTACTATTTAAAACTATAAGAAATAACGAACGTATATATCTTACTTTTAGCTTAAAACGCTTAAAACGTTTAAACCCTTAAACCCTTTAAATCCCTTAAACGCTAGCATACGGCTTAAGCCGCTTAAGGTGCCAAAACCCTTAAGCCCTTTAAACCGGTCACGTAACCCTAAGCCACTACCGGACCTCGCCTCTTCGAGACTCCGACCGTTCTTAGGGAAGCCAAGCCTTATTGGGCCATAACACCCTAATCGACAACGCGTTCGGGGCACAAAAATAAAAGGCTAACCTAAGCCCCCATTTAATGAATAACCCTAGCAATAAATAAGAGATTTTTCTATAACAACAATTAACCCTTATAACTTTATTCTGCAATATTTTAATAACCCTTTAATTAATTAATTTCGGGTAAAGATAGTTGATTTCGACCGTAAACGTAGAATTTAGGACGTTAAGGATTTTATGGCAGAAGGTGGTTCCGAGATCCTTGCAGGCTTACAATATAAGATACCCCAGTCGACGCTGTTATACCGTTTTTATGGCGTAAAATCGCGTTCCGAAGCTTAAAGTTACGTACGTAAACTTTCGGATTAAAAAAAGAAGTTTATTAACGAGATATTACATGAAAAAATATGCGGTCGCGCCTTTACGAAAAAACAAGTTGCGTAAATGGTAGAAAACCTGCTAAGTTTTAACAGAACCGTTAGGATATATTAAGTTAATTGCTTTATTGGCCGTTACGAAAAAAATACATTTAAAAAAGGGACGAATTATGTTTCGGGAATGCCTCGAAGTACGCGATTGCGACGATGTCCAAAAATTTTACCTGCTTTTAGCTTAAATCCAAGCCGAATACAAATTTTAACTTACGAACGAATATAATATAAATAAAACGGGCATTTAAAAAAGGGAACAAAACGTCAGAACCGTTATAGGAAGTTCGGAAACGGCTTGTGCGAAATTTACGGAATCGGGAATAACGTTATAAGTATTTATTATTGAATATATCGGCTTTATATATAGGAAAGGTACGGCTGTATATATTTTTAATAGTTTTACCGTATAAAAGCAGTAATTACTTAAAGATATTAAAGAAACCGAATATACAGCAATTCCGAAAAGGTGGACGAATAACATTGTTACGTTAAAATGGTTAAATTTTTTTTTTCCCGAAATTAAGCCGCGTTTTTACGATTAATAGCGATTATTTATTTTAAATATCTATATTACATACGTATCCGTTATTTTTATGTAAAAATGCTTAGAATATAAGGTTACTTTTATGTATTTTTTATTTTATTCGAATATTAACCTTTAGTTATTCGACGTTACCGTATTTTCCGTTTTTAAGAAGGTATACCGTAACGTTTTGCGGGAAACCGGCGGTTTTTTCGTTACCGTTTTTTAATATAAACGTTGCATGTTAAAAGTATATCGCGAAGTTATAAAAATTACCTTTACCAACAAAAATATTAAGGTTAAATAACGTTATACCGGGATATTTTCTTTTAAACTTAAAATAATATTAAAAAAACCCGAATTAATACCCCGGCTTATTTCCGAATTAAAAATACCATTGGAAAAAATGGTTATTACTTATAACGAAATTTTCCGTATTTTTTATAAAGCCCAAAAGTTACGTAAAAATATGCGAACGGCCGTACGTAATTATACAAAAGCTTTTCGCGATGTACGGGGAGTAATAATTAAAGCGGTTAAGAATTTTGATAATCTTAATACCGAAAACGCCATTTTCCGTTAAAAGATTTGTTTTTTGCGAACGAATCTTAAAAAATACGAAGGCCGCAAACGTTAGGTTATTATTAAGTAACCGAATAAAATTTTGCAAATTTAACAAATATTAAAACGGCTAACGATAAAGTTATTAAGCGTTTAAAGTTTATAAAAATTAACGATCAGGTTATTATTAATAGTTAATTAAAAAATAGCCTTTTAAGAAACAGCAGCGCAAATCTAAATAGCTTCAATAGCTTTTAAATGTGTAGGTTACTATCAATTTGTATGTGTTTTGCCGGTTCATTGCTAGGGTCATTCATTAGGTGGGGGCTTAGGTTAATGGCTAAAGGCACCACCTTCTGGGTACGAAATACCCAGCCAAGACGCTAAATACTGAATCTAGCCCATTTTAGCTCTAGTTTTCGTAAAGGATGTCGGTCAGAAGTCATACACACCCAACGCAATGTATCCTTTCGCCCGGAGTTATCGGAGTCCCTAGAATAGCTAAGATCAGCGGCAGAAATCAACGAAAGTGCCGCCTCCTAAGCGACTGTAGCCAACAGTCGCTTAAAAGGCGTCACCTTCGCTTGCTAAAGCTTAAAGGTAATAAATCCATCAATTCGAAGCCATCTTTATCGCCGCAAGCCGTAAAACATGGAGGGACTTCCGATTTAAAAACAAATTCGGCGTACGGTAATTACTTTCGCTGTCATACGGGCTTTGGGTGTACTAAATCCTCGCCATCCTTCCCTGAACGACGGAAGCGTTCGGTTGAGAAACCCATGTCTTCTTTAAGGGACCACCAGCGTTGCGAAGCTATCGTGAAGCAGCTAAAGCGGCTGCAGAAAAAACTTACATATCGAGAACGTCAGCCAAGAAGGCGGTGACTGCTAGGGTTAAGGCCTTGGAGTAGATACGAATAATACATTGTAAGTCCCTAGGTTTTATTATGCGTACCGATGTATACGTTGTCAATAAGCCATGGTGCCATTAAGAAGTTGTCGATCAGGGCCTGAAATAATAACAATGCAGGCACTCTCGCGCGATTGGGTATTGAGCAGAGACGCGGCTCCACGCTGCTACGGCAATGAGAATGGCGGGCAATATGTAGTATGGCCCGTACCGAGGTTACGAAAGCTAACCAGATAGAGATCGTGTATTTAAACTGGCCTCTACTATATGAAGCACAGATACCTGGAACTCTGACATTCGAGAATCAAAACCAGGTGCTCCTCTATTCGTTCCTGTCGCGTCTATACCGAACCCCACACCCATTTTAGGAGAGAATCACGAGCGATTCTCAGCTTACCGGGTTTAGGGAATTTCGAGCGCCTTTGGTCCAGAGAATACGCTTTGCCGGGCTGGTAATATCTCTAGTATCCCTCGTATGATTCCTCGAACAGCGCCTTCCGTATTTCTTGCATAGACCACCAGAGCTCCGATGCAGGATTCTTACTCTAAAACGGCGTCGGAATCAAATAGCGAACTATCACAGAAAAGGGGTAGCTTGCTTAGCCATCAAGCTACCACACTTCCCACACCTTATGCAACCTTTTCTCGGGATCAACCTGTCATAGTAAAGAATTGACTATAAATAGCTATTGATAGCAATGCAATAGCGGCGTCGCTTTTGCGACATAGCCTAACTGTGACACGAACATTGGTGGAGCGACTAGCATACGCGGGCAAGCCGATGTACAAAGTCACGGAGTGAATTTGGCGGATTGGTGATTATTTCCAAAAAGAAATCTTGACTACTCCTCGCATCAATAAGTGGAACAGATATTTGTTAGAGGTTGGGCAAGTCTAGGTCTAATTAACGCAAGGTCCAGTCTCCCGCTAACGGACTTTACGAGCGCACTTTCTTATGCAAATTGGGAGGCTCTCAGATAACGTCTCAACCAACTCACTCCGCCAACACTAAGGGTCATAAGCTAACATATAGCTGACAGGTTAAAGCCAGGTACGAACAGTGAAGCCCCTGCATCCGCGGAGACATGCCATCTAGGCACACATGGCCGGTCCAAGGCGAAGGATGGTAATCATCAACGAAGTATACTGGCCATGGACATGTCCTTGACAATAGACTCTTAAGATTGGAATGACCATGGCAGGAGAAGTGTTGCAACCCATGATTCGGACAGAATTCCCCTTAGCCGCCTATGTTTGGAACACACTTGAATCAAGATATATACAAGGACAGTTGCTGGGCCAGAGTACTACGAGGAACGCCAAGGATCGGACAAAGTTTCTTCGATGTGGTGGTGTGAGTTTCGCCTAACCTGGGCCTCCATATCAGAGTGAAGGTCTAGAGCTGTTACGAAGAGGCTGTCGAACGGTCAAATATATCCCAGAATTTGGAAGAGGCCCCGGTTGATCCATATGCTTGTTAATCAATGAAACGCAGAGACGCTGGCGAGCATCATAGTCACTCGAAAGTAATTACAGTAGTCGTCTAGTTTGACGCGCCCTCGATGTACATACGAGGACTACGAACTCCATCCCCAAAGGCACAATAACCAAAACGGTCTAATGGTTTAGGGCAACTATTGGGTGTATTACGAATCACTGCCACCGCTTCCGTGTCCTAAACGGAGAATGGACTGGTCTAATCCTTAGAGTATGAGGACGTTAGAGTATCATAGATGGCATGAGGGTTAAGAAGAGTGAACATGAGAATATCAAAGATCGGCACTCTAAGGGGCCTGGGGACCCCATGCCAATGTCAGAGGTAACATTAGATCAGTAGGTGTGGATCCAGCCCAGAATGCTCAGCATGCGAATACCCGCGCCTCAACCTGAAGAATGGCATTAGTCTTCAAGATACGCCAGAATCCAACAGCTGACAAATGAGGGATCCTCGTTCAACCCTCTGCGAATCTAAGCAACGACATAGAGAACCCTATGCTGAGGACAACAGAACTGGGGGGAACAGCAAGGATAGTTACGGCGGCAATCGAAGACTACCATATCTCCTGCTGGTATTGATGCATCCGTGCCATTCCAGGGTTTTAAGTCCGGCAGCTAGGAGTCACAGCCAATATTCACACGAGCACCCCTAACCTGTAATAGAACTCACTGTATGTCCTATATAGTACACGCGAGTTAGGGACTAATTATACGGTGATGGCTAACATCCGTATCTTGCTGCTTCTCAGTTTGTCTAGCGGCCTTCTTTCTCACGAATCCAACTGCGAGTCATACTCCTTCGACCACATTGTGCTTGGCGTTGATCTTCCTGTTACCTGGGGTTCTTGTTAGAGCTGTTGGTGGGCTTCTTGAGAGCCTGCCAGTGTCCGAAGCCTCACAGCGATAGGAAAACTTAAGACCCCTATGCCGGTCCCTGCTCTGGGGCATTCTACTGGCGACTTCTAGTCAATGGCTCGGAGAATCGAGAAGCACTTCGAGTCGGCATGAAAGTAGACGTTTTCTGGCTGATAAAATACAGGATAATGAGCGTGTTTATTAAGGTCAGACTAGCTGTCTATCAAGGTGGCAGAGGCCCCTATATATACGCAACACTGACAGAAAACATATCACTGTACTTGTTAGAAATACCTTGACCCTTACTTCAACACTGGCAAGCTCGACCTCCGCATTGACAGCAAGAGTCTGTTTTGCGAGGGTTCAATACGAAGCCGTCTGGCCGCGCGAGGAGGACCTTCGAGATGCTGACCGTAACCATAAGAGGCTCCGAAAGGTCCGGCGACCGACGCGAAGTGTCCAGGACAATGTGGGTCTCGCTCTCCTGGCAGAAGATGGCCTAGGCGAAAGGGGAGGCTCACTAAAACGGCTCACGGATCACCGCCGAGCATCATAGGGCGCAGATATAGAGAAAAGATTTCAGATCTGGAGGCTCCCTGTAGGGCTACTCCACAGCGATATGGATATATTTCGGATGGAGGCAAAACCGTAAATTGTGTTTGTGATGTTGTGTCTTCTGACACAAATCCCCCAATCAAAAGGCAACGTAGAAAACAAAGCGCCACCGTTGCATTCGAACGACGGGTCTGACTTGGCCCTGTATCATCATGCATGAAGACGACGGCCATACCCTCCTCTTCAGATTCGTCGGAGTCGTAGTCATCCTCGGAGTCGTCACCGACACGAGGAGTGGTATCATCTTCTTCCGCTTGCGCAAGTTGAGAGGATTCTCGGGGTCGATCGTTCTGTACTTCTCCCCGAGGGTGGCCGGACCACCTATATAGAGGTATAGCTGCTAAAATCAACATTCTAGGCCCGGAAGTAAGTAGCCTCAGCGTCATTACCCTGAGGAGCATCCTTGCGAACAGCGTGGAATAGCATCAGCACGGGGCTCCATGGATGGTCCTGGATATGGCATGAATTCGTAATCCATTGCGGGAATAGCTGCAAACATGGAAGCAGCGGTGGGAGCCGATGCTGTTCTTTTCATTCTTGACGATGGCTCTCCATTCGGTTCCGTCCCGGCTTTTTGGTTTTGGACTGGTCCTTGGTCTGACCGTCCTTGGTCGTGATCCCGACATCCACAACTGCGGTGGGTGTTGGTGTTGATAGGAAAAGAGCAGGCGTGCGTACTCGGAGGTATATCGACAAACCTTGCGGTGGGAGACAATGCTATGCTTTTCCTTCTTAGTGATAGCTCCATGTTCGGTTTCCATCGGGGGTTCTTGTTCTTGTATGGGTACTTAGTCTCGCCCGCACCGTCCTCGCTGCGGTCCGTATCGTCTTGGAGGTTGCCGAGGTCTTCAGCAGCACCCATGGCAGCCTGCTTGGCAACCAAGCCGCTCTCCGCCGCCGCCGCCTTGCCCTTGCCAGCAGCCACCTTGCGGACCCTGTTGGCCGGCTCAGGCAGGGGCTTGGCCGTGGCGTTCAGGCCCAGCTTCCTCTTGATCCGGCCCCATCTCGTCTATAACTAACCATATTAGTATCTCTATATGATATAGGAGAGCTTTACTGGGCCCTACCTTGGCCGAATCGACGGTGAGGCCGCGAGCTGCGGCAACATTTGGCCAGGCAGCCAGAGGGATTTCGATACCCGCGTCTGCAGTGGGTATAGGTGTTGATAGGAAATGAGTAGCTGTTGATAGGAAGTATCTGTTGAGAGGAAGAAGGGAAGAGGCACCGACACGTGGCCAGCGATCCAAGAGGCGGGCCGTCAACCAAGGGGATCCGGTCCCGAGTCAAGACGTACATCGTGGTTGGAAGGAAGGCCGCGGTCCGGACCCGCAATTCTGGACACACCGAACGCCCCACGGCAATGGAAGCCTGTTTCTCCCCCCATGGCAGCCTTGGTCTACTCGAGAAGTCCTTGAAGAATGCGCGCACTTGGCGACCTGAATGTGGTCACCGGCTCCGCCATCATCTGGTCCTGGCCGAGACTGACGATCGAGGCGCCCATGGATCTAGTTGGGTGTGTCGGTCAGTCATTACCCCTCGTGCCAAGGCGGTGAAGAGCAGGGCAGAGGTGTCAGAACAGGCCATTAGTTTCCGCGTTCCAGCAGTGCGAGAACAGGTCTTGAGCGGTCAATATTAGTCGTTCCGATTGCTTTTGCTCGCTGCAGAATTTCTATATGGACTCTGCAGTATCTCTCTGGATACCTTGCCAGGTCAATCGCAGTATTCGTTACCACTGAAACAGCAGCGAGTTTGAAGAACATCGAAGACTTTGGAGCTTCTTGTAGTCACGAATAGACTTTCTGAACAGCTGCTTGTTGGTGGGTTGCTGGGCCAGAGACGGGAGAACATCTAACTGTCGCGATATGGAACACACCCCGATGTCAGTTGTATCCCGGCTCTCCACCTTGGACTCTGGCGTGAGATGGAGGTTGATCCGCTTCTATCAGTCCCCTGTTCTGACAAAGTTAAAGCTCTAGATAAACTCCGAGTAATAACTTGTCTACAACCACATAGAGGGTATGATCGGGCGATTGCTCAGGCTCATGAGTGGTTTACTACCGGAGTATTTGCAGCCGTTACACCATAGTGCCTGTCGGCCTTACCGCCACCGTAACCGCCGCTGTAGCCACGGACATAGCTGTTTCCGCGGTACGAGTCGGGGCAGTTGCGAGCCAAGCCTTTTAAGCCCTTAACTTCAGTTTCGTAGCTAGAGTCAGTTTTACTGTACTATTTCATGTTTTGTAAAATCTCATCAAATCGCTGCAAGAGTTAGAGGCCCTGCGCCTCGCAATATGCTCTTGCTATAACCTAGCAGGATTTAGTAAGGCTGGTAAAATCGGTTCAGGATTAGCAATTTACCTGGTATGTGCTAGGGATTTTGTAGACGCGCAGCAACCAAATAGATTCGGCAATATATGTTCCCATGTATGATGCAATATGAAAGGAAATAAAGAAAGTGTCAGGGGAAATGGTAAGCACGGAGTGAAAGGCGGGAAACTAGCTGTTAGGTAGCAATAGAAGTGACCATTAACGCCTCTGCTCCCTAAATATCTGAGGGGAGAAGCTCCCTATATATAGCCGTAAGACCCCTGTCCAGAAAGTTCCACAGTATCCCGACATTAGCACCTGACAGAAAGCAGGTAGGAGTTGTAATAGTTTGGCGGGTGCTGTTTTCAAAGCGCTTCCCAGCAAAAAGTGCAGGAGCTTCTATAAAACTTCGACGTGAGTATATCGATGTGAGTATATCGACGTGAGTGTACCAACGCAAGTATATCGACGTGTCGCAGAATAGGGGTAATTGCTTAGTCATCTATGCTGTAGGCAACCCCGCAACAACGTTGTTCCGGGGCTCCCACTCTATATATAGACCTTTCTAACCACTACTCTCCAGTTAGGGCCCTGATCGTCATGTCAATTTTACACTTCCACACTCTATGCAACTTAGTCAAAGCATGGTTGGAGTAAGGGAGACATAGGGCTTGGATCGTCAGAGGAGAGCCGATGCTTCATATTCCATGAGACAGTGAGGGCCCTTAGGGGACCAATCGGTTTTGGAAATAGGACAAAGGCTTGACTATGACGATATGCATCCCAGGTCTGATGCTAACCATAGACGTGCCATCACTGAAAATCTGGAAAATGTAACGAGGCTCCTTTTGATGACTGAGGCGACGTCTCTGAGGGCTCGCCACCCCCATATGGTTTACTGACCATGTCCTATAGATCTTAATTTGACCACTCTCTGTCAATAACCTGTGTGGCCGAGTGGTTTACTGAGGTGTACTCCCAATATTACTAACCCAATGATGATGAGACTGTCTTGTCGTTATGAAGTATGATAATGATTTTAATGTACTGTGTAGTGATCTGAGGGCTTAGTACTTTTCTTTTTTCTCCTTTCTTTTGGTAACTGCAGCCATCTTTTTTCTTTACAAGGTCTTTTACCTAGTTTGTCGGTTGATCTTCTCTCACGAGCGGCCCAATTTCCTCCTATCATGCTCGCGTTTCCCTAGTCTTGATCAAATTCCTCTAGAAGTCATGCTACCGATCCCCTATCTGCGTAAAACTTTCAGCCTATTTTCCCCCTTCTACGATACACTTCCTCTTGTCCTATCCTTGTCTTTTAGATCTTCTTTATCAAAACACTACCTTCGCTTAAAACAGTGTCAAGGTGATTTCAAGATATCCATAACATAGATCATAAGACATCATCGTATATATAAGTTGGAGATAGACGATGTACTCGTGTCCCAACATAACAGCTGCGAAATAACCGGCTTTTTCGACTCATGACAGGAGAGAAAACCGGGAGAAGTTTATAAATCCGGATACGCAACAGACCATCGGCTCAAAGGCGCGCCTTTCCCTCTCCTCGCAGATAATAGGGGTTGCCGAAATTAGTATGTTAAGGTACGGTTTCCAGTTACCCATCCATGGGTACCCATTCACCTCCCACAACGTAAATTTATACGCCATAAAGGCTTAATGCCTACGGCTACCTCTAAATAAACATTATGGAGGTAATTCCGTATTACTTACGGACATTTGTTACTTATTTATGATTGAAAACATCATTCATAGGTACTCGTGGGTAGCGTGGGTAGTGTGGGTGGTTACCTAGTGCAAACCCTATGCCAAGGCCGTGCATGGTAGCCGGAGGACTCAGTGGGCCGTAGCTAATTTAGCGGCCGTTACCCAGGACACTAGGGCATCAATTCACACGCAACGATCAAATGTCTCTTCACAGATGCGAGAAAACGGTATATCAAATAGTTCAGTAATAAAACTTGTAGCCGTCCGAGTTTGGTATAGCAAGCCCGCTTTTACTTCGAGTGCTGTATCCGACGGAAGGCCACAAGACGTTAGCTGCAACAATTTTTCTGAAGGTGGGTACTGTAGCACTCTTTTCTTCATTCGCCTACATTGACATAACCAGCTTCAGCAGGAAAAACTTTAGTGAGCCTTTTAGGGGGCTACAGTGAGCTTAGCTTCCGTTTTAGGCCTAGAACCTGCTAAAAACTGATGCAGCGAACGCCTTGTGGCCTTCCGTCGGATAGCGTGTTGTGTTGTAGTGATGACACCCTCCGGGCGTCCCCACGGAATCGCCCGGAGATCTCCCCACCACAGTAGTGGGATCTTCCCGGATCGTATGACTCTAGAACTATCCGATGCCGACCCATCCCACCAATCATTATGTAGTACAATGCATATATATCCGTATTGGAGGGTCGCCTCTCTTACGTGCTGATTCAGGTCACGATGCTCATGTTCTCAATCCGACGCTCCATCCTCACGCTTCTTGTCGGCATCGCAGCAGCCCTCCTGGGTAAGATATATCACCTCACCACCACATTCAACTTATTTTCTCAATCGACCAGAATCACTACTTCCCACATGGCGTCGAAGCCGGTCATTGTGGTCGGCAGCGGCCTCGCCGGCCTGTCAGCCGCGCACGAGGCCCTGCGCGCGGGCGCAAAGGTGCACGTGCTCGAGCGCGCCCCAAAGCCCGGCGGGAACAGCATCAAGGCCTCGTCAGGAATCAACGGCGCGGGGACGCGGTTCCAGAAGGCCGCCGGCATCGAGGCAGACGACAAGTTCTACGACGACACGGTGCGCTCGGCGGGGCAGCGGTTCCGGCAGCAGCAGCAACAAGGCCAGATCGGCGTCGACCGCGCGCGACTCATCGAGGCGCTCACCGGAAAGTCGGAAAGCGCCATCGACTGGCTCGTCGACGAGATCGGTGTCGACCTGAGCGTCGTGGCGCCGTTAGGCGGCCACTCCGTGCCGCGGACGCACCGCGGGGCCGGGAAGACGCCCCCGGGTGCCGCCATCGTGACGACGCTACTCAAGAAGCTGGGCGAGCAACCGAACTTTCAACTGAGCACTTCGGCGGAGGTCGTTTCCCTAGATGTGGCAGACGGCACGGTCAAGGGGCTCCGCTACGTCAGCGACGGCAAGGAGCACGATCTTGAGGGCCCTGTCGTGTTTGCGGTCGGTGGGTTCGCGGGTGATGCGAATGGACTGCTGGCGAAATACCGCCCCGACTTAGCCGGCATTCCTTCGACGAATGACCCACTACCAGCGTCGCACAGTATACTGGAGGCCGTGGGTGCTGAGCTCATCGATATGGACAGCGTGCAAATACATCCCACGGGCTTCGTGGATCCGAAGGATCCCGGAGCTACCTATAAGATCCTTGCGGCGGAGGTCTTACGCGGTGAGGGTGGGATACTGCTCTCCGGCGACGGGAAGAGGTTCGTCAACGAGATGGAAACGAGGGAGGTTGTCAGCAAGGCGATCATGAACTTACCGACTGCGGATAGCGGGTCGACCCGCCAATGGGACGTAACGCTTATCCTTGATCCCGGAGCGTGCGAGGCTACGGCCGGACATCTGGGGTTTTACCTGTTCAAGGGCCTCATGGAGAAGAAGAAGGTGAAAGAGCTCAGTCCGCAGGCCATCGACGCTATAGACCGATACGCGGCCGCCGTAGCGGCTAGGAAGGACGAGGACTTCGGACGAGGCTCTTTCGGACACTGGCGGTTATTACCGGGAGAGGGAAATCGGGAAGAGGAGGTATGCGTAGGCGGGGTCACACCGATAACGCACTTCACGATGGGTGGCGCGGCATTCAACGAGAGAGCACAGGTGCTTGGTCAGGGGTTGCTTCCGATCAAGGGCCTGTGGGCAGCAGGCGAGATTACTGGAGGTATCCATGGGGATAACCGGCTCGGCGGCTCCTCATTGTTAGAGTGTGTTGTATTCGGGAGGATAGCAGGTGCAGAGGCAGCAAAAGCGACAGCCAGTAGTTAGGCAGCGTCTGCTTCAACATACATAATCTACTGCCATCAATTTTTAAGTAAACTTTGTTTCCCGGCAGCTTTGAGTCTCGATAATACCACACGGACCACTAGTTTGCATTCATGTCTTTTAATTGTCGAGCAGCAAAGTACCCTCAGAACGGAAGCTGCGAGAGGTCTACAAGCCCTGGGCTGCGGAACGGAACTTTATCACTTTTGTCGCAGTTAGGCAGATCGCGAGGAACGTGTGCATAAGGTGTGGGAAGTGTAAATTGTCATGGATAGTTCTAGCTTTAGAAAGCAGTAACTAGGAAGCTTTATATATATTTGTGGGAGCCCCGGAAGCTTTTTTCCGGGGAGCCGTAGGGCTTGATGATTAAGCAAGTGACCCTTATTTTGCGATATATCCCCCAGATAAAAGGGAGATGTTCCCTTATATCTGTTAATTCGTAACTTCAGTAATTTTTAAATTAATATATTAACAAAAAAATAAAGTAATTAATAACAATATAAGTTGCAGTAATAAAAAGGTAGGCCGTTTATATGTTAAGTAATTTAAGTAAAGAAGTTATTATAATTTTTTTTATTGCTTATAGTAATAAATAACGAAAAAATAGTAGTAATTTCCTTTTTATTACTTATGGTAATAAGTAACGGAAAGTAAGTTTGCGTTTTACGTACGCGTATTATATACGTACTTTTATTTGAATTTTAAAAAACGTTGTAACGTTTTTTTTTTCGGTTTTAATGGTAGTTTTATAAGTATTTCAAGTTCAAAAGAAATAATTGCGAAGTTAACGTATAGGTTGCAAATTTTTATTACCATTACCATTATTATTATTACGAAATAAATATTTTCTTTTACGTATAAGCATATATCGTACGTTTTGCAAATTATTAGGCGTATTAACGGGTAATCGCAATTAGTTTAATAACAATAACAATAACCGTAAATATACGCCATTATTGTAAGTTTTATGTAAGCATGTTAATAATAATCGTAAATGCCTTCCCGTACCGCCCGTACCGTACGCGCCGCTAACGCCGCCAACGCTCGCGCGGTTCGCGCCGCGCGCCCTGCCGCCGCCGCCGATACCGCCGACCCCGTGCCTGCGCCTGCGCCTGCCACCCCTGTGGCTCCTGCTGCTGCCGCGGCTGCTGCTCCCGCCGCACCCGTTATAGCTTTCGCTCTGCCGGTGGTACCTGCTGCCGCGCCTGCCGTCCCGGCCGCCGCTCCCGTTCCGGCCCCCGCGCAACCGTAGATTCCCGCGCGCCCGCCGCGTTAACGTTCCGGGCGTGGAACGCGCCGCGCCGAGCCTTATTTCGGTTGCCTGCGTTTTGCATTCGCCGGGCGTTCGACCGGCGCGTATTTCGTTGCCGCTGTAAGTAATCGTTACTAATGTTGTATTTTTGGGCATACCTGCTTTCCGGTATACGTATTTTCCTGTTCCCTAAAAGCTTTTATTTTTATTAACAGTTAATCGTAACCTTATCTTCGCCCGTCCGTTCGTTATACGCCTGGTTACAGCTTTCGAAGTTAACAACCGCCTTACCGTAAGTTATTTGCGCAACTCGTACGTTTTGGGAAACGTATTAACTACGTAATAAAAAGTCCGCCGTTTCCGCGTTACCGTACGCGCCCTTCTGGAAAACGAAAAAAAAAACGAAAAAAAAAGCAGGCGGTAATGGTCCGCCCTGCTGCCGGTACGCCTGCCGCCGTACGCGGCCAGGTGCTTGCTTTTATTAAGCAGATCCTAAATCTGCTCCTGCCGCAATAGCAGCAGCAATAAACTACTCCTTCGGTTTTGTTTTATTTTATTTGTTTTTTTTAATTATTAAAGATAATTTACTCTTAAAACCTTAGGCCTAATAAAACGTTAAGTATTTTATTTATTTTTACGATTTCCCGAAAACGTCTACCGTAAATTTTAAAAAATAAAAAGTAACTTAAAGTATTCGAATTTTTATTTAGAAAAAGTTGTTATTAATCCGTTAGCAAATGTTTAATTAATAAATAAGTAAATTACGTTAAAAAAATCCCCGGATTTGCTTTTAACATAACCATATATTTTATATACCGACGTAACGTAACCGGGTATTAATTATTATAAAAAATCTCTTATAATTACCTTAATTCCAGTTTAAAATTACGGAATAAACGTTTAAAAATTAAAGTTTTTTTAACTATATATTTTAACGCGAATAATTTAACTTTTATTATATAAATCGTCATAATTACTTAACGAATTATCTTTTATATAATTATACCTTAAAAAAATATTATATAACCTTGCAAAAATCGTTATATTTCGGAATGATTAACAAAAAAACGTTTTTAGTAATTAATAAGGTTTAAATTTCCTTATTTATACCTTCGTATTTAATATTAAGAAAACATATATAATAAAGGTACCGGATTACCTTATTAACGGTTATTATGTGCTTAATAAATAAATTAATTAAAAGTTTTAATAATAAAGAAATTACGTAAGTTACGTTTAAACGAATTATTATTACGGTATATAAAATAAAACTTACGCGTTCCTAAAAACTTTTAACCTATTTTTTAAAAACAATTCCGCTATTAAAAATAATTTTTTATCCTTAAAAGGGTTAAAAAAACGTAAACGTTATCCGTAAACCTAAAACGAATAACGATTTTTTCGATATAAAAATTATATGTTAAAAAATCTGCTTTTTCGATTTATTCCGAATTACCCGAATATTGAAAAACTAACTTATCTTACCTTAATTTTTAAACTTATATGTTACTTTTAACTTTTCGATTATCTTATCGGTTATTTCCTAATCTTTTCGGTAATAAAAAAATAACAAATCGTTAACGAAAAACATAAAAAAAAAACGTACGCAGTTCGTTATAAAACAAATACGGCTTTTTTAAAAATAAAATAAGCTTTAGTTTTAATAAAGTAAAAAAAAAATTCCCAATATTACAACAAAAGCAAATCTTTTAACCCATATAAAGCTTACTTAATTTTTGTAATTATTCCGCTTTTTTAAAGCCATCCGGAAAAACGTAAATAACTTTAATTTGCCCTTTATAGAAAACGTTTAAAAAGGTTATTTTTATATCAAACTAACGGCTTTTAAGATTATATTCGGTAATTATAATTATTATTATTTTAAACAATTTGGTTACAAACGTAATAACGTAAATATTAATAATCGAATCGGTTTTTTATAAATCGTTACGTATATAAATACGTAATTTATAACGTTCCAGTTAATCATTTTTGTTGAATTTATATATAAATACTTATTTTAAAAAAATCAATTTAGATTTTATTTCCGTAATCGGGATCTCCTTTTACACCCTTTTTTAAATAAACGTCTCGATTTTTTTAACATCTTTTTTAAAGGCGTATCTTAAGAGATATTTTTCGAAATTTTTCCAAAACTTAAACGGCTTAACTAAATAATTCCTATAGATTTTAGATTTGTTTAATACTACCCTAAGCCGTTCCGTATTCTTTTGCAACGCCCTTACCGCAATTACTATATGGAAAATATGTAACTTTTTATGTCCTTATTTTACTACATATTACAATAACGGAAACCAGTAAATAATTTGCTCCTAATTTCGATTTAAAGCTAAACATATTTGCTATTCCTGTAAATTACGGTAACGTTTACCAAACGAATATCATTGTTTTCGGTATTATCAAAATTTTAACGTTTCCGTAACCTTTTACTTTTTCGAATAAATACTTACGGTTACTTTTACTTTCCCTTACTCCTTTTAAGTTTAAAAGCTTCGGAAGCAAGGTTTTGTTAATTATTTAATTTTTTTTATTACAATTCCGAACTTATCTTAAGAAAAAAACAAATAAGTTAATTTACTTATATATCCCGTTAAATGCATTTCCCGGAAAGCTTTTTTTATACTTTTTAATTTGCGTTAATTTGTTTATATATTATTTCCAAATTTAATTAATTCAGTTAATAACTAAACTACGCTTTTTAAATACTTCCCTAAACTTCGTTTTCCGAATTAAAAATATTCTTAAAAGTTAAAAATCTACGATTAATTCCAATTTTACCTAAATGTTCCCTAGCTTCCGAATTCTAACTCTTTAATTGTTTACCTATTAAATTTATTTCGGAAACAAAACTATTTCCAATTTTTAAAACGTTATAATTAATATAAAAAATATCTTACGCGTTAAATATATCGAAAATAAGGTTTTTTTTAATTACTTCTTCGGAAATATACAGCTTTTTTGCGAATTTCTTACTTATAACTAAAACGAACGCTTCCTTTTTTTAGTTTATAAAAATCTCTTTATCAAATATAACGTTACGCGTAATAATAACCTTCCGGAATTCGGATATTTAAATTCGGTAAAAATTAAAAACTCGATACCTTACCAAATATCCGATATAAACTTACGGTTCGATTTTTTATACTTACCTTTTTATTTTTGCTTTTCGCTTTTTTATTAACGGATACGTTCGCATACCGTATACGAAAATCCCAAACCAATCGGGTTTAAAGTTTACGGTAATTACGTTAATTACGGCGGGTTTGTATTAATGGAAATATTACTTAAATTAATGTACGAATACTTTATTAAATAAAAATAAATCGTAAACGTAATTCGGATTTATATTATATAACTACGCAGTTACTTATATTACTTTAAATCAAAACTTCTTAAAAAGATTTGCTTCCAACATTATTTTAAAAACTTTATTAATTAACTTTTAACTTATTCGTTCGTTTTCCTTTATAAATTTTTTAACATATAAAAAAACGTTTTAAGTTGGACTTTTTCCTTCATATACCATATTTAACATACAATATATCCGTTTATTATAATCGTTCTAATATTATTATTTTACTTAATTTTGTAAATAAAAAACCTAAATTACTTATGTACCCAATATTCGAAATTCTTAATAATACAAAACGTTATTTTTCGAATACAATTAATAATAATAAAAAATAAATAACTTCCTATTATATTTATCTTTAATTATTAAAAGTTACCGAAAACTGTTATACCTTATAAAATAATCAAAATAATTCTAAATAATACGCCAAAAAGGTTTAAAAATTCGACTATTAAATAAACGCTTTAAAATTACTTAAAAAACGTACGTACGAATATAATCTTTATATTTCAAACGTTTCGTCCTAATTATAGTAACATTCCTAACGCTTTTAACGAACGATTTAAATATTACAAATCTTAAATACCCAAACCGTAAATACCACAAATCCTTTATTTCCGAAAGGAAACGTAAATAATTCTTTAATCGCTTTTACGGCCTTTCCTTTTTTTTTATTAATCGTTACGGATATTAATATTCTTACTAAACTTTTTTAAATTATTAATAAAATACTTAAATAAAAAAACATCGGCTTATATTTTAAAAAAAATTATATATACGAATAAGCTTCATAATAATAACGTTTTTATTAATTATTTTACGCCGAAAAAAATAATTTATCCCATAATACCAAATCTTAGCCTTTTATAACAAAGTTTCCGAAATAATATTAACGTAAAAACTTTTTACTATTACCATATCGTTAAAAGTAAAATCATACTTAAACTTCTCAGAAATTCCAAATAATAATTTTTTAATTACTTTTTTTCCCGTATTACTAATCGACAACGAAAATAAACCTACTTTTACCGTCCGCTTTATTATATTAAAAATAAAAAAGCTAAAAATGAACAGGTTTCGGATATTTACCAAATATTTCGTATTACAATTATCGATTAAAGTAAATTATAATAGAAAATACTTACCGAAATAAATAATAATAAAAATCCTTAAAGTTAAATCGACGGAAATAAAAATATATAAGTCGATTAAAACAACGTTTATATTACCGAATTAAACGTTTAAATTATTATTATTTAATCGTTTTATAATTCCCGTACAACTTATTTCTATTTAAAAACCTTAATAAAATTATCGCAGAAACTTTTTTACCGGTTTAATTTAAAACGTTTACGGATTTTTAAAAAAAAATTAATTTCAATAATCGAATTTTTAAATAATTACCCTTATAATCGCAAAACGCAAGTTACTATATTCGATAAGTTCCCACTTATAGGTCCTTTTCAAAATAAGTAAATAAAAGTATTTATAACCTTTATTTTTAAACGCTTTTAACGAAAAAAAATCGGAGTTATTATTCCGCCTTAACCCCAAATCGGCAAATAATTCTTATACCAAAATAAAAAAAATCTTAAAAACTTTAATTTCGGCCCTTAAATTATTTTCGTAATATAAAATCTTAAATTACGCTTTTAACTTTTTCAAATTTATAATAAGTTTACTAAAAAAATCATTCCGAATAAAATTATGCAGTTTCTTTTATACCTAACTAAATACGAAACGTTTTATTATAACGCTTAAAAAATCCTTTATTACAAACATCTCTTTAACTTCCTGGAAATCGTATACTTTCATTTAATTATATACAGCAAGTTAAATCCGGTATTATTAATTAAGTTTTATATAACTTACGTTAACTTAATATAGGACATTACGATACTTTTTACATATCATCGTAATAATATTTAACTTAAAAGAAACGAATTAATTTCTTAATTTTTTATTATTACGTTAATCTATATTTAAATATTAATATATTTAATTTCGATTTTAAAAACTTTCGTAATTTTTTCGCTAAACGTTTAAAATTATTATCGTATTTATCTTTAAGATTTTTAACCTTAAATTTTTCGGAAGTTTCTAATTAAAGGTTACGTTAAATAATATTAACGTAAAAGTTTTCTTAAATAAACCGGGCTTTTATGTATTATTCCTTTATTCGTACATTAATTTTTATAGTATATTCCTAAAACGAAGGGATTTTCCGAACGACCGTAAAAGGCTTTACGTTAAGTATATTAAAATCGATAAGATACTAAACATTACCCGAGAAAGCATTAAAACGTAAAAAAAATGAATTAATTAAAGTAATTTAAGCGATTTTTAAAAATTACGTTTTTAAAAATAGGATTTTCCGATATTATAAAAGTAATAAGTATATAAAAATGTTAATTTAATAAAAAAAAGTTACGATTAATTTAACCGTAATTATTTTACGCAATTAAAGTACCGGGTTTATAATTATTATAATTAGGTAGATCGTAAGGAACGTATACATAAGGTGTGGGAAATGTAAATTGTTATGGATAGTTCTAGCTTTAGAAAGCAGTGACTAGGAAGCTCTATATATACTTGTGGGAGCTCCGGAAGCTTTCTTCCGGGGAGCCGTGGGGCTTGATGACTAAGCAAGTGACCCTTATTCTGCGACAACTTTGACCCCTATTATATCAAGAGTCCTCTCCAAGCCACGGACAGGCCCCACCGCATCGCCAGCAGCAACAGGTCAACCGCCGTCTCTCATGACAATGACATCACTGTCCGCAGCAGCGATGTCCGCAGGTTACAGCGGCCGAGCGGCTCCTCTGCAGGCCATGCTGAAGGGTCTGCTCCTCTTCCTCCTGCCCACACTAGACGGCGTCGGCTCGAGCATTCAGGAAGTCAATAATGATCTCGATTACCGCATCAGCCCATTGGAAGTCCTGAATGTGTCCATGTGGAGGAGGATTCACGTCCCAGACCAGACCGGACCAACCAGACCGGACCGGGCTAGGCACTTGAACAACCCTGGATGACGAAAACAGAGCTAAGTTCAACTCCCCATCTATTCGTTTATCCCTGGTGTATGATCGCTGACGACCGGCCCGCTTCTAGGATAATTACGTCTAGCTCGTAAGAAGAATAAAAAGCTAAGCCACACTCGTTTGAGCCCTCTTACCTGGCCATACGTGTTGAGATGATTGCTAACTCTTTCTGACCACTGATTATAAAGCCTCTTTCGCTTGACGAGCCTCCATCTCAAGCCTGATCTGCCAAGAAGTCCGCAGCATGCCCCGGATAACGCATCAGGTTGCCTGCCTAGTTTCCATCGCAAGCAATGAGGAGTCTACTCTATCTGAGGTCCAAGAACACTGCAGCTGCTCCGGTAAACGCGTCTTTCCCATTACTCTGATATGGTCTCTGGTCTCCTATCTCCTAATTACAATGGTTGTCTGGCGCGAGGATGTGGAAGGTCTGGTCATTTCTCTCTCTGGTTCGGCTATATGGTTAACGGTTCCCGGTTTATTGGCCTCCTAAGCTTGTTTTGTCTCTTGCTGTTTGTTTATCTCAGTGATTCTTGCTTCATATTGTACGTTTAAGATTCTTTGCTACTGCTAGTTTCTTATTTTCCTTTTGGAGTTGCCCTCGAGTGGGTGTTGGGAGCCTCATGCTAGTGAGCGGGCTACACAGGGTTGTCTTCCTTTCCTAGCTTTATGTTCAATTCCGTTCCTTTCTCTCCACATGTTACTTGTGCTTTGAAGTGTATAATTGGTATTGGAGTAGCACTGTGGTCACCCTCTCACCCTCCATAATCGGTTGCTACCAGCCAGAAGTTTTACTAACGGACACCATGGACTACTCTTACTTCCCTTCAACTCTGTTGGAGTGTGGCTCCTTCCACTAGGACTGGATACCCCAATTCAGTTAATATAGCAGTGAAGTTAAAGATATCGATCTTCGGTTATGCCAACTATCTTCACAGAATTTAAACAAGATCTCTTACGGTCCGCTAATCTGTATCCGACATGAGCAGGGGCTCCCGTTATCTTTTTACCGAAATACTCCTTCTCGGAATGCCTATATGATCAGCAGGGAAGACAGCTCTCCCTGAGCAGCTGTCGGAACCTTGCCTCGTACCATTCCGGCCTTCAGGCCATAGCAACAGCCGATGAAGTGATAGACAAACTGCAACACACCGCCGGCCATCGTGACCGTCACGGGTCTGAAGACAAAAGATAGAGCGTCTGAGTCAAACAATGAAATATCGGTGATCTGTGCCGACAAGTTCTCTTGCAATGCAGTAAGTCTAACAATCCTGTCGTGGGCCTTAACGTCCGCTGGCCCGACGAAGCTGACGCCGTCACTAGACAGAAACATCGACCTATGTCTCATCATCGTACCTACATCTTTCATCAAAGGCCCGAGTCTAGCTCTCACAAAGGGCGTCTTGAGGCAAACCTCGGATGCGGATACCCTCCTCTTCGATATGGTCTTGTTCTCGTTCGCACTGTTTTCATGTGCTCGGTCGGGAATCTGATAGTCTGTTTCTTCGCAGTTACTTACGCCTTTTCGTGCCCATGCCTCGAGCATGCACTGGAACTGGTTTACCACCTTTTCCACGCCCCGATCATCGAGCTGTTCATAAGCTGTTGCGTCGCCATCTAGTGGGCTCAAGGCATATTTCATAAGCAGCATCATGATCAACTCGTCATTGGTCGGAAAGTCCTTACGCCTTGGGACCGGCCGAAAAAGATCCACATACGGACTACGCGCCTCACCGCTCTGACGGAGGGCGAGGCAGAAAAGCCCAAGTATGTCGGCAATGGTGCTAACATCCCGAGCGTCGGGGCCAAATCCGGGGTTGAAGATAGCCGCCGAAAGATACTGTGCGACCACTTGTAGATCGCCAGATTGTTCCGCTGGCCACCTGTCAAAGAGCCGGACGACTTCGCCGAGCTGTACACCCCGAAGCTTCAAGCCTTTCCAGTTGGCGTGCCGCACGAACTCAGGGGTATCAAATAAGCGTAGACCACCCGGAAAGTCCACCCGAAGATGCCTCTCGGTTGACCAATTGGGTACCCAAGACGGCCGCGTCGAATCGACTTCCCATAGCGTGCCGAAGGCAGACAGGTGACGGAGTACTTCAACGAACTTCTCCTCTTCGATCCAATATCGTGACACTGATGTGTACGTGTCCATCCAAGGTCGAGAGTAATCGATAACGTCTCGGTGAGTGCCGTCGCGCAACTGCATCAGCCTTGAACCCACATCACTTGCTAATCCGTACAGCGCGAAGATGCGGTCTCTGGGATCGAGACAGACGGTAGTGTGGAACTCCCACAAGTTCTCCAATAGCGTACCGCGATTCCTCCTTATGCTGTTGGCAACGCGCAGAGCCTTGAGCGCGGTCCCGCCTAGGCGTAAGTCCGCGTGCACCTGGAGCAGCGCGTCCAGGCCATCAGCGAACCACGGCCAGGAAATACTGTTTTCGCCGCAGCGCACGATCGCTTCGTGACACAGCGACGCCTCCTGTACCACCCACCGTCGCTGGAACCAGGGGTTGTGGAGCAGCTTTAGCACGGGGCCCAAGACGGGGGCCCCGAAAGTCTGGCGGAGGGCCGCGCGCACCACGTCTGCGAGCCCGCGGCGGTGCTGAGCCTGGATCCTCTGCAGCGCAACGGTCCGCAGAAACCTAAACGCCTTCCCGACGTCCGGGTCGCTGCCCCCGAGCCAGATGTGCACGACGCGCGCCTGGTGGTAGATCTCGCCCATCAGCGGCACCTGGACGCTCTTCTCGGCGTCATTGGCTTGGTGCAGGCAGATGCCGTCCAGCCACAGGCGCCAAGGCGGCTGGTCGCGGTGGCGCTTGCGCTTGCGCAGGTGCAGCAGCATGTCGTGGACGGCGCCTGTAATGGCGACGTAGCTCCGCGCGCGCCGGCAGAAGATCCGGTGGGTGAACGCGGGCTCGCCCCAGACGTACGAGACCGCGTCGTAGAACCCGGCCCCATCGCAGTTGTTGGAGGAGGAAAAGTCGTCGAACGCGTACCGGTCAAGGTGCGCGAAGTCGAACTCTAGCGGGTCTGTTATGCTGGCCGCTGGGTACAGCTGCACGATCCGGACGGTACTGGCTGAGGGGAGCGGCTCGTAGTCGTAGAGCGTGTCTTGTGACACCTCCGTGGCGTCCATTTTTAAGGGCGGCATTGAGTTCCGAACGTGCATTCATTTATTATGATGCCTAATCCATGCCAGTCACTTGGCCTCGCTTATTGAATCCCGATGAACTCTGGTGGTCCAGCAACACGCCAGGTGAGGGGGAATGCGACGAGCGAATATTGGTGTCGAAGGCGTTCATTAGATCGATAAGCTACCCAGTCTTGGCCAAGAGCTGAACACCCAGACAGAACCAATGAACCAGGTGTATAACACAACTTTTCGAAGCTTTTTTCGACCTTATCCCAGCTTTGTGTTATCACTCACCTCCGCCAAAGGTAGTCCACTTCATGGGATCACTCAAGTACCCTGTCACAGTATGTACGGTGAAGTTCGGGTTCGGGAGGTGATCAGCAAGATCTATGCTGCCCGAGAGGAGGCATTACGTACTCTCAGAAGACTCCTTCTCAGAAGTGTCGCTCTCTATTCTTGGTTGTTGGTAGCGTGATACAGTAGCTTGGTGGAAGCCTGACTCGGATCGACGGCTTTGGTGGCCAAGTACCAGTGTTCCTACATTTTCTGAAGATTGTCGATGAATATCTCATAATTGAATAGATTGCATAACATGCTAGTCCGGAATTCGTACCATGCCAGGGGTCCCACTTTTGCCTCTAAATCTTCGTGTGTTTTTGTTGGTACGAAAACTTCTTTTCCTGCATTCTCCATTGTGCGCAGCCGGATGCCTACTGTATGCGTCAGTCAATTCAGACCGTTCGGTCTTCGGAAATGATGCCACACAATGTATCTCCTGCTCATCCGTCACGGCGAGTCGGTTGACAACGTCGCTGCCCTTTAGTATGCAATTTCCGTCCCGTATTCAGTAACTCTGGCCCCCCTAACAAATTTCGCAGTGCAGGTTCTCGCGACTCACCTCTGACGAACCATGGAGTCCTCCAAGCAAGGCGACTAGGTGCCCATCTCGCGAAGCGTCGAGATTTCATAGGGCCAATCAAGAAGATATTCACGTCTAACCTTCAGAGAGCATACCGGACTGCAGAAGCCGTCGCCGATGCTCAGTCATTTACCGACACGGGCATGACCGAAGCTCAGACGCATTTGGAGGTGGTACGACTGCCAGAACTCCGGGAGAAGAACTTTGGCTCGTCTGAGGGCAAGAAGTTCGGTGCCACAACCGCTTCACAAGGTGATGCGCATTCTGACTCGGAAACCCGCGATTCGATGAAAACTCGGGTTGACCGGTTTCTTGACCTCCACCTAGCTCCGGTCATCGATGAGTACGTGGCCGAGGACGTTGCTGCCGTGATCGTCGCCCATGGAATTATCCTTGGCGTCTTATTGAGGGAGTTGCTCTCGCGGTATTCCACGAAGCAGCTAGGTTCAGCACATGGCGATATCGTCGCCGTGTGGAGCAATACCGGTGTCCTTCAGGTGAAGATTGAGCGACCAAGTGCAGAAGCTACGTCTTCGGAGCAGTCCCGCCATCGGGATGGTCTAAAGTTCACTGTCCAATTGACAAACAACCTCGATCATTTGCAAGGTTTGAAGAAGACTAGAGGAGGCATTGGTAGTGCCAAATTCGACTCCCGGCAAAGGACTATGGACTCATTCTTCATCCCCGTCTCTAAGAAGCGGAAGCTCGACGACGAGAATTGATTGGCCAAGTGGTTAGCTCAAAAGTAACCGGCGGAATTCGGCGCCACAATAACCTAGGGTGCTGGCGATGGATATATTTTCTCTGGCCTTGCCCAGTCTTCCCTGTCAGGTACTGTTCAAGTAATAGTGTTGTGGTAAGTTCCCTCATCCCAATTTCTTCTACTATCATCATGATGAAAGCACATAATTCACAGACCTGTTCTGAATTCAATGTGGAATCGCTTATGTCCAACCGCTATCTGAAAGCCATCCGTCTCAGTCTATTTTATTTGCCCAGCATTACGAAGGCCACTACTAATGTCAGCATCCTAGGTTCAACCAAGTCATGAGACTCACCATCCAGCAACTGTAGATCGTAGAACCTTTATTCAGACCGAAACTAAACTGGCTCCGTACAACCTGCGGTGCAGCGCGCCGAGAATCGCTGTCTATATCGGTGCGGGTTCTTGGACGATGGATCATGTTGACTCGGCCGAGATGCGGAGCGTCGGCCAGGCCGATCTCCCGTTCCTTTACATTCAACCAAGCTTCCCTAGCGCGCTTAGAGTAACTGCTCCATGTCCCGCCGCCTAATCTTCATCATTCAAAGTCCCTTCCCCTTCCTCCGATGGCAATATCTCAGGGAACCAGCCAAACTCCGCGAAGTCCACTGATAACTCTCCCAGCGCCCCTGTCGTCACTTCGACACCTTCAGCTTGCAGTGCAGCTGCCTGATTCCGCGCACCAGACGGCTGAGACCTTATCGACCAGTCAGCAAGAAGCCTGTGCATTTCCACGTAGCACGTAGCATGGGACGTCATACCGCGGGGATATGATGCCCTTGGAGTTGATAACCCTCTGCCAAGGCACGTTGCCGTTGTTATACCGCGCACCTGGATCTTCCGGCAAATGTTTGAGGCAGATACCCACTTGGCGGGGTCGCTGGGCTGTATGGGGGTAGCATCGGTTAGAGTTAATTGAGTCATTATCCGCAGTCTTTATTGAGAGTGGGTGCTCATACGGGTTCCCACGAGTTTTGCTATATGTCCGTAGGTGGTCACCTTTCCATAGGGGATCTCCCGCACCGCACTGTAGACGGCGTAGAAGAAGGCCTCTGCTTCATCTGATCGTGGCATTGCGTCTGGTGCATTAGGGCTGAGTCCCGGGGGAATAGAGGAATATAAAGTAGAGAATAGGTAACCATTGAGCTGAAAGTCAAAATCCTCGGGCGTCGACCTAGTAATTTGGTAAAGTTCATGCACAGGCCCATCATTTGGAGATGGGTCGTCTCTACTTTTGGTATAGTGCCTAGGAGCCCCAGAGTCATTGCATTTCTAGCGCATCCCCATAGGGCTCGTTGTAGATGTCTTCCTACAGGTATCTTGAAGGCTTCAATCCGCATGTCGGAGCTCACATCGCATAGGTACTCCCATGCCTCTTCCCATCCAACCAGGTCTCCACTTTCATTAGTGAAAGTCTATCTCGGAGCATCACCGCTGCGCTATTTCCGTCAATCGCAACCGTGACGACACATACGATGACCTAATAGCCCCATACCCCGCCTCTGTCGTGATACGTTGGGGGTCTATAAGAAAGCTGTGCCAACCTTTTCTAGCGGAGATTGTGTCACCTTCTTCACTTTAACCCGAATTCTCGACGGCCTCCAAGCAAATTGAAAAGAATAAAAATTCTTTCAACCATTCGTACGCATAGGTTTTGAAGTGGTTCGTATTCCAGTCCCCAGGCGCAGTTACTAACCATAAGTCTAGGATAAACCCCCTTGGTACGCGACAAGATGGCGCCTCCGACCCTCGGGCACGGGTCCTGGGCTGGTGAATCCAGTAAAAGTCATGGGTGACTCTATAAAAGTTCAACCTCAATTCTCATCAACAGGTAAACTATCTGTGACGAGCAATGAGCCGGTGTTCGAGCCTCTGCATCTGGTTTATCTGCCTATCCACCCAATGTCCATCCCTCTTCGAGGTGACACAGATGGAGATAGGTAGAAGACTTTAGATATCCAGCGGAGCTCGTTCTGAGATTATACGGCGTAGAACTTGATCTGGATAATACCAGCGAAAGGATCATGCTCTTACCACTTTGTCCCCTTCCCCATGAACCACAACTAACCCTACTCAGATCTCATCGATTTAACCAACTAGCACAATGGCACCCGTCGCTGTAGACGTTGTTGAGCCTACTGTCCTCCCCCACAAGGGCGGCGTCCCCCTTGGCAATGGCAAGGTCCGTACCACCGGCGACGCGCACGTCGCCGAGGGCAAGTGGAAGGAGTTCAGCTTCGAGCCGATCCGCGAGTCCCAGGTCTCTCGTGCCATGACTCGTCGCTACTTCGATGACCTCGACACCTATGCCGAGTCCGACATCGTCATCGTCGGCGCCGGCTCCTGCGGTCTCAGCACAGCTTACATGCTTGCTAAGGCCCGCCCAGACCTCAAGATCGCCATCATCGAGGCCGGAGTCGCGCCTGGTACGTGTGACCCCATCTATGACTTGCCCCGGAGTAATCTCCTGTTCTGACAAGTACCGCAGGCGGTGGTGCCTGGCTCGGCGGCCAGCTCTTCAGCGCCATGGTGATGCGCAAGCCGGCCGACAAGTTCCTGACAGACCTCGGAGTGCCGTTCGAGGACGAGGGCGCCTACGTGGTGGTCAAGCACGCGGCGCTGTTCACGTCGACACTTCTGTCCAAGGTGCTCTCGTTCCCGAACGTGAAGCTGTTCAACGCGACGTCGGTCGAGGACCTGATCACGCGGCGCGACGACTCCGCTCCCGGCGGGCTGCGCGTCGCCGGCGTCGTCACCAACTGGACCCTCGTCTCCATGCACCACGACGACCAGAGCTGCATGGACCCCAACACCATCAACGCGCCCGTCGTTATTAGTACTACGGGCCACGACGGGCCCTTCGGCGCCTTCAGCGTCAAGCGCCTCGTCAGCATGCAGGCCATCGAGAAGCTCGGCGGCATGCGCGGCCTCGACATGAACGTGGCCGAGGACGCCATCGTCAAGGGCACCCGCGAGATCGTGCCCGGCCTCATCTGTGGCGGCATGGAGCTCAGCGAGGTCGACGGCGCCAACCGTATGGGTCCCACTTTCGGGTAAGTTTACTTCCTCCTCCCAAGCGGGCTTGCGTAGTTCAAGGAGTGGATAGAGACTAACATGTTTCTTTTAGCGCCATGGCTCTGTCTGGTGTCAAGGCTGCCGAGGAAGCTCTGGCCGTCTTCGAGGAGCGCAAGAAGCAGAATGCTTATTAAGTATGAGAATGAACTATATAGTATGAGGGTCAGCATTGGTCGTGTTATCTTGTCGAGACCCAAATGGCCTGGTCACGGAACGCTCATTCATTAGCTGAGAATGTTGTGTCAAATCCTATACACATAAGAACCAGCTTGAATACATTCATTGCAATGAACTGGGTCGCGATTCCCGTTCTCCGTAAACTTGTAGAAGACTACAGCCCTGCATCGTGATATGCCTCTCTGTTTCGCCTCACTCCCAGGTGGTATTCCTCGAACATGCCATATCTCCAATTCGGACAATGCAGCCCATCGACTTGCGATTAATAGGTGTCATCCCTGGGGCGCGCGAACATCCCCCTAGCTTTCAACGGCGGATCGAACTTGCTACGCCCACTGGTCCACCACCAATTGTCCCTGAGCTCACCCGAGAACCATGCCATACACACGTAGTTGATGGGCCTCTGAGAGAGGAGACATTACACCCCTCCTCGGATAACCCGCTTTGGGAAAAGTACAGGACTGCGGCCCAATTTCCCATAACGCCCTCCACGATCCCCGCCGAGTTCGCAAGGGAGGTGGACCGCAAGTTCGTTCGCGTCGCCGACGCAATGAACAACATCACGGAAGCCCTATATCAATCTTCAGAGACGTGCCGTGCGACATTGGCCACTCGTTTCGACAACTTCGCGGACGACTTCGCCGGTCTCAAAGGTCAGGTGGACGTGTTGACGACTGCCTTGAAGAAAGGACAGAGCGTAGACGACGCGATCGAGTATCATCTTCGAGATTTCATGGGCTCGGACGATTTCAGGGACGCCGTTAAAACGGCCACGAAGGACGCATCAGATATCAGCAAGACGGCGACGGCGGTGTTCGCCGTACTAAAGGACGAAATCTCCGCTTTCGTAAAGAAGCAAGTTTCGATAGCTATAACGAAGAAGACCGCCAAAGTTGCTACGCCGAACTCGTCTGTTTCTTTGGCGGCTCCCCCGGCCGCGTTTCCAACGTCCGGGGTAACCCGTAAAGTTTCTTCGCCCGCCGCCCCTTCATCCGTAGTCTCTTTTCCGGCCCCGTCTTCCGTGGGTTAAAAGCCCAAGAGAAAGCGAGTAAGCTTTGAGGATGACAAGTCTCCAGGGCAGGGCACGACGACAACGAAGGAGGCTACGCCTACCCAGCCGGCTGCTCCCGCAGCGCCGGAGATAGGGCTGTAACGCCTTATTGGGCGACGACGAGCCAGGAAGTAGTCCCATGGTGATGGAGAAGACGAGGACGTTTCCTTTTTCTTTCGGGAGGGGGCAGATGATATGCACTTTCCTGTCTTGCTGGAGAATACCTTCCCTGCTGAGGGGATGACGTCTCGAGACGTCATGAACTGGATGTAGATAAACAAGACGCTCTCCGTCTCCAGATAGCTTCCTCTTAGACAATTAATCATACTGGGATTTGCTCTTGACCTTCTCGCCTTGTCTGATTAGCCTGAACTCGCCCCAATGCTCCGAGTCGTCGACGGGGTGGAAGGCCGCGCGAGGAAGCGCGCCGGGCCCTCGGCTTGCCTGTTGAGCATGGGGCGGCGCCGCAGCCTCCTCTAGGATCTCCCCCGCCTCTTCCGCCGGCGGTTCCGGTGGCGCGGGGCCGTTTACGGCGTCCCCGGAGAGTGCTGACGTGCAGCTGCGCCATACAACCGAGCGTCGAGAGCGGGAGGGGGCTCCGCAGCTTCTCGGCGCAGAAGTCGCCGACGGCCGGGCTGCAGCAGCAACTGGGGCCACGCGGAGAGGTCAGTGGTCCCGAGCCGCCGCAGGCTGCTGTGCGCCGCACCGCCGCGAGCGTCAGGTGGAACATCTGCGCCGCCGCGGCCCAGTCGGCCGCAAGTCCGCGACGCCCCGCGGGTCGATGGCGAGAGCGAGCGAGCGAGCGCAGGCCCCGGCACGCGCCGTGCGCGTTCAGGTTGCCCATCGGCCGCGAGGCGGTCCAGGCACTGCTTGCTCTCGCCCGCGGGCATCGGGCCGCGGGGTACGAAATGCGGGACGACTGGCATTCTCGACAAGGGGCTGTTCCCCTGTATTACTCTCGGCGGTCGGTTACCCGCGCAGGCTCTGGCCATAATAGCTGAGCCACCTCTGACTACCGAGGTATCTCCTATTGCTATTATTATCTTTGTACACTTACGGGGAATTTCTTTAGAGGAAATCGAAGAAACATAAGCGTTTAACTCTTAAGTTAGTTAGCCTAGCTATTGTTGCTCGTCGGACATGAATTATTTAATTCTTACATGTCGATTGCTCAGTATGAAGGGTGACCCAACTATCTTGTCCAGAGCCTGCCGCGCCACCCCGACCAGCACGAGCGACTCGAGCGCCGCGCCTGGGCCGCCCGGCCGCATCACGGCTGCGGATAGCTCCAGGGAGCACACCGAGAACTCCAGACTCCTGGTCTTGGGATGCAGTGCGGGCGGCGAAGGACGGCTCTCGCGATATCTTCGCTGACACATCACGGCTCGCTTGCCTCAGGGCGGCTATTTCTTGGATTGTAAGATAGTCTCCGATGTCATGCAAGAGGTCGGCTGGTTCCCGGCCGAGCGTCGCCAATTTTTGTTATCTTTACCTTGGTCGAAGCGGATGAGAATGTGGCCGTCGCTGCAATACGTGTGACTACGAAGACGGACTCGCTGCATCTCTTAGGGATCAATGAGGGAGGGGGGCAGTACATGGATCAAGAGGGGTATGAAATCCCCTGTCGCTGTTATACTATGGGGTAACTGGGCATGCGGCGATGCGGCGCAGTCGTTCTTCTGAGCCCATGCAGTTATAGCCATCGATCGAGTCATGGATACTTTGTCATTCTTCGTAAAAGATGAACGATAATAAAAGGGTTCTCGGGAATCTAAACGCTAGCGTCTTATGGTACATTCTCGAGACTCCCTTTGGGGAAGAAATACGTTCATAAAATCGGATGAGGCGGTTGAGGAAGTGACCATCTGATTGCAAGTTGAACATTTAAAGATACAGCGCTTTCGCCTGCCTTCAAGTGTGTCTCACTAGCACATATACAGTTACGCTTTCAAGTCCACCCCAGCCGTGCATGTGTATTTTACAGGGGATAGCGCAATAAGGCAACACACTCAAAACCTGGACCAACCTCCAAAGCAGCCCCGGTTAGACATCAGTACACTCAGGATCCCGACTCGTAAAAACGCGATAAATCCTCTTACTGACCGCCGGCCCGATGACGCGATCAGTAAACGCGCCGTCGCGGTTGGCGCTCTTGCGGCAGTTCTCGAGGGCCAGGGGACCCCGGGCCTCGAGCCCGCGCACGAGCTCCGGCACACTGCCGTACTCGGCGGCGACTCCGTGGGCGATGGGGGCGGTCACGCGCGTCATCTCCTGCAGCATGCGCACATATGTATCGCGGACGCCGTCGCCCGTGCGCACCTGGCCGGACTCCATGCAGAAGCCGGCGGCGGCCGTGGCGGCGTCGCGCGCGCGCCGGTACGGGATGATGCTGATGTGCCGGGTGAAGACGGCCACCCACTGCGCCGTCTCGTGCGAGAGGGACGTGTGGTGGATCAGCGCCCCGTGCTGCACCTGCAGCGAGAGCAGAGCGTCCTCGATGCTGTCCTCGTCGACGTATTCCTGGTGCTGGGCGTTGTTGCGCCGGCGGCCTGATGTTGTGGGTTCGTCGACGCCACCGGCGGTCCGCACGGCCGACTGGAATTGGCGGTTGCGCACGTTCCTGTTCTTGCGCATCCATATCGTGAGACCCTCGATTAGGTAAATGATCTTGGCGTCCGGGTGGTTCGTCTTCATCTTGAGGACGTGGGCTTCGAGGTCCTGGCCCTCGACGCCGAGTGCGAGCTTAACGAACTCGGCGGCTCCGACGATGACGAGGACGTGGTTCTCGGGCTTGATGTGCATGTCCACGGGCTCCCAGTGTCCCATCTCCTCGTTATATCTGCAGGTGACCTTCCGCCTCCACTTGACGACGTTGTCCACCCTGCTGCTCCAGGTTTCGTGCTGGACGTCCATGTCCTTGAGCAATTCCTGGATCTGCGCCTTGAGTCCCGGCTCCAGCGACGAGGGCAAGTCTACTATCATCTCGGGTGTGGAAACCTTCTTGTCGGTTCGTACCTTGTTGACTTCTTCGAGCGCCCTTTTCTTGATGTTGTCGAGGGCTCGCTGCGCCTTCTCCTGCTCCTTTTGAACTCGCTTGCGCTCTTTCTCGCCCTCTCTCTGCTCGGTCCTCTGCTTCTTCTGGACCTCCTTTTCTTCGGCGCTCTTCTTTGCAGGTTTGCCCGTGCTTTTGGATCTATTCCGAGGAGATGCGCTGTAGGAACGCTTGGTGTTTTTGATCTTTGAAAAATCGATGTCTGCCAGATCCGGAAACTCATCGGAGTCCGAGCCGGCTAGGTCGTCAAGATCGATGAAATCCCTGTTTCGGGGTTTTGGCCGCGGTGGTGAGCTCGGGAAGACGTAGTCACCTCCACCCATCTCTGGCATTGAACTGGAGATCGGATCCCACGCAGCCTGCTTCTTGGCGGGTTTCTTTTGCGGCTGTTCCGCGATGTCGAAGGGGTCGCTGGACAAGTCTATAAAATCCGTCTTTTTCTGTGACTTGTTTCCAGTATTTCGCGTCAAAAGTGAGTCATCTGGCCTGGTTGACGACTTTCCGGCTACGTCCCGACTTGTTGTCTGCTTGACTGTAGGACTCCTTGGCGGCGAGCTTACAAACAAATCGCTAGACGCATCAGGCGATCGAGCGCTATCCGCAGGCTTAGGTTCAGTTTGCTTCCCCCGGGAACCGCCGACAACATCCGACCAGTCATTATTCGCCTTTCCCAAACCACCAGGAACAGAAGCGTTTTGAGGAGAACTACTGTGTTCTATCGGGTCCGCCAGGGAATTCCATCTCTTCATCCCAGCCGGCTGAAGCGGCCGACGGTCCTTCGTCGTGACCGCAGCTGACGCCGTCCTCTTAAAGGAACCACCACAACTGCTCTTCTTTCTCCGGGGGGATGAAGGAGAGACCTGGGGCTTCTTAGAGACGAACGGGGCATCGAGGTCGCCGGTGATGTCGAAGTCGTCCGATAGAAACAGAAAGTCATCGTCCTGACGGTGGTGTCCGCTGCTTGTCCGTTTGGAACCTGGCGCCACACGAGCGTCTGTCATCGGTCCTGCATCCTGTATATTCGACCGCGTTGGCGATTCCCCAGTCAGATCGAGGACGTCGTAGTCGTGCGCTTTGGACGGCGCTGGGTTTATTCGTGGCGGGGTCGCAGCGTGTTTGGGGGGCGCAGGATGACGAGGCGGTGGAGACGGGCCGGATGAGCTTGACAGTAGATCAATGACTTCGACGGGCATTTTGAGAGCGTTTTATTGGTAATTCCAGGTTAAGGTGCGTAAATGGATCACGGCGCCTTCAATGACGACATAGGTTGGTTTCCGGCTCTATGGATGACAGCAACTGTCAAAACAATGCTCTGTATCTCGAGGTAACCAAGACGCGCCGAATTTTCAATGATGACGCGACATGGCCGGTGCAGCAGGCGCGCATTACACGCGTCTCACGTGATGTGCAGTCAATTCCCCATTAAGTAGCCCCCCTGATATCTCCACTCGCATTCCCTCTGTATAAGTACCCATATAGATCGCTGCGAATATACGATTGCTGGTGAATTTCTCGACAGTGGTCATACAATGGGCTATTTTTTGATTCGTGCCTATCAATCCTCTGCAGATATATAAGGTCAACTAACTTACTACTAATCCCAGACCTTTAATGCCTATATCTCTCTTGAACTAATGCAAGTCCATCGCATGTGCACGATATTCTAGCTATATTTATCCTGTAACTTATGACATCCGCTCTTATGCATGTCCGAATTGCCGCGCTTGTATCATAGCCCTTCGGAGTCACTCTCGAGTAAAGCATGTGGGTGTTAGTGGACAAACCCCGAATAGTAACCAAGCAGTCCCACGAAGGAGTAGGTACAACACAATTAGCCCAACGTTCGCGGATTCAGGTATGGCCAATCAATCCAGGTAGTAGATCTACCGGCCTCGGGCTTGTCTACTTTCTTCCTCCCCATGAAGAGTAAGCCACGTAAAGCCATCTGTCAACTACCGCTAGATATCAGATCATTGGCCCAAAATCAGAAACGGGAGCGGAGTGACAAGGCGGCGAGATCATGGCAAGAAGCGGGGACTGTTCGTGTGAGGCCCGCCATGATCTGATCCAGCTAGCATACACGCAACAATCACGGGGCCTGGCGGCACATATGAGTTTCCTCTTCGAGTTCGGCCCTGTGATTTTTTGACGCTAGCTTCGTGAATATAGGCGGTTTTGTGGTCACCTTCTGGATTTCACGCATGCGAAATGGACGAATGCTCTGGTGCTTCCAGCATCAAGACCGCTCGCCATGGCCAACGGATTTCTAATCCCATATCTGTGGCAGTCCGAGAACCTTTGTTTCTGTCTTAGTATACTCATCCCACGTGGTGATACTGTGGACAGCGTGGGTCAGCGGTCCAGACCCTTGCAATTGCATGTAGTTCTGGGAACGGGCAAGCCTCTGACGAACGTCTCGACGACTGTCTCCATGCAATGTGCTTGATGCGTGTGACGCAAACAACCGTCCAATCATATGCGGCTAGGATTCAGCGAAACAAAGTTTGCGAACTTAAGAAGAGAGATCTTGGTTTCAGGGCACGCGGCCGGGCCTGCTCGCTCTTGAAGGAATGGATGCGGTTGGTATCATACGCCAATGCGCGGGTACTCTTGTTGGGAGTCTGGGGATAACGGTGGCCAAGAAGGTAAATACCTGAGGGCATGGTTCGGGGTAGGTGTCTGAACCGGATTACTGTATGAAAGGGCTAGGGGATCGGTACAGCAGGCGCGGAGGCGCTGTCTCTGTTCTCAACCGTTCTCAGCGCTTCGGTAGTCGGTATGGTGTATTGTATCTTCACGACCACTTTCGCGCGGAGTAAGGATGGTCCTTGGAACCAGACGCGGCAGGGCGTGCTATGCAGCGATGGTAGCAGAGTGTGGGGTGCAGGAGCCGTGACGATCAGGAACGGCATAGACTAGTGGGTAAATCTCCGACGTCAAGAGGGCAAGCTCCGCATTGGGAAAGCTCCGCCAATGCAGCCTGGAGATGCTCCCTGCAATATCGCGCCTGCGTCCTTCGTCGATGCGGATAAGGGAAAATGGTAGACTATGCCGCCCGCACCGTTGTAGCCTGAACAAGCGCGGCGGCAGTCGATTGACTCTGAATCTGATGCGGTCCGTTTTGCAAGTAGAGGGCCCGTGGCGATCTGCATTTCCCGTTATTTTGCGGTGCGCAAGAAGTTAAGACTAGAGAGGCTTCACCACAGCAACTTGTTTGGAGTACAAGAAGCGTCCAGCACGTGCTGTTCGTACCATCCAAGCCTCAACCCGTGCCTGTAGCTCAAACAGGCGGGCCCGATCTGTCAGCCTTCACCGCTGATTCCCCCGCATGGCGTGTGCGTCCAGATGGATCCACGATATGTCGGATTATGCAGCACACCCAATTCCGTAGTCGAGATGCCCCATGGGGCTCGTTTTGGTAACTCCGTGGTGACACCATTTGTTCGAGAAAGTGAACTGAGTGCTGCTTGCAGGTTTTGTTGGCTGTCTCGGTCACCTCCAAAGGCTTGCTTCCGAAAGGCACGGATCACCTTGCAGTCCATGGTCCCTGTCATACGAAGAATAGCCTTGAGGAGGTTGATGAGTAGTCTTGAGGTCGTATAGTGAGAGTCAGGGGATTTTCTGTAAAACAAGGCCTTTCAACGTATTACATAATATACTGGAGAAGGAGGCTAACCACTCCGGGGAGGATGAAACAGCCGCCTCTACCGCGTATTTCGTGCCCCTCGATCGCGCCGGCCACCTTGACGGCCTTAGATGGTAACTAGGGCTGGCAGACATATACACGAACACTATTACCATACATGTACTGCCTGTACCACTGAAGCTTGAGCGTTCAGACCCCTTATTATTGAGGGCAGCGGATTGTACTTCGTCAGATAGGTGCTTGAGGTCCTGGCGCTGCGCATTCAAGAGCATCGTGTGTAGAGTAACAGTTCATGGGGTCGTTCAACGGGGCGGCTGGTATGTGGGCCCAATGTTGTCGCGATGTCGGCCCGCTTGGGATACCACAGGGATTACTGAGCAGGTCCAAATAAGCACGTGGAGGCTTTGCGCTGTTTCAGATATTACCTGGAGTCGGTGATTATGCTCTCCACGGCCCAGCATCTCTTTGCATCTACAGAACGACACCTGAGACGCTCCAACGATCGGCAAGGTAAGGGTCTGGGCCTGGGCGTATGGTTGGTTTCCGAAAAAGCGATCCCACCGGATGGCGGACCAGGTGCCAGGTATATCGAGTTACATTCGCGCGTGCAACAGGAATGATTCACAAGGTAGCGACGACGTTGAGTGAAGTGACAATGCAATGCTTCTACTCCTGATCAAGAACCTGCGAGGTGGGCTGCTGAGGATGTGTTCTGACGTGCATGCAGAAGCACCAGATAGGAGATGCATCTGTAGGTTCTCGGTCACATACCTCACATGCAGATAGCCAATAAGCTATCGTTCTGGGTTCCCTTTTCGTCCGAACATTTGATCTCAGGCAGGGGGTTAATCATATCCATCTATTTCCACTCGGAGACAAAGACTCGAAACATCTAAACGTTACGCAATGCGGCTGCTCAGCTCGAGATCTCACATCTCACATCTCAAAAGGGGCACACCGGATGTGGCCGGGTATGGTCCGAAAGACGCGCGAGTGGCTTGCGCGGATCCTTTTATCGAAATACCCTTTTCCACCTTCCCCGGTGCGGTTGGAGCGAACGGGGTCCCCTCTGAGCGCCAATGCCACAATGCGAACCGACAGGGAGATTCCACGTATGGGCCGAATCTAGCCAAGCCGCTTGAAACGAAACTCTGCCCGCTGATTATTGGACAGACGTATCAGAATTCTGCTCGTGCTCTCCCCTTCTGGTGGTGTCAGGGGTAACGGATGGTGCAAGAGGTTGTTTTAGTGTCAAGAGACAAAAGGCTCGAGCTCCCCCAATTTTCTTCCCCGAGCCGCTGGGACCAAGGAATTAAAAAGCCTAAAATGGACATGTCACCAGGGGTGGCGACCAACCGGTTACCTGGAAAGACAAGGAATAAAGGGGACCGTGCACGATTCAATGTCCAACGAAATTCAACACAAAAAGGAGCAATCAAGGACGGCAACTAGACGCAGGTTGCATCTTTTTGCGATATTGCTTCTACTATGCTGCTCTGCAATCTGTCCCTTTCCGGTTCTTCCTTGAGACGACCCTCCACCTCCTTGACGCCTGTCAAATGCAACTTAATACTGACCACCACGGAGCATGATTCTATCTACCCTAGAGCAGGTAGATGTACTCGCTGGGATGGAGCAGTTAGACGGAGCAAGAGGCTCTCAACACGACATTACCTTCCTCTCTCGTAAAACGCATCGGCAGCTCTGTAAACGAAAGGGGAAATCTCAGTGACCAATGATTAGGCACTTACACAGATCTCCAGTCTGTCGGCCAACTGCTGCCGAATCTTGCGGTTGGCGTCTTACTCTAATGCTGTGGCAGGACCAGGGGCATCTGGGGTCGGATTCCTCTCTGCAGATGCTGTGCTCACAACCAATCTCCACTAGACCTAGAGGGAAGAATGCATTTGCAGTGAAATAATGAACGATCTTGTACAATCGAATGATGTTGATATACTCTCAAGTTTCTCATGCCTACACTCACTCATACATCTAAAGAGTTAATCCGTCATACAGGTAGCTTTCCGTAACGGGAGGCTCAAAAGTGGTCCGTGCTCAGACGCGTCGGGTTTCTTTTTGCAATTTCAGAGTCGGCTTGACCCCCACTCACCCAAGACCCCCATAACCTACATTATGCGCTCATCCACCTAACGCGGCCTCCGATTCGCTGCTCTTGGATCTGCTAAGTCCATGCGAGTGCGAAACACATTAGACCTACATAATACATACAAGTGCTCTGTAAGGAGCGGGAGTGAAGGCCTTCCCCGGGTGGGAGTGATTTGCAAAGGCTTCTGCAGGCACGATCCGGACAATCAGTCCACGCTAAAGTAACGCTAAAGTACTGTACGTAGCTCGGGGTACATGCAGCGCGCAAGCCATGGGGATCTCGGCTCATGTTTGATAACTCTTCTTTCTTGCTGGAGGGGCTCGTTAATACCACCTTGCAAGGATTAGCCCTTAACTGGCGCCGTGTGCCTTTTCCCCTTTTTACGTCAAATACCATACGGTACATACCTGACCTAACAAGCCTAACCTGATAAACGCGTCCCTAACGTTATCTACATGGCCGATATGCCCGCTTAACTACATATAGATACATCAATAGGAAGCTAATGCTGATTAAACACCCCCCCAAACTTCTCATTCGTACGGTACTGTACCCCCTCCCAAGGTTTTTTTTTTTATCGGTCGAGTTATTGGCCACCAGTTCGACCACCGGCCACCGACCGCTGATGACCATACGCGCTCTCATCGCATCTTATTCCGTCTCATCCCATTCCCATCCCTTCCCCATCCTAGGATCCTAAGGGGGCATGAGTATCTGTACAGTAACAACCTACTCCTGACTTCTGCATGTCCGTTAAGTATACGCGACAGACCGGAAGACCAGTAGGAACCCCAGCGCTGAGAGTACACTGTACTTCATCCATTCATTCACTCCAGTCCTCATTCGTCTATATTCTTCGTCTTCCCCTTTCTGATTCCCCGACATCGAAAAGTGCCGCTAAATCCAGTTTCCGCAACATATGACGCTCGATATTCCCGAGCAGTCTTTCACACGGTTGAAGAGCAAGTAACAGCGGTGGCTTACCATCGCCTCCGCGTGGTCGACACTGGCCTTCCTGCTTTTGGTTTGTTTTGCATTCCTGACGTTCGCTTGGGTCTTTTCGGTAACCACCCGCTCTCCGCTCCAGGCCCAGCAGCCGACGTCTCAGTCCAGCCTTGAGCCACGAGTCAGAACGCTTAATTACCTACCCCAGCCGTCTCTAATTTCGTCACGCTTCCGAGGTTAATCTATCGTTTTGCTGTGTGGTCACCCCGGCCTGGCCAATATTCGGCGCACAAGAACTCGGTCTTTGCCATTATGGCATCGTCACCCCCTGGATCGCCATCGCCCGCCATGCCGTCCCGACCGATGAGCGGCTTGATGAAGCCTTTGACGAGGAGCAGTAGTCGTATGAGCAGCCACAGCAAGACTGGCGGTGGGAGCAGGGCGTCGGACGAAGAAGCACGCACCGCTGTCAAAGTCGGTATGTTATTTGCGTAGGAGAGTGCGGTCGGCAAAAGCCCGTTCTGATGTATAATAAAATACCTTGAGGATGGTAGGCTGACGCGCAATAGCTGTTCGAGTGCGGCCGCCGTTAAAGCCGAGTGATCCCGGCTATGATCTTATACCTCAGAGATTTCAGCGGTCTATGGTACAGACAACATCCAATACGAATATATCCATAGATTCCCCTCAAGGGAAGAAGATTTTCGTATTTGACCGCGTCTTCGGTCCTGAAGTGGACCAGGAAGGCGTCTGGGAATACCTGAGCGAGAGCATCAACGCGTTTCTGCAAGGCTACAATGTCTCCCTGTTGGCTTACGGCCAGTCGGGTGCCGGCAAGTCTTACACCATGGGCACGGCAGGCCCGTCAGAACAGCCTGACCCCGAAGCAATGGGTATGTAGCCGCCCCATGGTTTTAATGCCTACACAATGACTTGGCTTTTGCCCCCCTAGCTGCAAAGGTTTATTCACATGGTACTAACTCTCTAGGTGTTATTCCCCGTGCCGCAACCGCACTGTTTGAGAAGCTAGACGGATCTTCGCGGGCTTCCAATCGTAACTCGATGTCCCAGTTACGATCACCTGCTCGATACTCGATGCAGCCCCCACCGAAGGCCGACAAGAACTGGCAACTGAAGGCGACGTACGTCGAGATTTACAACGAGCAGCTACGAGACTTACTACTGCCCGATCATGTCCAGCAGCACGAGAGGACACCCGTCACGATTCGTGAGGACCAGAAAGGCAACATTATTCTTACCGGCCTCCGACAGCTGGAGATCAACTCCGTGGAGGACTTGATGAACGCGCTGGCTTTTGGTTCTTCGATTCGACAAACAGATGCCACGGCGATCAACGCCAAGTCTTCACGCTCGCACGCCGTCTTTAGTCTAAATCTCGTACAGCGCAAGTCTAAGTCTATACCGCCTCAGGGGGTAGAGAAGCGATTTTCGGTACCTTTAGAATCCATGACGGGCACCGAGACCTGGGTCACCACGGACAGCAAGTTGCATTTTGTGGATTTGGCTGGCAGCGAACGCTTGAAAAATACCGGGGCGCAAGGAGAAAGGGCAAGAGAGGGTATTTCGATTAATGCTGGTCTTGCCGCCCTCGGCAAGGTTATCTCCCAGCTCTCGTCGCGTAGCGCCGGCTCCCACGTTTCCTACCGGGATTCGAGGTTGACCCGACTTCTTCAGGATTCTCTCGGCGGCAATGCTATAACGTACATGGTCGCCTGTGTGACGCCTGCAGAATTCCATCTCAGCGAAACGTTGAACACGGTCCAATATGCACAGAGGGCCCGCGCGATCCAGAGTAAGCCGAGAATCCAGCAAACGGAAGAAGGTGACAAACAAGCGATTATCGACCGCTTGAAGGCAGAAGTAGCTTTCCTCCGCGAGCAGATTAGGAATACAGAGCGAGGGGGCGGCGAGCGGCGAAATCTTCCCGCGACTGAAAGATCCGAGCGACAGAACGAGCGGGAAAGCGAACTGCAGGACCAGCTACTGGACGTCCAGGAGAATTACAGAACGCTCAGTGAACGTCATGCGAAGCTTATTGCTGAGATGGCCAAAGCTAGGGATCAAGAGGCCGCCGCCAATCACGATCTTGAAGACAACCTGGCCACTGAGCGTATCAACCGGTCGAACTCCTTCGCCCAGGCTGTCGAACAGGTTATTTTGGAGTACGAGAAGACGATACAGTCTCTCGAGCAGTCGCTTTCTAGTACGCGGGCGACTCTCTCCAACACGGAGACGAACCTACTGGAGAAGGAGACCAGATGCGCTTACGTCGAGACCATCAACACCCAGCTCCAAGCTCGTCTCCACAAGTTGATGGATCGCGAAGCTAACACCGAAAGCTATCTACATGATCTGGAGGCTAAGCTCGATGGCCACACCTCGGGCGAAGAGAAGAATGCCGCGATTATCGTAGAGCTCAGGAAGGAGATCGCTCGCATCCGAGAAAACGAGGCTGCGGGCGAAGATTACATCTCCACCTTGGAAGAGCGGCTTGCCGAGGCTGACCAGGATGCCGAGTTGATGCAACGAGAGATCGATCGCCTAGAACAGGTCATCGAACGCCAGCGGAGCCTTGGTAAGCTCGACAACCTCCTGCACGAGCTCGACCATATGCCGCAAGACGATGAGCCGTCTGAGCCGGAAGCCGAAACGGTCAACGGCGGGGGACGTCATCAACGCACGTTTTCCGAGCGCTCAGCCAGAAGCCATGCCAGCCGCCACAGTCAAGGCGTTTGCGCCATCATGCCTGAACTCAAAGAAGGCACCGAAGAGGATAGCGGCTCACAGGTACATACCGAAGAAGCTACAGCCGAGGACGACGTATCCGAGACGCAGAAGGATACCGCCCGGACGGTATCAGAGATGGAAGAGCCGCAAAGCCCCGCGCAATCCAAATTCGTTGCCGATAAGCTCGAGGATGTCACCCAGGAGCTGGTTGACCTCAGAGTGGAGCACGAGAACACACTTACCGAGTTCGACCTCCTACACGCCAAATATGAAGAAGCACTACGGACTCTCGCAGAGTTGCAGGATCAAGTCGATGAGGCCCGGCACCCAAGACAACAGAGACAGTCCGTTGTCTCAGTCGCCTCGCCAGAACACACAAGACCGATGTCTTTTTTATCCGACGGCCAGCTGAGCGACATCAAAGATGGAACGCATTTGTCATCGCAATCGCTCTCATCGGAGTTGTCCTCAGCTATGGAATCCCAATCTACTACAGACACGCCTACGACTGAGACACCAAGGGCGTCAGAGCCGAGGGATGATCCGATGGAAGACGCTGCCAGGATGGATGTCCTGGTGGCCGAGCTGGGCAAGCTCAAGGTTCTGGCCAATGACAAAGAAGCTGCCGAAAAGGAGCTTGCTGATAAGTACGCCCAGCTCGAGGAAAAGCATCAGGAAACCCTAGACATGGTGGAGGAGCTCAAGACCGAAGTGATGAAGGCCAAGCAACAAGAACCGGCTTCGCCGCGGACTTCGGGGCCGGTCATCCGCCGTAAGTCTAGTCAGAACGTCATGATCATCGACAGGGCCCATCGGTCCTTTGCGGCCCTCCGTAACATCGCCACCGATTACTTTGAGCATCAGCCCGATGTGATGCAGAACTTCGAGATCAACTTGAACGCGGCCATGCACGAACTACATGCTAGATCAGAACGCATCCAGGAGCTCGAGGCGGACGTTGCTAATGCCAGGAAAGAGATGGAAACGAAGATGACCATTATCTCCGGTTTGACCCGTGAACGGAGCAGTTTGAAATCTAGCCCCATGGATATGTCCATGGTAGCGACATTGCGCGACCAGCTCGAGCAGAAGGAGAGACAACTACAAGAAATGCACGAAGCTCATGCTGCTCGAGAGAACGAGCTGAAAGCCGAACTGGAAGCTCTGCGCGCATCTGTCAACGATGCAGCCGAGGCCCGGTCAATGTCGAACGGAGTCCCCCCAAATGACGACGGTCAGCAGGACGACCTCCGTGCCGCACATGAAAAGAAGATTGCCGCCCTCGAGTGCGAACTGAGCACCTGGGAGAGCAGGCATCAGAGTACCCTGGAAGCTATGCAGGAAACTGAACGACAGATGAAGCAGACCATCACTGAGTTGGAAGCCGAGGTCGCCTCCGTCAACGCCAAATTTGGCGAGGCGCAGGCCAACGCAAAAGACGAAGCAGAGGTCAGAGAAGTGGCGTCCAAGCACCAGAGTCTGATCACATCACTGCGCACCGAGATCGACGAATACAGAGCCGTTATCGACAGCAACGCGTTGAGAGTTGCTGAGTTGGAGCAATCACATGCCGCGACTAAGCAGCAGCTCGACGAGGCGTCTAAGGCTCGAGATGATGCATTGGCTGACTTAACCAGCCAGAAAGAACTGATTGACAGACTTGAGCACCAACTGGCTGAGCACGAGGAAGCTCTGGCCGCGCACAAGGAAAGCTTGAACCAGCTTCGGAGCGCTCACGCCCAGGAGATTGACGAGCTTAAGGTCAACTCCAAGCAGGAACTCGAGTCGCAACTTGCCTTGCTGATGTCCGAAAATGCTGAGAACATCAAGACGCTCGAAAGTGAGCTGGCAGAGGCGCGCGAAGACCTGACGAGGATCGCTAGACAGGTTGCGTACGTTCTCGGCATTGATATGGACGTAAACAACCTTTCGGAGCACATAGAATATCTACAAGCGGATCGGAACGCCCTAACTGCGGAACTCAGGAGGAGCGAGGAGCTGGAGGGCCAGATTGACGAGCTCTCGATGATTAACGATACCGTCATGCGTGACCTAGAAGCCGTCAAATCCACGCTGAATGAGATGCTCCTGGTCGATGGCGAGCCCCCAAAGAAGTCTTACCCGGCAATCCAGGACCAGCTAGCCGCGATTAAGAAGAGGATGACTGACCTCGAGAACAAGAACAAGAAGCATTCTCGGCTCGTCGAGGAGCTGGAGGACCAGCTTCAGAGCAACTATGACCAGGCACAACTCACGAACAACCGGCTGTCTACGCTCCAATCGGAGCGCAACCAGCAGCTGGAAGAAGCCATTGCGGCGAAACTCAAGTTGCAAGCCGAGCTCGAGTCGACTCGCGAGCAAGTAGCCGCCCTTCAGGTAAGGCGATGAATTCTGACAGCATGTAACTACACCCAACTAACATAACCTAGGCTCGCGTTGAAGAAGCCGAAGCGTTCAAGCGCGATAACCCGTCGACTTCGCATGTCCGCAAGACAGGTTCAGTGACTTCCCTGCCATCCCCCCCTCCGGTTATACCTCTCCCGCCGCTACCATCTGGGACCACCTCGCCTACCCTAGGTAAACCCGCATCGCCCTCCGGCAACAGGCCTGGCAGCAACGAGATGGCTCTGTCGCAAATCCGAGAAGACCAGGAGGCTCGAATTAACAGCATCGACAAGGCCCTGAAGGCGGAAAGACAGCTCACTTCTACCTTGGAAGAGGCCCTTACGGAGCTGGAACACAACTCCAACAAGGTCAAGGCCGACTGCGACGCGTGGCGCAAGCGCGCCGCCGAACTGGAGACGGAACTGAAGGAGCTTAAGGAGAAGCCGCAGCAAGACAGCAGATGGCGGGATAGCCTCCAGCAGATCGAAGAAGAGCGTAAGAAGCGCGAAGCCGCCGAGAGGGCCCATGCCCACCTAGAACGGAGCATGAAGGCCATCGACGGCAAGAAGAAGAAGAAGGGCAGCCTCAACTGCTTTTAGTCGCGTGGTTGGAGCCGAGCGCCAAAGGCGACTCTCCTGCTTGTTCTTGCCTTTCGACTGGCTCTTCTCCTCCGCCCACTGCCTTCGCACCATACGGTATCCTTAGGTTTATGCCTCGCGCTGCTGATCAAACAGGCGGCACGCATCTGGCCATGAGTTTAAAAAGCGCCCTAGTCTTTTCAATGTCTCATCCACCGGGACATACCCGGTTCTCTAACGGTATTCGCATTGACGGCCCCGATCCCTTCACCTTTCCTATTTCTCAAACGTCTCCTGTAGGCCGTGTGCCGCGGGGGTCTCTCATGAACGACCTGGACGGGCTACGAAATGAACACGCTGACGGGATTTGCCGCATGAAACGATACCCTGGACTCGTCCCGCGAGCACTCCATAATCTGTTCCTCATGTTTCTACTTATCACCCTAATTTGATTCTTGATACAGCGGCGACGGAGGTGACTCCTACGTCCCGAACCCTAAGTCTGAATTCTACTACTATAAGATACCATGGTGCTATTACGAGTTTCGCTTTTAATCCTTTCCCAGCACTTTTATGACGAGGAACGCTTTCTTCAGATGCGAAGAATTTGGGCACGATATGTCTATTCTCGTTCACACAAGAAAATTGTACGAAGAGGGTAATGTCGCGCGGGCTGTCTGGGAGTTGCAATTTCTCTTGATAAACCTGATGTATCACGCAAGTTGGGGGAGTCGAGCCTTTACGCTCGTTGCACGCGAGGGAGGTGAGGAGTCGTGTGCATGACAAACTATTGCAGTTGTGTATCCGATTTTACTGTGTCTGTCTAGATGGCGGCTGATGAAAATTGCGTGATTGCCATATACCTGTCCGCTTGTCTTATAGTTGTTCATGAACGTAGAATGCCCCTTTTTCTACGTGTAACGCTTCGGGTCCGCTGCTCATGCTTCGAAGTATGATCATCGTGATTGACAGCCTGTTGCGGGCGTGTTTGTGTGCTTCCAGTTCGTCTCGTTAATAGCAGCTAAAGACAACACATCTGTTGTTACACTTGTCAGACACGTGCAGAATGGTCTCTTTTGGAGGACGACCCTTTTCAATGGCCGCCACTATTTGCCTGATCGGTTACGCATTGTCGTGGTAATGATGAATAGGGTTGAATTAGGAATCGGGTTGCTAGGAGATCACTACCCCCTCCAGGACTTTAGGTTACAACTGCCATATCAACTATTGTGAATTTATCTCATCTCATTAAAGCCTTGCGGATAGTTATACCTCGCAACTGCACACTTCAATAACTATTGGTATTACAAGACGAAACTCAAGCGACACGTGACTTAGCAAGGATGGCCACTTTTACGGCCTCTTCGCTCCCCGGCTCAATCTCGGCTGAGCTATTCATCCGCCACGCTCAGCTCCCCATCAACCTGCATTAGCTGAAAACTTATTTAAGCTGGAGGAAAAAGCGGCTAAGAGCTATGCTTATCAAAATAATATAAATTGTTCTGCACAGAATACGCAATACGGACCTATTAGGTCAGGTTGGCCGAGTGGTTAAGGCGGTAGATTTAAGTTAATTTCTTGAACTCTACTGACGAGAGTCTCATGGGTTCGATTCCCATACCTGACAAGTTTTTTAATTTATTAATTAAGTAGAACCATTTCGTATTAATGCAAATAATCTATTTGATACGTTATAATAGCAAATATATTAACTTGTATATATAGCATATAACTAGTTGTATTTTTTTAAATATATATTTATTTATTAATTAAATATAGAAAATTAAAAAACTTCCGATTATTAGTTAAAGAAATAAATCTATAACGTCTCACACCACCTCGCGGTACATACCACCTCGCGGTACACTTTTTAACACCTCATAATAATTAATCCAAATAACTCAACTATAACATATCTAATTAATTCAAATCAACTGTATTCTCTTTCGTTAATAGCATTTACAGCTTTTCAATAAATGTACGTATTATATTAAGGCTTGTTGCGGACGTTATATTGCTATTCTTTCCTTCCAATTTCTATGCAACCGATTACCTTCTTACGCGTTTACGTTAATATTACCCTTATTTCGTACGAATTAAAACCGACCGATAAATAAAACTATTATTAACCGAATCCTTTATTTAGATACGCGATTATTACTTATCCGGATATAATACGTAGAAGATATTCGCAAAATACGTCGTGTTCGAATAGTATAAAGCTTTGTTGTAGGGTACGTGGCAAGGCTATAAGGCAAGGCTGTAGGGCTTGTTATGGGGCACGTTCCAGGGCGCGTCGTAAGGCGTGTCGCGGTATTGCAGGATTTGTCGGAGCAACAATTCGGTTATACGTATTTGAAATTATTAAAATGAACGTTTCCAATAAAAAAGAACATTTACTTTATAGGATAAACAAGTTTTTTTAATCGGCAGGAAAGGTGGTGGTAGGTAATTGCTGTTGGTCGCTGTTGGAAGTAGCTGTTGCAAGACGCCTAAAAGGAAGAAATAGCAATAGGGCGTTCGTAACAAGCTTTGATATAATGCGTGCACTTATTGGAAAGCTGTAAATGCTGTTAGCGAAAGAGAATACGGTTAATTTAAATTAATTGGATATGTTGTGGTTGAGTTATTTGGATTAATTGTTGCGAGGTGCCAAAAAGTGTACCGCGAGGTGGTATGTACCGCGAGGTGATGTAAGACGTTAGAAGTAAAACTATTACATATAAAGCTTTAAGTTACAAAACTAGTTTTTTTATAAAAAAGAAATCTCTATTTTATATATAACTAAATAAAAGCTGTAAAAGAATATTAAGTTAATAAGTTTGAATATAATAACTTTTTTCTTTTTTTATAATGCCGGCCTGGTATTATATATTATAAATAATATTATAATAACGTAATACATAATCAAACCGTCGATATAAATAAACTGCTTGTTTTGTTTTAGCATTTTAACCATCCAAGTTTAATTCTTTATTTCTTAATACCAATAATATAAAACGGTTTACAAAAAAATCGAAAATGAACTTAGTTATTCAAATTAAAAAAAGAAGCCAAAACTTAGTTATAAACGTTTTTATGTAATATATAACGTTTTCGAAATTACTTTAAGAAACCGATATAACGGTTCCGTTTTCCAAGCCGACATAATTTCTAATATGCGATAATTAACGCCGATCAAAAAGAAATCGAGTATCGAAAAAATCCTTAACTTAGATACGCGGACGTTTCCTGTCTAGTTTTAAAATATTGAAAATATGGCAAATTTGTTGCTGGCTTACTACGTTAAAAAAACGCGTTGGAGTTAATTAGGCGTCGAATTTCGTTCGATGGTAAAAAAAGTTTAAAATGCGTTTAAATCGAAAAATTAATTATTAAAAAGTATTACGCGAAAAATTAAAAGCATTTTGCAAATGGTTTAAGTTTATTCGAGTTATAATTATAAAATACGATATCGTAAAAATATTATTTATATTTTCGATAAAAATATTTTAATATATTCTTAATAATAAATTTATAACGCAATCCGTATTAAATAGTATTAAAACCATGGTAGAGTTTATTAATAAGGTTATGCCTAGCGAAAATAAACTTCTAAAAAGATATACGTAATATGGATTAACTAATTATCCGAGACCGGACCTAAGTTTTTGCACCTTGCCCTATTTCACTATTTGCCAAGATTTAATATTTAGGTTAAGTAATATTTCCGACTATTTTTTGATAAGGAAATTCTTTTTATAATTAAGCGATTTTTATCGTTAAATATAAATTTTAAACTATTACTTTTCGCTATTACCGCGATTATTAAGTAAGGTAATCCTTTATTATAACGTACCACATAAGCGAGTAGGATACATAAGCGAATCGGATGCTTTTTAGCATTTCGTAATAATAAATCCAAATAAAATAACAATTACGCGATAAATCAATTCAAATTAATTGGATTTTTCGTCGCTAAATGTATTTACAGTTTTTTTACAAGTACGCGTATTATGTCCGGGCTTACCGTAAACGCTATATTTCCGTTTTTTCGTTTTAATGTTTTTGTGACGATTACTTTTAGCAGTTGTTAATTGCGTTTTTTTATTACCTTTTTGTTAGCAGTCACAGTGATCAAATGCAGGAAGCTGGCGAGTTCTATATGCGATGGTTTTTTATCTGCTTTGATGGACAAATTTAGTCTGTGGGCAATCGCCTTAAGTATATGATTGGGCGGTTAATGGATAGGCGGTGGATAAGGTATGTTGTAGGTTGTATCCTGCAGCCCTATACCGATAAAGCCTTCCAGCCTGCAACACCTAAAAGTACCAAATGCCGATACGCCTTTTTGCGTTAAGTAATTTTGCCCTGAAGTCCAAAAACAAATTAATCTGTATAGGAATTAAACTTTAATCTCTGTATTTATCTTGATGGTGTATTAACTGTTATACTAACCAAACTTTAACTTTTTTCATATATTCTTTCGAATCCTAAGTTTTGTATAAACCTTTCGAAATCCGTTTTGTTAAATGGCTTCGTAAGTTTATTAACTGGGTTGTCCTTACCTTTTACGTATTAAAAGTTGATATTACCGTCCCGTACTTTTTAACGGACGTAATAGTATTCCATTTTGATATAACGCGTTCTTTGCGACATCTAGGTCTTTATTACTTATTTAAGTATTTTTATATTGTCCTTTAAAATAAAAACGGGGCCTTCCGGTATAAGCCTTAGTTTTGTTAGGAAATTCCTAATCTCTGCTGCCTTTATGGTAGCTGTACCGGCTTTAACGTATTCTATTTCTGTAGTACATTTCGTAACAATACCCTATAGCTTCGAAAGCTATAATACGGATATTCCAGCTATAAAAAATACATATCTTATAATGGACTTAACTAATTCTTAATTATCCGCAAAGCTTATATTTACTGCTTCGAATAATCCTAAGTCGTTATATTGTAAATGTAGGTGACCTTGTTCTAGCTTCCGGTACCGAAGCAATAGGTTTGTTATATCATTTAAGTACCGTAGTAATCTTTTAATACATTCCTAATATCTTAGAAAAGGGTTCCCCATAAACCTAGCCCAGGTTAACGTTATAAACGTTATATTAGGTTTGGTGATATAATTAAAAAAGTTAAATTTTCTTACTAGGCTTACGTATTCGAAAATCTTTTTTTTATTAGCTACGCCGTTATAACTTATAACGTACTTTAAGTGATTCTTAAAAAATAAGCTGGGTTTCTTTCGTATCTCGTTTAGCCCGATTAATTTCAGTAACTTTTCGATATACTGCTATTAATTTAGCTTACCGTTTTCAGTTAGTAAGAAACGGAAAAGCCGTACGTCTAGGTACCAATTTACGTTACTTAAATCCTTAACGGATACGTCCTTAGTTAGGTTTTTAATAACGTCCTTTAGGCGTTCCCTGTTAACCCCGAAAAGCAGGAAGTTATTTATATATAACGAGATAACGTTTTTTATTTTTGCGTTGCAGTAAATTACGTCGTCTGAAATTAACGGTAAAAAGCTTAATTTTGTAAGTAACTTTTTAACTTTTTCCTGCCAGGTAGTTCCGATTTATTTTAAGTCGTATAAGGGGTTTATTAGCTTAATAATTAGCTTAGGAAAATACCTGTACTTTTTCTTATTTTTCGAGTATACTTTAAAATATTCTTTAAACATAGCAAATTATTTTATGTAAATATTTTCTCTTAAGTTGTTATTTAGGTAAGTTGTAATAAAATCGATTTGTATAATATGCTATCCCAAATGGGTTATAAGGGCTATTAGAATTTTCCAATGTATAGCTTTTATGGTATTCGTAGTTGTTTCGTTATAATCGATACCCTTCCATTAGGTAAATCTTTTAGCGTAGATACGGGTCTTGTACTTATCTAGCTTTCCTGTAAACGTGTACTTCTTTTTCAGCACCCATTTCGCGTCTACCAGATGCCCATGGGCCTTATTCGAATTAGGGAATATGAATTTGAAAGTTCCACGCAAAAGGTTCTCCTTAATTTCTGTAAAAATTGCTTTAAGCCATATTTTTCGTTCTGGGCTTTCTATAGCTTTTTTTTTAGTAACGGGCCGTCGTCCATTATGACGTACCTATGGCTCCCAACAAAGTCGTCGTCGTCGTTACTGTCATTTAGCAGTAAGAAGCTTTGAATTTTTCTAGGTCGCAATCGTTTTTTTGGGTCAAAGCTAGCTTTAGTTCCCGCATTAGCTCCGGGGCTTTGTCTGGTGCTTCCAGGGCGTATAGCTCTGGAACTATCTTCTTGGAACGCCCTTTTTTGCGCTTAACCTCCTTAGTTTCCTGATTAGTATCATCCTCTGAAATAACGTTATCGTCTTTGTTCTTCATTCCAACGCCTTTTTGTTTCTAACGATATTTCAGACATTTCTAAACAGGCTGTGGAAATGATCGAATAATATCCCTAGGGTTTGGAGGCTGTTCTAGCTTTTCCAGGTCTTCGTAAACTGTGACGTATGGTATAGTAAGCATTTTGCCGCCCTTTAACAGCTACACCTTATAATTATAAGTGCCTTTATAACCCAATAACATACCTTTTGCTTTACGGGCTGCTAGCTTTTCTAACTTAGTCCTGTAATTCTTATCGATTAAAATAGTGCACCTGCTACTGAAAATTCGAAGGTAGCTGTTATTAAGCCTATAGAATCTTTTAAGGTTAAAGTCGAATGTTTTCTTAAAGCATTCGATCGGCGTTATATCTTTTATTATAAATTGTCCAGTCCTGTTAATCGTATGCGTTATAACTTCCATAATAAAGTCCCAAAAGCAGGTAAATATTTTTATTTGCGTAAACGTCGTACGGGATTCGTTTTGGAAAAATTAAATACCTTTCTTTGCTATACCGTTCTGATACTAATTGTAAAAGCTAGAAATTACCAGCTTAATGCCTTCTATTACGCAGCATTTCTTAATAATCGTTATGCCGAACTTTCTACCGCCGTTAAGGCGTAAGATCTGTACCGTTTTTTTTCTGCCTTTAAAAAAAGAAACCTTTAAACGTTTATTAATTCGCGTAATATACGCATATAAGCTTTTCTATACCTCGTCTTTAGTTTTAAACGAATAATACTTTTTATAACGCGAAAAATCGTTTGTAATAAGACCGAAATAGCCTTTATTTTCGATATTGATAAGTTTAACGAAACCCATATTACACTAAATAATCTTTCCCACGAATGTTATTTTTTTAGGGGTTTATGGATGGGATTTTCCGTATCTTCCTTTCATTACAAGTTATATAAGGGAATCCCTTTATTTTCTTAAAGTCTAGATCTATTTCCGTAAATTTCTTAATAGTTTAAATCAGTCTTTCTGTACTAAGGTAGCAGAGGCGGCGGTACCAAAGGATAATTTTTTTCATAACTTTTTTAATCATAAAAACCTTTTCGTTTTTAAAGGCACCCTGAAGAACTTTCTTTAGGTTATCGCCGTCCTTACCGAATACCTCCCCCAGCCTGTACCTCTATTAATCGTTATTCCCTAGTTCTAGGGCCTTAATAATAAGTTCCGGCTTGCCATAAAGTTATAAAAAAAACCTTTCCGAATAACGTTAATCGTTATTAACTGTAACCCATCAGGGTTTACCAAGATGTTCTTATTTAGGTACCTCCCTTTTCTGTAATATATCTTTCCAAAGAACACTTTTAAAGGAAACGTATTAATATATAAGGTATATTTTACCGTGATCTCTTTTTTTTCTCCACGAGGATCCCTTAAGGGCCACTTCACTATCCCAACAAAGATAATAACCATTAGGCCATCTTCTGTTAAAATCTATATTCCTTTAGATTCGATATCCAGGACGTTATTACGTTCGAAAACCCTGATATTATTAATAATATTAACGTTAATTCCTAAGTTTTAAAATAATTTATCTTTATCGTCTTCTATAGAAAAATAGACGCGTAAGAACACCATAACGTTTCCTACAATAATTGCTTTAAAGGTTTCGAGCGCTATAACTTTAGCGCGTTCGACTGCTGTAGCTACAATGCATTCGGTTACTATAGCTATCCCTGCTTTAAAGCTTTTGTTTATTATGACCACCGCTCCAAGGCAGTCAACTGCTATAGATATCTTTTAAAGCTCCTCGTCGATAGTTGCTTTAAGGCAGTCAGCCACTATATCTTTAGTAGTTTCAACTGCTGTAGCCACTGTCCCAGAGCACTTAGCTACTGTAGCTTCAGGGCTTTCAGCCATTATAACTACCTCTGCTTCAGGGCACTTAATCGCTGTAGCTCCTAAAGCTTCCTTCTAAATCATCTCGTCGTACCACTATATAAGCTCTTACAGCTATTATTCGTTAACGTAAGTATTAAATGTTCTTTTACTGGAACGATACAGGTTTTTCAGACCTTCAAGAATAAACTGCTCCTCGTTCTAACTACCACCTTTACAGGTATTACGAAAGCTGTTGTTTTGGCTGTTGTTACTGCTCTAACGTTAGCCATTATTCTAACCTCTCTTTCCTTTCTTTCCTTTCTTCTCCTTTTATAGCTTAGGGCAATCCTTAATTAAGTGCTCGTATTTTTCACAATTAAAACAAAATAACTTTCCATTTTTATTCTATACGGGCCTGTTATTTCGAAAGTCCTTATTACTTTTCTTGCCTTTTTAAACGTTATTAAATTTCTTATCGTTCTTTTTCTTATTACTAGAACGTTGATGGAATTTGTTATTGAAATCGTCGATTAGTTGCTAGAAAAAATAATCCGTCTGCCGTAATACTGATTGCATAGTTTTATACCAGCTGCTAGTTCGGTCCTTTATAACAGTAAGAAACATGGTAATATGTTTTTTGTTGCAAAGTTTTATTTCGTAATCTTTAGTTTTCTGCAAAAACTTTTAAAACTTAATAGTAAATTATACTAGGTTTCTACCGTCGTAAGTAATTTTGTTAAGTTTTTTTTAAAGCAACTTTTGCTTAACCTTACTTATAGCAGCGTAAATTTTCCGCAAAGTTTGTAACATCTTCGTACCTTTCTTAATATTTGTAATTAACTTTAAAAATGCCCTTTTGCAAGTTTTAATAATAATTTTGGCGAAACGTAACTAATCCAATTACTTCAGCTTTATACCGTTCTCGTAACAAATTTCTTTAAATGCAGGGTTTAAAGCGTTGCTTTAAAGCTTTTAATTAGCCCAACCAAGCAGGTACTTCTCCTTGTCTAGGGTGAAATCGAAACGTTTCTAACGGAGCTTCGATTTTTTTTTTTGTCATTAAACTTCTTTTCCTTCAGGCGTGCACCTGCCCCGTTAGAGCTATCTAAGCTGCCAGAGGTACTGCTGGAGGAGCTATGGCTTTTTCTGTGCTTCGGGAGACCCCAGGACGAGTCTGCTAAAGAAGATGATAAAAAAGAGGAACTGTTTAAATCATTAAGGTTATTACGCGCTACACTTTTTCCCTTAGGTAGCTTCTTGCTTTTCTGCCTTTTCGGAAGGTTATGCTTCTTAATAGACCACTTTTTTAGGCCTCGCTTCGCCTTCCCTAAGTAAGTTAATTTCTTCTACATCATTTTCAACTATAATAAGGACTTTCTTAAAGCCATTAACCTTAACTTTAAGCTAAACGCTTTTTAACTTTTTAGGTTATACACTCGCACTTGGCGATTTCGGCTTTGGATCTAACTTATCCAAAAACTGTATCACCATTTCGTTTAGTCGCTTTATTATCTTAATAATTTTTTGGTTCTAGAACTTTAACTTTTCATTTTATTGCTTTAACTTTTTAACCTCTTCCTGGACCTATTGATAAGTATTTTCTCATACCTTAACGTCCTACCTAATGCCACTTATCTTAATGCCCAAAAAAATATAAAACTTATTCAAATTAACCTCAAGTAGCTATCTCTGGATAAGGGTTCTAAATCGTTTTCCCGGCTGTTATAGCTGGGATATTGAAAGCTTTTCTTCTACTTCTTCTTCTTCTCCCTTACTAAAAAACTCTTCTCCTTAAAGTATATCCTAATCATCAGAAGGCTTAAGCTGCGGAAAAAGAAAAAAAAAGGCTTCTGTACTTCTAGCCCTTTTAAAAAAACGAAGCTATTATCGGATAAATCGCTCTGCTCAGGAAGCTTCCCACTGTTCTTTCTCTTGCTCGCTATCATCAACTACTACTAAATTCTCTCTTAAATCGTTAACTAAACGACTCTCTTTTAAATCTCCTGCTTTCTTTATAACTTAACTGTATAACCAACCACTTCGTATAACGTACTAATGTTACTAATCAACCAGAAAATGCTACCATATCAGCAGTTACAATAATCAAATACAGGAAACTGGCGAGTTCTGTATGCAATAGTTCTCTATCTGCTTTAATGAACAAATCTAATCCGTAAACAATCGCCTTAAGTACATAATTAAGCGATTAATAAATAGGCGGTAGATAAGGCATGTCGCAGGCTGCATCCTGCAGCCCTACACCGACAAAGCCTTCCAGCCTGCAATACCTAAAAGCACCAAATGCCGACACCTTTTTTTTCGGTTAAAAGAGCTTGTTTTTTTTATATATAGTAAGTATTCCTTTTTTTGAAAACGTTTATTTTTAATTTTTCGGCATTTGTTAAAAACATAGTTGATTTCGTACAATTTGGTGGTTTTTTTTAAGAAAAACGTTTTTGTACAAAAATATTAAGTTACTTTTTATTAAAAGATTAACCGATTTAATTATCTTTATTAACGAGCTTTTTTAGTAATTTTTAATTTTTTTTGTAAGTATCGTTTTTGTCTTTTTGTTTTTTGTATATTTCGAAAGATTTTCGACGGTAGGGAAAAAAAGGAACCGGTAGAAGTAAGCGGCGAAACGGTTGGCGTAGATATAACTAGAAGAATTGCCAAATCGGATAAAACATTATTAAGATTAAATAGAATAAGTTTAACTTTAGCGAAACCGGACTTAATATTGTCGGACGTTATGGCAACTTTAAACGCGTTATAGAAACCGGCGAGAAAATTATCCTTAAAGATATAAGTATAATAATATCGTATTAAATTTTTAATATAAAGCGTATAAATACGTTTTAAAACAAAAAAGTAAGATATGTCGAAAGGTTGGAATTGATAGAAAAAATAAGAAAGTATGTAAAGCGTAATAATGCCGTTATTCGGGTAATATTTTTCGAATTTTATCGAATAGTGGTTTTCGTAACCGTTAAGGATAAGGAGGCGTTTCGTTTTTTTCGTACGCGTTTGAATATGTTTATCGAAATGTTAAATTTATTTTAAATTTAATTTGTTCGTTATTTAGTTATTATAATTAATTTCGATTTTTTAATTAACGGGTAATAAGTTATCGTAATATCAGGATTTAAGATAGGTTTTTTTATTAAAATAATAAATAACGGTATAACTTAATTTTACGAATTAATAACTTATATAATTATAATTTACTTCCAATTACCTTATTACGTTTGTTTAGTTTTTTTACGTTTTTCGGTATTTGTAATTATTATATTGCATGCTATTAAAAGTCCTATTAAAAAGCCCGTTTTCGTTAAAGTTATAAATATTTTTTTAAGATGTTATATTTTGCGATTATAATTCGAATTAATTCGAACCATTTGCAAAATACTTCCAGACCTTCGTATAATACCCGTTAATAATCGATCTTTTAATTTAAACGCGTTTTAAGTTTTTTTTACCGTCGAATAAAATTCGACATCTAGTTAATCCCGATGCAATTGGTAACGGGTTAGGTAAGTAATAAATTCGTTATATTTTTAACATATTAAAGCCGGATAGGAAACGTTTGCGTATTTAAGTTAAGGATTTGGTTAATAATCGGTTTTTCTTTCGGTTGGCGTTAATTTTCGCGAATTAGGAACGGTATCGGATCGGGAAGCTTTGCCGTTAAATCGGTTTTTTAAGGTAGAATGTAGGACGTTATAAATAGAATTTAGTTTTTTATAATTAAGTTTCCGGTTATTTTTTTAACCTAAACAGCTAAATTTATTTTAAAAGCTTTTATAAATCGTTCTATGTTGTGGTTGTTGAAAAATAAGTAATTAAAGTTAGATAGGTAATATATTATAAAAAGCATCCGACTTGCTTATATATCTGATTCGCTTGTATAGTACGTTAAGGTAAACTATAAAGTATAAATATAATAAAATAGTATTTAATTATAATAAACCGATATATATTTATATACTGTCGGCAAAAGTATGTTGCAATTTGGTCTGGGATGCTGTCTAATTGATGTTCTAGGTTGCTTATCTATAACTGGAATGGGACCAGCCATATATAGCCTTCAGCTTTTTTATCTTTGCAATTCTAGGGTTATATATTAAAGCTTTTGAATCTTTTTACTGCCTTTCTAATAAATCACCTTAATTGCGGATACGTCTTTATGGCCCTAGGGTTGCCATAAAGCCATTTAGACGTCGCCGGCGCTCTTTAAAATTTTCTTCCGTTCGATCTGTATAAATCTCCAAGTTCTGCCGGGATAAAGCTAGCTTCGCTTTGCGGAATAAAGCCAGCCCCGTATTCGCCGTTACCTTTTAAAGCCTTCGAGTAGTCCTTTGTTATATGGCCGTATTTGCCGCAGTTGAAGCAAAGTGGTTAATCGTTTTTGTCCTAGGTAGATTTGTTTTACCGTTGCCGCTTTGTATTATATGCGTTTCCTCCCGCTTTTTTTTTCGAAATTCGGCAAGGAAGTCGTTATATACCTGATTTACCGTTATGGTTAGGTATTAACAAAACATCTCTTTTATCCGATCTTTTTATATTGCCTCGTTATAATCCTAAATGGAACTAATAAATATGGTAACTTGTTAATTAACGTTAACAGGTATGTCAACTTTGTTATACCGGCGTATAAGGTTTTTAAAGTTGATTATATGGTCCAGCGCGGTTTTTTTTTTCCTATTTAACGAACTGCAGCTAGGTTTAAAGGTCCATTTTCTAGTTGATATCTTTCGTTACCTACGAGCGTTTTAATACCTTAATTATTTCCGTACCTTTCGTAAGTTCCGTAACGATTGTTATAAGACCTTCCTTAACGTTCCCGATAACAGCGGCGGCTAACTTGGCTTTGTTTATTTGGGTAAGTTTTGCCGAATCGCCGTTACGGTACCTAATCGTTATTAAAGCTACCCAAATAGCCGTTTTTTATATTTTCTAGTTGTCGCTGCCTCGAAAGCGATTTTTTTCGTTAAGCTTAAAATCGAAATATTTCCAATCCAGGTGCATATCCTTTTCGCCGCTTTCGCTCGATAACTTAGCGAATACCTTTATTATCTTTTCTATATCGAAGCTTTCCGGTTAACTGTTTATCTTTTTTCCAGATATTGTAACCTTTTTAAACGCTATAGTAGCTTTTCTTTTTCGGGTTCTTTTAAGTTCTTTCGGACGTTACCGCGTCGACGAGCGTCTGCGCTTTAAATCGACTTACGGCCATTACCTTAAACAGACGTTATTCTTTTGCCTAAAACGATTAAAAAAGCTTCAAAACCTTCTTCTTTAAAACCGAACTAATTCCTTTGCAGTTCCGCTTTAAAGCGCCCTCACGCCGAGCCTGCCGTTCCTGCCGTCGGGCCTGCCGACGAACCTCCTCCTCCGTACCAGAACGGTACCTCAAGTGCAACACAAAACGGGTAAATCGGGATATTAATTGTACCAAGAAACGGAACCAGAAGATGCTACCATGTCGGCAAAAGTATGTTGCAATTGGGTCTGGGGTGCTATCTGATTGATGTTCTAGGTTGCTCATCTACAACTGGAATGGGAGCAGCCACATATAGCCTTTAGCTCCTTTGTCTTTGCAATCCTAGGGCCACTTATCAAAGCCCTTTGACTCCTTTCACCGCCCTTCTAACAAATCACCTCTACTGCCGACATATACTAATAATTCATCCAAATAAATCCGGATGTATTTTGCTTATTAATAACTTTTAATGTTAAGTATAGTTATTTTTAAAATCTGAGAAAATTTAGTTATTTATTAACTGCAATATAGTTTAAAAGCGCTTTATTTATATTGAAAATAACGTTTAAATTATAATTTCGAAACGGTTACGTTTACCTAATTAAGTTAATATTAAAATAAAGAAATAAAATTATATAGCAAATAACGATATTGAATATAGCATTTTTCCAAACTTTCGAATTTACGACTTACAAATCAAAAATGTTAACGTGGAAAACTCCAGCCGGGTCCCAAAACAAGGAACGTTATTCCAGATCAGGGGACTCCTGCAGAGGTCTGCTGTCCTAAAAGTGGGTCTGCTCAGGCTCCTCAGCCATGGCTCAGCATCAGCTTATGGTGGGGTTGCAAAAGTCTCGGTAGATGCCGTTTTTCCATACAAACTCATACATTTCTACCTTATATCTTTCCACAACTTTACAGGATAATAATGCAATAAGAATCATTATATCATAAATATTTACAAAATATCTGATTTGGGTTATTTGGATTTGAAGAAAATGGCGCTAGCCTAATCTAGTAATATTTTAAACCTAGAATAAAAATCGAAAAAGTTTAAAAACTAAAATAACTTACGTAATATAATATATATTGTAAACTTAAAAAATTTTTCAAGTCATGATGTTATATATAAGATTCAGAAACTTTTGTTTAATTTTTATATATATGTTATAATGCTTACTTTCTATATTTAAAAAATAGGTAAAATCGAGCTATGTTTTACATTTTATAATTAAACGAATATATAGCTAATTTATTATTATTTTAAATATGTTAAAAATGCTAATAATTTTATATTAATCTATTTTCTTAACTTTTACTTTATAAAAAATAAAGATGTAATCGTATTTTAAACTATTCCGAAATCGATTTTTTAATTTTGGATAATATAAGCAATATTACCTATAAAATATGCAATTAAGCGATCTTCTTTTCTTATAAGGCTATAATTATATTCCGGAATAATTAAATGTTTTAAATTCTAAGTTATTTCCAAATCCAGATAACAACCGTGGAGTTATTTATATTTAAACCTAAAAAATATTAGTAGAAAACATGCGATATTGTTACGGCGCTAATCGTCTCTTAGATCTGGATAAAGTATTCTGTTGTTGCATAAGGAAAAAAGGGGCGGAACGCCGACGTAGATATAACGTTACGGTAACTTAGCTAAGCCGTAACGGTAATACCGTAATAATAATTCCCCTTTTTTAAGGTAGTTATCTTTAACTGACTAAAAGAAAAATTTAAATTAAATGGTATACCTCAAGTTTAAACCCTGGATTTTATGTAATATATTAAGTACTGCGGTACGATGCAAAGATAATGCAAAGTCGGCGGCGTGGTACCGGAATAAGGTTGTATAAGGGGTGTTACCCCGGGTAAAGGAATATAATATTAAGGCCGGCGGCGAATATGATGATATCGTTACGCCGCCGGGTTTTGTTTATTAATTACGCGGGGGTTCTGTTAACTTTTTTACCGCCTTGGTGGAATAAATATCCGCATTTTGTTCCGTATTTTTTTTTTAAAAAAAAACCGCCGCATTATTACTATATCGTTACCGCCGCGTTTCTTGTTCGTTTCTTCCGCGTTATTTTATTGCCGCTTTTTACAAATTATTTCCCGTTTTCTTAACGTTTATATATTTATCATGCTTTGCCTTTATATCACTTACGTTACGCTTATTAAAGTTAAATGTTTTTATATAATATATTTCCGTTATATAATTTTTAATTATGATCCAGTTTTTAACGAATTGTTTATATTTCGTTATCGTTTCGCCGCCGTTTTAATGGGTAAATGTATGTTTTGTTTTAAATGCCGTAAAACTTACAAACTTATAAATTTTAACGCGTTATTTTGTTAATTTCCCGTAAACGCGTTACTGTCAGTATATTAACTTTACGGTATTAAACTGCCGGAAGGAATATAAAGCGACGTTTTAAACTTTAAAGTTCTTTTAAATTAAATTGTTTTTTTACTTTAACGTAGTTTGCGATATTAACGGTAACCTTACTTTTAACGCGGACGGCGACGAGGTTTACGAATACGACGACGATTTTCGTACGGAGATTTATAAAGCGATATTTTACTTATGTACCATTTTCGAAACGTCGGAAAAAAGCTACCGTTCTGGTTAAGCTATAACGGGCGTTAAAAAAATTAATTCCTTATCGTAATTATGGTTATATCGTTAACATAATTTTCAAAAAAAAACCCGGTTATCTATCCCGCTTAAGTAACTGCTTGCCATATTTTAATGTAAATATAACACTTTTGCCTTACCGGTAACGCCATAAATATACCGTCACGTATACGTACCATTATCGTTTCGTTAAATGAAACGTTAATAAACCGACGCCCAGATTATTACTTAAAAGAAAATAATCGAATACTACCTAGTACCCGGCGACGATAAGTACTAGTTATAAACCCTGGCAAAACGTATTTTCCGAAATAAAATAACCGTTAAGATTACTTTCGCCTTAAGTCCTGCCCAATCTGCCGCCGACATAACGACTTTCCCCTTACGCATCGAAAGCATTTAATTATCGTTAAGTTTTCGTATCGCCGCGTTTTTGTTGTTCGTTACGTTTCGTTATCGTTATATAGTCGTTATATTAACACGCCGTTATCTGGCCGTCGTTCTTAAAGTTAAAGTATCTGGAACGTTAATAAAATTTGTGCTCGTATATTTTTTTTGTTAGTTTAATGTAGTTACTGTTTATCGTAATACCGTCGTAATGCCGGCTTAATAAAATTTCTTCTCCCTTTTTTCGTTTTTTTTTTTTGCGTTATTTCGTAAATAATATCTCGCGTTATGCTTATTCGTTACTTCAGGCGTCTTTAGTAATCCTTAAACCCTAATTACGGTCGTATTTATTTTATAAAGATTTGAATTAATCGGGTGGCCCGGATATATTAAAATTAATTTTATAAAATTCGGTTATGTTAAAATCGCAACCTTAAAGGTTTTTAACCGGTTTTCAGGTTAAGCAGTATAAATATAACCACTTAATCTTATATTAAAAATGCTACTTAATATTCCTAAAACTTAAAATCCTTTTAAAATACCATTTAACTTCTTTTTAATTATTAACGTTCGTAACGATAACGCTTTTCGCGTACGCATCCCACTTTTCGTTAATATCTTTTTGGCCCGATAAGCCCGGTTTATAACGCTAAATTAAAAAAGTATAAAAATTAGGAATAACTTATAATAAGCAAGTAGTTATACGGTAACGGCGCGGGGGCATATTTTAATTACAGCAAAAAAGCTTATCCATTTATCGTTAAATTTATCGTTAAATTTGCCGGATTTTATATACCGCGTATTAACCTATATACGTTTTCTTCTATTAAACGTACCGGCGTCGGAACGGTATCGGTTTATTTGCTTTATGTAACGGTTTTAAGATTTTATTATTAACGCTTTAATTCGTTTTAGGATTTGTTCTAGCTTATTTATATGATACGAGGTATTGTTATATTTCTGCTATTATGTTATTATTTTAAAGGCGTCCGGTTTACAGAACGGTTCCGTTCCCATATTAAGGTAAAACTCGTAATTAACAAAAGATAACGAAATATTAATAATTTTCGATACGTAGTTATTATTAGCAAATTCGGTTAAAAAAAGTTAATTTACCCAATTATCTTAATAAAAAAAGTAATAATTCCGGAAATATTATTTTATTATAACGTTTATTACTTCCGTTTAGCCGTCGGTTTACGGGTAATATGTAATTAAAGCACGTAACGTAATGCTTAAACGTTAACTTAGCTTTTTTCAAAAAGTAAAGATAAATTATATGCCCCGGTTAGATATTATCGTAACCGGTATATCATATAAGCGGTATATATCGGAAACAAAACGTTAACGAAAGCTTTTGCGGATATATCCGCTACGGAAACGAAATAACGCATTTTCGTAAAGAAATTAATTATTATAAAGACGTATTTATAAATATGTACGAATTTTTTGTAAGGTAACAGTAAGCTAACATAATTTATTAATATATCGTTTTACGGACGGAACGGTACCGATAAAAAGACGAAAAATCCTATAAGTAAAGTTTTAAATGTTTTAATACGGTAACAAAAATAATAGCTTTATATAAATATGGTTACATTTCGAAATAAGCGTAGCCAATAATAACTTCGCCGTAATAAGTCGTATGTTTTGTAACGGCCCGGGTTACGTTATAGTTACGGTATAAGATTTAAAACTTAAATACGTTATCGTTTAGGATAAATAACTTATCCCGGATATAAATACGTCTTTATACCGTTTTATAATCGGTTTTTATAACCTTAAATTTCTTACGGATATTTTACTTAAAACGTTTATAAACCGGGTCCGTTAACGCGGTTAAAATGTTGTTAATTAATTAAGACGATTTGCAAAAATTGTCGGTAAATGCGTTTATCGGCTTGTTAACGTTTATAATATATACTTTTAAAAAAAAGCCTTATCGGTTTAATCGAAATATTATTTTATATCGTTACGTAACCTTTTCGTTAACTTTGTTATTACGATCTGCCGGCTTTATGCCGGATTAACGTAATAAAACGTTTGGAACCGTAACTTTTTTTCCGGGTTTATAAGTTATCTAAAATCGAAAATTACTAAAAGATTCAGATTACCGGATTTGGCGTTAATTTAAAAGCTTTATAGTAACGAAATGCTGGAAATTTTTATGGTCGGTAATAATTTTAACGGGGTTTTCGGTTTCTTGTAATTCCGAACGCCATTTTTTACAAGTTTTGATAATAATTAATAATTTTTTATCGTAAATTTCGTAATTATTAAGGCTAAGTTATGTTTAGCCGAAAAAAAAATAACGGGTCGTAAAATACTTACGCGTCGTATTAAAAAAAACCCCTTTTAACGCCTAATTAAAAGCGTTAATTTTTAAAACCGTACAACGTTAAAGGTCGTAATAAGATAATATTAAGGTTATCGAAAAAATATCTTTAAGCTGCTGGAACGCCTTTTTAACGTCGGCTATTAAAAAGTCCGTTTATTTGGTTTTGTTTATTAAGTTAATAAAAGGTTTAACGACTTATAAAAAGTTTTTAATAAATCAACGGTAAAAGTTTGCAAAACCGATAAAGTGCTATAACTTACGTAATATTTTAAAAAATTCCTATTATTAAATAACCTTTATTTTTTTAAAGTTTATAACGATACTGTTAATAAAAATTATTAAGCCTAAATACCGTATTTTCGTAACATTAAATTGGCATTTACGGATATTTACTGTTAACCTTACGTTTACGAAATAACGGAATACTTTACGTACATGGCCATTATATTTTTTTTTGTTTTTGCTATAAATAAAAACGTTATTAAAATAAACTATAACGTATTTACTTAAAAAATCGAATAAGGTATAGTTAATATAATGCTAAAACAAACTTAAAATACCGGTTATGCCAAAATTTACCACTAAATATTCGAATAAACCGAACTTTATTATAAAAGCTATTCTCCATTTATTTTCCGGGACAATACGTAAACGGTTAAAAACCGTTATAATGTCAAATTTGGTATATATACGCGCTAAATAAAAGACATTTAAAATTTCGCGGATTAAAAAAATTATATACCGGTTCTTTACCGTAACGTTATTAAAACCCCGGTAATTAACGCAAATACGTACGCCACTCCTTAGTTTTTTAACAAATAAAATAAAAATTACTGCAAAAAACCTGCTAAAACGGATAAAGCCTTTTTTTATATAATTATCGATATACTTCCGTACTGCCAATAACTTATATAAGAATATAGCTCGCGTACGGTTATATGAAAACGTTTAAACTGAAAATAATTCGATTTTATGGTCGAAATGTTAATACGGCGGCAGTTCGTCAGCTTTACTAAAGATAAACGCCCTCACCAAATCGTAATATTCCGGTAACAGCTTTTCTAGAATTTCGGTTATCGTTACGGATAGCTTGCCGTTAAAATATTTCTATATATCTTTTTCGGTAACGCGGCGTAATTAGGGCGTTTCGTTATTTAATTATAAAAAACCCGTAACTTAGGGAATATAATATCCGGATCGACGTTATCCTCCTAAATAAAAATATTACGGAAAATTACACTAAGTATTAACGACGTTAGTTCGTTAACTAAAAATAACTAAAAAAACAAACCCGTTATTTTCCGTAAAGCATCCGTAAAAGTAAAGAATTTCGTTAAGGGTATAAAATCAATTACGACATCTTTTAAACGGCAAAACGTCAGGAAATTAATAACGCGGAAAAACCGCACCTAAACCGGTTCGTCATAATTTCGGGAAAGAAAAAGGTAAGGTAATAAAAGTAAAGTTTAGGTTTGTTAAAATAAAGATTAACGGAAGCTCCGATACCGTTTCGCGATTAATACGCATAATTTCCGCCATTTAATTAATATCCGGATTATATCTTCGGAACTAAAGCAGCTTTAAAATAATATCAAAACCGTTTAAAGGTTACCGATATAAAATAATTTCTTTTATAACAAAACCTAAACGGAACCGTAATGTATACGCAGAAATAACGGAACCGGCTACGGTATTATTTATTAGCCGGAATTAACAAGGTTAAAAAATAAAATAAAAAAAAGGTTATTTTAACGCACAGAATTATCATCAATAAATCCCATAAGCAAATAATCGCAATCGATCATAACTTGCGCCGGTAACAATACGTTACTGGGAAGTTATAATTAAAACGAAAACGAAAAAAATATATTAAAACCTATAAAACGTAACGTATCATACCAGTAAGCGGCCTAAACCAGTAAGCGGACCGTTTTTTGGTACTCCGTAATAACAAATCTAAATAAAATAACTATAATGCGATAAATCAATTTAAATTAATCGGATTTTTCGTCGTTAAACGTATCTACAGTTTTTTATAAGTACGTATATTATGTCCGGGCTTGCCGTAAACGCCATATTTCCGTTCCTTCGTTTTAACCCTTTTGCGATAATTACCTTTAACTGCTATTAGCTGGATTTTTTTATTACCCCCTTTTCTTTCGGCCAAAAAAGCTTATCCCTTTTGTATAGTAAATATTCCTTTTTTTAAAGACGTTTATTTTTGGTTTTTCGGCATTTGCTGAAAAAATAATTGGTTTTGCGTAATTTGGCGGTTTTTTTTTAAAAAAAAGAACGTTTTCATATAAAAGTATCAAGTTACTTTTTGTTAAAAAATTAACCGATTTAACTATTTTTGTCGGCGAGTTCTCTTAATAATTTTTAATCTTTTTTGTAAGTATTATCCCCGTTTTTTTTTTGTTTTTTATATATTTCGAAAGGTTTTCGACGGTAGGGAAAAAATGGAGCCGGTAAAGGTAAACGGCGAGACGGTCGGCGTAGGTACAACTAGAGAAATTTCCAAATCGGAAAAAATGTTATTAAAATCGAATGGAACAAATCTAATTTTTGCAAAGCCGGATTTGATATTATCGGACGTTATGGCGGCTTTAAACGTATCGAAAAAACCGGCGAAATCTTTTTTCTTAGCGATATAAATATAATAATGTCGTATTAAATTTTCGGTATAAAACGCATAAACGCGTTTTAAAATAAAAAAGCAGGATATGTCGAAAGGTTGGAATCGATAAAAGGAATAGAAAGGTATATAAAGTATAATAATGTTGTTATTTGCATAATATTTTTCGAATTTTATTAAATAATAACTTTCGTAGCCGTCGAAAATAAAAAAACGTTTCGTTTTTTTCGTACGCGTTTGAGTATATTTATCGAAATGCTGGATTTATTTTAAATTTAATTTGTTTGTTGTTTAGTTATTGTAATTAGTTCCGATTTTTTAATTAACGAGTAATAAGTTATCGTAATATTAGGATTTAAAATGGGTTTTTCTTGTTAAAATAATAAATGGCGGTATAACTTAATTTTACGAATTAACAATTTATATAATTGTAATTTATCCCGATTATTTTATTAAGCCTTAAATTTTTTATATATTTCGGCGTTTGTAATTATTATATCGTATATTATTAAAAGTTTTATTAAAAAATCCGTTTTGTCGAAATTGTAAATATCTTTTTCAGCGATGTCGTATTTTACGATTATAATCCGAATTAATTTAAATTACTTACGAAATATCTTTAAATTTTCGTATAATACCTTTTAATAATCGATTTTCCGATTTAAACGCGTTTAGAGTTTTTTTTGCCGTCGAACAAATCTCGACGCTTAGTTAATTCCGACGTATTTTGCGACGCGTTAAGTAAGTAACAAATTCGCGATATTTTTAATATGCTAAAGCCGGATAAGAAACGCTTACGTATCTAAGTTAAAAATTCGGTCGATAATCGATTTTTTTTCGGTCGGCGTTAATTTTCGTAAAGGAAAAATAATATCGGTTTAAGCGCATTTATTACCGTATCAGCCCTTTAAAGTAGTTTTGGTAATATCGTAAATAAAATTAAGCTTTTTATAATTAAGTTTTTAATTTTGCTTTTTAATTTAAATAGTTAAGTTTATCTTAATCTTTTTTGTAAAACATTTTATAACGTTAAATAAAAATAATAAATTAATGAAGTTGGGTAATTGGAATAATCGCAAAATTAGTCCGCTTAGTGGTTTGGGCCGTTTACTGGTGTAAGACGTTATATATACGTCGGATTTATTATTATTTTAATAATTTAACGGAAATTTCCAGTTATAACTTATTTTAAAAGTTAATTTTTTCCTTACGGCGTATTACTATTATTACGGGATACAAACAACGTACTTCCGGTAGTTAATCTTAACCGCCGATTGAGGGAAATAAAAAAGTAATATCCTTTTTTTCCGTAATATATACAAAAGTTTATTCTATGCCGGCGTTACTTTACCTTTTTACTTAAAAAGGCGCGTAAACCGTTCCTTTTCGCCGTTATAACGTCTAGCTATATAAAGTCTAGTTCTGGCGTTACGTAAACGTTACTTTATTGCTACGGTATTAAAATATAATTACTTCCGTACTTTATTATACCTTTACGGAAAAACCGGTCCGTTATATTATTTAAAGGTCTTTAAACAAACGTATTTACGCCGTATCGTTTTCGAGACCAAAACGTTATACTTACGGTACGAAAACTTCTTATAACGCCCTGTTAAATTTTTGCTATAATATAATAACGTACAAGGTCGGCGGCTGTCGGCTTTAATCGGTTAATCGAATAAAATTGTTAATAAAGTCCGCAAAAACAGTTAACCCTTATTCTAGAACCTGGAAGCCCTTATAAGCCTATACCAATACATCTACCGTAATATAAACTTAATCCAGAAACAGCAGCATATCGCTTACGTCGCGTTAGCTATACGATTACGTTTCGGGATTTAGTAACAATATTACCACTTCATTAATTTTTTCGCGTACGCGTAAATAAACGTTTTTTTAAAGCCTTTATACGCCGTACATAATACGATTAATTAGCGAAAAGTAAACGTTTCGATTTATCGTAAACTTTAAACGTACGAAAAACCGCCAGTTAATATATTTCTTTTAACGGATTATCGGGTCCTTAACGTTTTCTTTATATACTTCAAATTCGGAATTACGGAAACGTTAGCTTTTTGATATGTTAATAGCAGGTTACATTACTTGTAAAAGATAACTTTAAAAAATAAGCTGTAAAGCCGCTAAAAAAGGCCCTGTTAATACGTTATAAAGGGTTACGGTTTAACGCGTTAACCGTTTTGCAATTACCAAACATTCCCGTAATAACGCGTTTTCGGTAGTTTCGTTCTGGGCCTGTTATAACGATTTTTCGGCAACAACTAGTTATTCGCAAAGCTAATAGTTCTTATGCGATAATTGCTTTGTTTTTTGCAGCAACTGTTCCGCGGCTACGAAACGTTCTTATAATTTGCTTTTTTCGTACTATAAACGTTTATAGTTATTTTCGAAATTTATAAAAATATCCCCAAGAACCTTTTAGGGCTACTCGTAAATTTGGAAAAACCGGCTTAATAACGTAAAATCGTATATAATTCGTACTGTAATAAAAGCTAAATAAAGAAATCTATAGAAAGATTTTTAAAAGTTCGTAAGTCGAAATAATAACGTTATACTACCGCTTTATGTTTAATTAGGGGCGGGAATATTAATACCTGTAATGCTTTTCTTTAAGGTTGAGATATCTGGTAAAGTTATATCAATTTCCAAGGTTCGATTATTAAATAAAGTTATAACGAAAAGACGACGGATTAGCAGCGAACCTAAGGTTATATAAAATCGTGCTTAAAGCAAAGAAATATAGGATACCGTAAAAGTTTGTTTTTAAAGGTATAACAAATTATTACAGTATTGATTTTTTTTAGGTTTAGGTAAAGTATTCTGTTGTTATACAAAAAAAAAAGGTAAACTACCTAATAGGTGCGGAACGCCGACGTAGATATAACGTTACAGTAGCGTAGCTAAGCTGTAACGGTAATACCGTAACAGATATGGAAACTAAACCGAGACTTTTGCAACCCGACTGTAGCTCTGGAAACAGAAATGGATTTTGGTAAGCTTGAATTTCGTGTCCGAATATTTTGGTAATTTGGTTACTAAGAAATCACTACCCCCTCCAGGACCTGGGTTGCAACTGCCATATTAATCCACCCAGTCTCCAGGACCTGGGTTGCAACTGCAATATCACCTATTGAATTGATCTCATCTCATGAAAGCTTTGCATAGGGCTATACCTCGCAACTGCACACTTTAACGATCCCTCATCAACTTTTACTACAGTTTTTGAGCCAGAGTTTCAGTATCTTGACCCGTCTATTAAATCTGGCATAATGGTAAGAGCACTTTGGCGAAACCTACCCCAAGATCCAGGCAGGCAGCCTGGATTCATCGACAGAATCTTCAAAAACTCCGATGGCGAAACCATACAAGCTCTTCTCACTACCTACCCAAAGCAACGCGATATCCAGTTTCGATCGGCCGATCCCCGGTCGGACGTTGACCTGGAGCCATGGATTAACAAGTTTGCAGCAGCCCTTCAACAGCGGGGCAGCAAAATGGAGAATGAATGTGGCCATTGCAAACAGGATGATCTGCAGTCACAGCTGCCATTTCAGGGTTGTTTCCGGATAGAGGGCGAACAGCATGGACGCTGTGCAAACTGCGTTTATCTACGGAGACCCTGTAGTCATGCTAGTGGTAAGTCGAGGTATCACTACCCACTATCTTCAAACCGTGCTAAAGATCAACAGTTGCAACAGCAAATATGCAGCTTAGCCAGCGCGCGCCCCTCAGACTTCCTACCAATACCAGTACTAATCCTCACATCGCAAATCCGGACCTCAAGCTTGAGGGCAAGTCCGAAGCTCAAGTCTCCCACGCCCTCAAGGCCGGACATGGATACTGTGTCTTAGGGGACCTTGTGCTTCCCCCGCCTACTGGCATATATGAAAAACCGGCAAGAAAGTTTTCAAAATATCTGAAAGAACTAAACCATCGAGATATGAGCGGTAAGATTCACATTCCTCGTCCTCCTGCCCTCTGTTGTTATGCTGATTAAATTGTTAAGAACTTCGTAAACGTCCGATTAAAAATCTCAGCGAGTCGTTCGAAATATTCCAAGCCAGAGAAACGGCAATCTGGCAAGCATGCCAAGAAGAGAAGTCCCCAGCATATCTTGTCAAACCATCAGGATCCTTAGAATCTCCTCTGGCCCATCGCCTAAATCAGCCATCCTACACAACCAAGAATACGGAAAACCATGAGACAGCCGATACTTCCAATGGGTGTATCATGATGGTAATGGGCACTGCGTATGAACCCGACACTCTACTTTTCGACCATATACATAGAAGAAGTAGCCGTTCAGAAGCTATAGAGGGCTTGGAATATCCCGAACCAGTCCTACAATGCCATGAGGCCTTTACGAACGACATTGAGGATTCTATGCTGGCAAAAGTCGAAATTATATATGGCGCTAAGGTGCAAACTCGACTACTAAGCACGCATAGACTCGAGGTGTTGCCCTTATGGGGTGAGTTCGAAGGGATAACACTTCTGTTGGCCGCCGAAGAAAGCTATCGCAATTACGACACTCGGTACGAATTCCGAAGAGTCATGCTGATGGCTTCGCACCCACAGCACATGTTTTACCAATCCCGGAATAATGCCATTGCAGTACGGCAAGAAAAGATAATGACGGCTGCAGTACTTATGGCTCAGGGTGGTACGCGTATACCTTTGGTGGAGGGCTACTACACCAAAAAGAAATGGCTAGGTCATATACCAACAGGTGTTCAGCAGAGGGAGATTGAGATACTAGGGAAGATTGTTGAGAGAACCGGGAAAGCACCCATGGTATCAATTCTCAAAGATGATAACCTTGTCGAAAATCCCGAAGCGAACGATTGGGTTTCGTTCTTCTCTGACATACCGCACAGTAACCACCACCTGTCGCTTCTCATACCTGCAGCGCTGGGTACGCTTGAGTCGCTGAATGAGTCTTGGGAAAAATGGATGTTTCCTGCCGACCTCCCCGCGCCAATCCAGGAATGGCTCCGGGGACAGAAACATATCTTATTTGCTGGTGCTACAATATCTAGTTTCCAGGAAATAATGATAGTACTGTCAAAGATCTCGGAGCGACTTAACCTGCCTCAGTCAAAGCCGCACCAGAATCAGCACATACTCAAGGAAATATTGCTTCATCAACAAAGGATCGTTATCCTAAACAAAGACAAAACAAGCCAGGAACTCTGGCATAGTACGTTTGACGGGCGTGCTATTGCGACTTACTGCGAAGGTTGCGGAGAAGATTACGTGCCTGATAGCGATGCCCGTTGGCTAGTTTTCAGGCCCGGTCATTACTTCTCTGCTCGAGCAATATGCAATGGACCTTGTGGTGGGGAACGCAGATACCCGCTGCCAAGTGACGAGAACATTCCTTTTGCGAAATGGTTTCCCACGAAAACGATACCGAGTATCGCTCTCCCGATTGCGGACTAGCTGCGTCCACATGATTGCGACAACACTGATGTCCCTGGAGTGGTAGAATGTTGGTGCGTTCGATGCGAAGATCAGACTATCACTGCGGCTGGGGATCGTACGTATATGGACATTGCACCCCAATACACTATAGGGACCCCACTATATTATGCCAACTTTCGATGCTGCACAAACTGTCAACCACACCTAGCCCCGGGTGAAGCCATAAGGCGCAGGTCTCTCTTCGTACCAGTCAGTCAGGAAATCCTGTACACATCTAGAAGCAGGATGAGAGAGTTCCATGCCCGCTACGGCAGCCTGGGGCGTGAAGCGCAAGCAATGTTGCTTGATAAGCAGCAAGCTGAAAAACCAAGAGCAAAGAAAAGGAAGAGACTTGAGGTAGACTTCCCCTCCCCGCTGGACCGTCAATGATATTCTGTTCAGTATCGCCTTACGTGCGACGGCGCCGCTGTCAGATCCTGAGTGCCGAAAATGTGAGGCTTCACATTTTCGGCACTCAGGGTCTGACATTAGTGAGGTAATGGACAACCGGGGAGACTTCGCTGCCTTCTGCGCAGCTTCTGCATCATCATCACGTGGAATATGATGATGTTCGGAACGGCAACCTTAAGGGCTGCTGATTCAGTGATGAGTATCAACTTTGCTTCATTAATCTAGTGTCATTCTTCGTACGAGAAAAGCCCGGAGACAGCATTCATTGTCGTATCTTCCTTTCAGCCGTGCGCTTTGCCGCCATTATCCTCAACCGGGAGGCTCGGCGCCTCCGTCAAGTAGTTGTATTCAGTCCATCACCGGAACCAGGTCGTGACGGACCCATGCTCGCCCCTTATATGGCTTACGTATCAGCCTCATACCGCATCTACGGCAGCTGCCGCTGCTCCCACCAAGCCTTCAGCGCCCTAACCTCATCCGCACACCAGGCAAACTGCTCGGGATTCTCAAACCACCACCTCCACTCGTCCGCGCCCGTGACCCCGACCGGGGGGCGATCACTAGCATACTTCTTCAAGCTCCCGCCGTCAAACCGATGATTCTTGACGCCGAGCAGCAGGACCACGCTCCCCACGGCCGGGTAAAATCGCTCGGCATCTAGGAACACGGTCAGGAGCACGTGCTTCGGCGTCGACGGGTCCGCCAGCCGCGCCTGCCGCTGCGCGTACGGCGGGATGCCCGCGGGCTCGACCTCCGGAGAGACCGCACTCACCACGGCCAGCACGTTGACCGCCCAGTTCTGCTTGTACGGCAGGTGCGGGATCGCGCGCAGCGGCGTTAGTTTTACGGGCTTGCGCGGGTCAGTCGCGAGCCAGGGGCGGTGCTGTTGGTGCTGAGGGTGATGGTGATGGCGCTGGGGGACTTGGTTGGTGGCGGTAGTTGGGATGTTGCTGTTGAGGAGGGCCCGGTTTTGTGTTGACTTTTCTTGCGCTGAGATGGGCATTGTTTCGAAGTCGGAGTCAGGGTTGGCTGCCTCTGCTCCTTCCTCGAGTACGTGCTGGGTTTGCGGTGCGGAGGTGCCTGGTTGGTCTGTGGTAGTGGTTTTAGTCCTTCGGGCTGCCCTGGCGCGAGACGGAGACAGGGATGGGGATGGTGAGGGCGAGGGCGGCGGTGACGGTGAGGGCGAGGGCGGCGGTGACGGTGACGCCGACGGTGTCTGCGCTTCATCCTCTTCGTCTGGAACCGGATCCTCACCAGTATCGGCCCCCAATTCTCCAGCATTCGCCATCTCGATGAGCTTGTTGTTCCATCCGACTACGACTAAGTCCTCCACGACGAGATAGACTACCTTCCCGCGCTTCTCCGTGCCTGGTATCTTCTCCGTCTCCTTGCCTTTCCCCTTCCCCTTCACATGCACCGCATCTGGCCCGGCATCCGCACCCCCGGCATCAAGCCACTCGACACGGAACCGTTCCAGCCGTATATACGACCCGAACGCGACCTTCCCCACATCCACATAGCGGTGCATCTCAGGCGCCAGCAGGGCCTGTATGCAGAGCTCGCCGTCGCCCAGCAGCAGGTGCACGACGCGCCATCTCCGCCTCGACTTCCTCCTGTGACTTTTGCTGTTGTTATTATCGCCCGACGAAGCAAAGGTGTACGCGACGTCGACGCCCTCCACCAGCACCACGGACCCCGGCGCGCAGTACCTCGTCCACATGATCTCGGCTATCAGAGGCTTTGGCTCGAATGGGGTCGACGCGATGCTCGTTATGCTGTCAGCGGCGGTCGGGCCGCAGACGGGCGCGTGCGTCATGGAAGGTCGCTAGCTGGGTTAACTAGCCGTAACTGACACTGGATGGCTTTCGTCCCCCTGTTGCTGGCTGATGTTGTTCCTTGTATTTGAATATTTCGAATGTTCGGGCTATTACAGTAGCGCGTTGAACGGTGGCGGACGCGTCTTGGTTTAGAGTGGCACTGTCCTGCTTTATGCAGTAATGCGGATACTTGCATCCAGTCATGATGAATTATGCAATTGTTTATTGTTCGTGCATCTTTGGAGTAGCTATGTCGTCTGGTTGCAATTATCGGGGTTGGCTTCGTCTTCCTCGTAACACATCGTCTTTGTCGTACTAAAACAATCTAACTCGCATGCGGGGCAGCCGGTCACGGGTTCAATTCAAATTCGTCGAGCCTTTAGTAACGAGACATTCACATGGAAACCGCGAATATGCTTCAAGAGCGCATGGAGGAAACCGTGCAACAATCACGACAATACAACGGACAGCAGGGACACGCATTGTGGTCAGAACCCGCTTCGCTTTATGATATAATACAAATGCTCAAATATATACATCCAGAAAGGTCAAAGACGCCTCGAAGCGGCTTGAAGAGGAAGAAGTCTTTCCTCTGTTCCGCTTCAAACGGAGGAGCCAGCACTAATGCTCAAGTCGGGACTCGGCCCTTACAGCTGACCACCACGGCGGCGCAGCATCTGGCGGGCATGGCGGCGAGCATTGCTGTTGCCGGTCACGGTCTGCAGCCAGCTGATGAACTGCTCAACCGTGAACTGCTCGGGAAGCGTGGCGGAGCCGCCGGGGATGGTGGTCGGGGCAGGGGCAGCCGTGGAAGTAGGGACAGCCGTGGAAGTAGGGGCAGCCGTGGCGGAGGGAGTCACCTCGACGGTGGGGGCAGTAGGCGTGGGTGCAGCGCTGCTGGTGGGCGCGGGAACGGGGGAGCCCGAGCCGCCCGCAGCGAAGAGGGCAGGGCCAGGGATTTCGTACGACTGAATGTTCTGGTAGGGGTTGAAGAGGATGCCGGGCTCAGTCGTTGTGTACAGCTCGGTTCCGGGAGTGCCCTCGGGCAGCTCGGTACCAGAGCCGGTGACGTCGATGTTGAAGCACTGGGGGTAGTTCTGGGCGCCGTTCTCCTGACCGGCGCCGTGCAGGGCGATGATCTCGTGTCGGAAGACGTACTTGCCGGCTTTGAGGTTCGACGGGATGATCATGTCGTACGTGGCGTTGTTGGCCATGAAGGCAGGCGAGGCGAATTGCTTTTTCGCGGCGTCGTAGCCGGCCTCGTCGACCTTGACCCACTTCAAGGCCGTCGGGTCGATATCGGCGGGCGAGCCGGTGTACTCAGCGACGTAGTTCAGGATGGGGCCCATGTGAGACTCGGGCCAGTCCTGGTTCCAGTGGAAGCTGACGGTGCTGCCAGCGGAGGCTTTGGCGGCGATGGCGCCGGGCTTCGCGTTCTTGTGGCAGATGATGGCGGCCGTGTCGTACTCGTTGGGGGCGACGAAGCCGTTGTCCGTGTTCTCGGCGTACCAGCCGACGTTGTCGGGGAAGGAGCCCGCGTTCTGGTTCTCGTAGAAGTACGAGCCCTTGAAACCGGGGACGTAGGTCCCGTCGATCGAGATACCCTCGATGCGACCGTGGGCCATGACGGCCGTGGCGAAGGCGCCGGTAAGAGCGATAGTGGAGCGGAAAGACATCGTGACCGTCTGTGTGTGCGTGCTGTTGGATCTTTGGGATTGAGCTAAAGGATAGATACGGAGCCTAGCTTCGTGAAGTAATGAATGAATGTCGGTAATGGGTGTCTCTAGCTCCACACAGTGAAGGCCACAATGTAATGCTATACAGGGAAAAGAACGGAATGGCATAAACCAAGAGAGAAACGTGACTGTCGGAAGTCTGAGTACTGAACAGAGGAGCGAGAGGAAATCCCCAGCTGCTGAGAGGAAGCATCTCCTTATATCGTCACCTCATCTCCGAAGCGCTCGTATGTATGCCCATTTCGCTTACACGGTTCAACGGCCGAGGCTGCCGTGCCCAGCGATGAACGTGTTCGTACATGGTGGCCTAAAAGATAGCGTTTCGCGGTCGATGTTTCCCGCCGCCAGCAACGTACGTTGACTGCTCATTGGTGGAAATCACGGAATACGTTCGAGCTCGGCAGGATCCCGGATCCACACCGGCGCCCCTGGCGATCAGAACCAGGGCTGGAAGAGCCTCATTCAATGTTAGCTACCCCCCGCGATGAAACGAACCCTCCCATGGGTCTGGGCCGCCGCCCGCCCGCTATTTGCCCATCTTATAACAGGGCCTGCCGTTGATATATGTGACACAAGACCAAGACCCGCCCACCGCCTGTGGCTTCATCCTTCTTTCGCTCTATGAACTTATCAGTCTTTTCGGCCGCTTGTGGAGCCAGCGCGGTAATTAGCTGTGGGCCTGTTCAATATATTTTCGGGTGACATTGTTATCTTGCGGGCTGTCTGCAGCTGCCCTGCTCCTTTTAATGATCGACGTGTGTTTGTAGCGGGTATTCGCTTTAGCTCCTATGGCAATGGCGAGGAAAGACGTGTATACGAATGTCATATATAAGGTCTCCGCATTGCCCTGATGTATAGTGAGAAAAGCACCCGACGGGGGTTATGGCGAGATGCGGTGATTCCCTCTCGGCCCCTCACACAAACACTTGTGTACCGCAGTAGGAGAACGTGCCTCTTGCCCTAACTCCTTAGCGAGCGGCTAGATAACCCCACTTGGGAAGACCCATGGAGTTCACCACAGTCTACGAATACAGTATTACGAGGCGCTACGAAGTATCCACCACTCTAGAACCACTCTTCAAATTTTCAACCCGAATGACAACGAGGGTCATTTATCTAATGTCATTAAAGAACAATATCAACATCAAGTTAGCTGGCGTGGTCTAACGGTTATGATTTCTCGTTAACATCTCAAAGTGTTAACTACTCCGAGAAGGTTCCGCGTTCGATTCGCGGCGCTAGTAAGGTCCCCCTAGCTTAAGGGAAGTCCACCTTTTGTTTTATTCTTTGTTGTTGCTCCGCTCGTAATAGTCGTCGTCTCCGCACTCACATCAGAATGGCGGTTTGTATTTTATTACGACCGTGGCTCACTATGGCATCCAGTAGTCGTGCCATCCCAGTTGGAACCAGCTCGACTCATACCCAGATACGATGAAGATTCATTCACCACAATAACCTGGAACCCCGGATGGCCCATCCAGGTCCCGTATATAGCAAGGGTTTCTAGGCTTCTACTAAATTCAGTTAAACAGGGCAAACATAAGCCATAATAAGGGAACGGATGGCGTGAGCTTCTTAGTGACAAGGAAAATAGAGAGAATTTAAGGTAAAGACGAGGTAGAAGAGAACTGGTTCACCATTCTGTCTCCACTCCGACCTGCTACAATATCAATACCCCTGTAAACACTGGGAGTTGGGATTACCAATTATCATTCTAGCATCCGATAATAAACCATGAGCCAAACGATCTGAGCTGAATTAATCAGTCGCATTCCATATGTTTGGCTGGTTTCAGTTCAGTATGGGCATCTGCTGATGCATCAACGCCAGGGGCAAGTGCAACACCGACCAACGGCAATATCGCAATTTCAACAAATCCGCAGAAAGCCTTGCATGCCCAAATGAGTCTAGTGCTTGAGCTACCTAAAATCAGGGGCTGTGAACACGGTTCATCCGAAGCACCGGGTGGCTTGACCAGGTTGAACTCGGTCCGGGAACAACAGTGGGTCGGTCGGCGGCGTCGGCCCGAGCTTGGCAAGCCGTTTGTGCTTCCGAACGCCAAATACGACCCGGCCCAACCTACCAGGTTTGGCTACCCCGGCATCCGACCGCCTGGTGCGTAAGGGCGATACATCGGGCCCGAGATCGGAGGTTAAAGGTTACATAGCCGCCAAGGCGTAGAGAGACCGACCCGAGAAGACATAGGTCTGACTTACCTTAGCTTACGACGCACCAATACTTGCAGGGGATACTCAACGACGTCGAGCACACTGTAATTTACTCGCTAGGTCTCGGCAAGGGTCTCCAGGCAGAGCTGCGGTGATAAGGAACACGTGGTCACGTCAGAAACGTCTATATGTGTCCAACCAATGTCAAATATATGCATGCCTCAGTTTGTGACAACCCCCTGCGGCCCTGCCGCCCCCATTGAACCGACAGAGCTGCCCAATTCCAAGTATATCCGTGGCTTCCCAGGATTAATTAGCTAGCTTCTGGATCCCGTGGACTAGATGAAATGGCGCTCACCTTCAGATCCAAAATTCGGTAGGATTTGCTGGTAGCTTTAAGACAACGACACGATTGGTGAGCCCTGACAGATGGAGCCCCGCGCGATACAGAATATCTTTCCCGGCATGATGGCGAACAGTCTCTTTCCACATGGCCTGCAGTTAACTGCTCGTCTCGACGAGCCTTAAAATCTAGCTCTATGATTCCGAACTTGAGGGATAGATGACTTATGTTCTTGCCCGACTAGGAGAAGGTTTCTGCCCAACTAGCCATCATCACGCCCAGAGATACCAGTTGCATTTAGCCAGCGGCTGAACCGAATCGACTAGTCGTCGGGCAAATGCGAGCAACCGGGATAGGCAAGCTGCGGAGTGGGGGCTGTGTGGCTCTATGCACCGTATGACATAGGTTGCCTAACCCACGTAATACTGCCAACAGGGGAGAGTCACATTCGTTCCTTTGCTTTCACGGGGAAGCAACGCAATAGATGTAAGTAGCGGGCGATCACCTGCTTGCCAAGGATCTTTCCGCGCTCGCCAAGTCTAGCTGCCTAGCCGCAGGGCTCTAAGGCATATCTATGCTTTGGTTTCCTCCTTCCTCTTGCTTATTCTCTTAGAGCCGAATAGGAGTAGTCATTCGAGTCAGTAGGAATATGCTTGCTTCAAGCTGCCATGAGTCGGACCACGTAGCCCCCTTTCTGATATTAAAGCGCTATTGCTTTGTTTATGATGCCCAATAGAGACACGTCCAGGTGACACGGCTACGGTAGCAATTTTGACTGAAGTTCGTATGTGAGCTGCTATCGTGGCGGTCAGCTTTCAAACATTCATTACGTAAGAGTGTATCTGTCAGGGATCGTCTTCAGCTGTGTGATTCGCCCACCGCGGGAAATATATTCGCACTAACTTCTATCAGAAGAACTGAGAATCAATCTGAAAAAGTGGTAAGGGATATACATGTACTCAGTAGTCAGGAAAGCCAATAACCCGTCTTCCGTGCGCACAACTGTGCTACTATTGGCTCACCTCAACTGCATCTCATGAAATGTGGCCCGACGCGGGGGGTGGGTGGGTGATATATCCAATGATATATCTAGTAGATCACCATCTGGGTAGCGCCCAAATTGAAGTGGTCGTGTTGATTGGACGTAGATTCGAATCATTCAGTATTGTCCGGGAGTTGGTGCTGGCGTGAGAAAGGTGGGAACTAAGGAGCCGTGGACCGGTCATGCAAAAAGGAATCTCTGCGTAGAGTATATAAACACGCGTTTCTTGGGTCTCAAAAAATTTAGCAAACACTCCCAGCCCCTCGGTATACTTTGATATCCGTTCAAAGAAAGACACCATACTAACTGCCTTTGAGTCGCCCCTTAACCACTATCAGCATGGCATTGAACTCGACCACATTTCCCGAGATGGGCGGGGATGAATTGCGTCAAACTAGCTTGCTGTCTGAAGAGTGCCTTTCTCTCTTGGTATTCCCTTTTTTCTTCTGGGTCTTCTCGTTCGTCTTCATGGCATTCGAGCAGGCTGGCGTTTTACAACAATACCGACTGCGCACGGCGGCAGAGGAGGAGAAGCTCAACAAGGTGAGCCCACGGGACTGTGCGACCAACGTCCTCGGCAACCAAGCTCTCGAATTTGTCGTCGGCCTTGTTTCAATGCGTCTACTCGGCCCAAGTCCGCTCTCGGAGATGTGGGAAGCGAGCCCTCGATGGGTGGTCCTCGTTGCGCTACGTTGCGTCGCAGTAGCAGGTCTTGATGTCGATCGATTTGCGGGGAAGTGGTCCCTTTCCGTGCACGGCTTCGAAGAGACATTAGCAGTATATGCGAGCAACTACGTGGTCCCAGCGGCGCAGCTCTTAGTCGCCTTTTTCGTCGCGGATACATGGCAGTACTTTGCTCATCGGTTCAGCCATACCAACAAGTTCTTTTATAGTAAGTCAATAAACCATCGCAAGACGACGGCCGCGAGTGACTGGCTGATTGTGCGGACCTTGCAGAACATGTCCACTCCTGGCACCACAGACTTTACGCGCCGTATACATTCGGGGCACAATACATTCACCCGGCAGAGGCTCTGCTTCTGGACTCGATCGGCAACACTCTATCCTTGTATGCGAGCGCGCTGTCCCTCAAACTTAGCATAATATACTCGGTTGTTGCAGCGTATAAATTTATCATCGACCACTGCGGCTACGTTTTCCCTCGTAGAATTCTTCCCAGTAACTGCGATACGCTTTTCCACGATATTCACCATCAACCCTGGGGTTTGAAGGTAACTGAACCTGTCATCAAATTGTGTGGGATAAAGAGCAGCGCTGACTGGGGATAGAGTAACTACGCCGTGTATTTCTTGTTTTGGGACCGACTGCTGGGGACGCTCTATACGGATAGAGAAGGCGCTATGAAGAAATATGCACGAACTCGTGCTGCCTCCACGGCTCCGAGCCACGTACCGAACTGACTCCCCATATAAGTTATTCAGTATTTTACAGAGGCGGGTATATGCAGCGTCTCTCAACCAGTATTGGCCGGTGATGCCAAGGGGTAGGTCTCAAGGAGGGGTCGGGTTTGATCGTGTCAACGCAAGTACGGGTGCGCCTTCTTGGCTCCTTACCAGGTATTGGGTCTTTGGGGTTTTCGGTTCTCCAGCTCTCACGTCGGCAACGCCTGTACTAGTAGGGTTTGCAATGGGCACCCAAATGGGTACCCATCAGTGCCCACAGATGATATTTCAATCATAAGTAAACAATACATGTCTGTAAACCATACAGGATTATTTTTATAATAATTCTTTCTGGGAAACCGTAAGTATTAAGCTTTTATGATGTATGAATTTTGGTTGTGGGTAGTGATGGTACCCATTTGGGTACCCATTGCAAACCCTAGCCTGTAGCAGTTCAAGCTCCTGTGCAGATATCTCGCTTGTTATTGGATAAGAAAGTGCTTCCCATTTCCGGTCTGTTGACCTGCCGTCATTTCCCGGCAGAGTACTTCTATGGAGTGGGCCCAAATGGCAATCCGTTGGGGGACTCAAGTTTCCTATTTGTTGCCAGAAAAGGGGTAGCTTGGTTAGTCATCAAGGCCCATAATCCGGTAGGTACCCGGAATAAGGTTGTTCCGGGGCTTCCAGACTACTACATATAAACCTTTATAGCTACTGCTCTCTGGAACCCAGAATCCAATCAAGACAATTTACACTTTCCACATCTTACGCAACCTTTTCTGGATCAGCCTAACTGTGGCATTACCCAACATAATACATAATTTCAAAAGAAGATCTTGAAGTAATCCTGTGGGTAATGAAAAGTCCTCAGCAAGGACCCATGGGTGGCTCCGAAGATCTTGACGTGGATTCCCACGGGTACCCGCTCCCTCGCCCTACCGGATAGAATTGCCCTCGTCGCCTTTCTTTCCGCTCCCCTTCCTGGTATTTTTCGGCTGTTCGAGGGCTGCCACGGCACCCGAGGCGGCATTCAGGTACTCGTATACCTGCTTGATGTCGTCCGGCACCACTGCGACACATGTAGTCAGTAACCGGTTTGTTCAAGATGAACTAGCAAGGAGCTGGCGGTTCTAAGATATGTTGCGACACAACAAGTTCGCGACACGTCTGCCGAGAAGGCTCTGTCAGGTCCTGGGATGGCATCCATGGCCAAGTTGAGGAGCCATTTGAGGGTGGACATGAGCATAAAGCAACCGACATGGGCGTTTATTGGTATTATTTCTAAGAAATTGTCCCCGGTCCAGCTCAAGGCGGGATTGTCGCAGGAGCACTTGCCAGGGGCGGCGCCCAGCGACGCTGACCACTTCTCCCATGGAATGGGCTCGTCAAGAGGGTGGAATCCAATACAACCGGACGAGGTAGTTCGTCCCTCCTTTTCAGGCTCTTCCATTTCCTCGCAGGCATTCAAATAATGGCCTGCGGTGATGTCCCATTTCGACGGTCTGAATAACTGGCATTTTTGGCGGTTCTGCCATCTCACATTGTCATAAGTTGCAATACTCATTGGGGTCGGGAACAGGCGAATCATCCCGTTGGTTCGGGTCGTCGCCACCGGGCATGGCAGGCAGATGGGGATCGGCCAGAGGGCCGTCGTCGCCTTGAACATCCGACAAGCCGCGTCTGTTGAACCACGTTTCGACAGTGTTGACAAGTGAGTGCGTAACGGCGTGCATATCGGCGTGCCCATCGCCGTCAAGATCCGGGAAATAAGTGCAATGTCCAGCCACGGCTCCCTGGTACTTGACACCCACGAGATCCCACCGGTATCGAGAGCCGCGGACATCCTCGCGGCCCCGGTTGTACCATACAGTGCCATCGCCGTTGAATTTGTTGGTGTAGATCATGTCAGCCTTACCATCGCCGTTGACGTCGACAAATTGCAGGTGGGCAGGGTCTTTGCCTTCCGAGTACTTGAACTGGTCAATGTAGTCCCATCCGCCTGCGTCGTCGTGGGCGTAGCCCGAGACGCGGCCGCCCGGCTCGATGCACAAGGAGTCGCCCTTGCCGTTGCCCGAGATATCGGCAAACTGAATCGGCACGTCGAGGATACCAATGCCACGGCGCTCGGGGCAGCTTAGCTCGGGGGCGGGATTGGCGTGATATTCACAGTTGAAGTCGCCAGTTTCCTTGATGCGGTTACGCCAGAGCTGCACACGGTTGTTATTGTCGGGGTTGGTCCACACGATATCGCAAGCGCCCTCGCGGCCCCAGTCTGTCAGGTGAAGATCGCTGCCGTCGAAGTCGCGCCCCACGATGGCGGAGGATCAAAGATGATCTTGTTGGGGCCTCAGAAGCTGCCGTCGCCGTCCGCGGCTTGCTTCAATCCCTTGTTGGGGTAAATCCTTATGTGTCGAGTGGACCGGATCCGGACGTAGTCCTCCATGCCGTTATCATGGCCCATCATATTGCAGTACCTGTTACCGTCCACTATGCTACGTCAGCGCCATGTCAAGATCTTTCGGACGGGTTCGTGCTCACCTCTGGGTTTGGTTCCTCCGGAGCCAACTTCCTTCCAGACGCGCATGCTAAACTTATAGTCTCCTTCCCGGCCAAAGTGTCGCTCATGCTGCAAGAAGACGTAGTCCTGGCGACTGAGAAGCCCGAAATCCTGCTTCCCGCCGAATACTCTCGCGAAATGGATCCAGCCACGCACCGAGGACTTTCCCGTCGATGTACCCGGCCATGCCTCCGTGCGTTGGCCCACTGCTAGCGCCGGCCGCGAAGCCCTGTCGGCAGCACGCCGAGTACCTTGGGCCCCATTCATCCATCAATGGATGTCTCCAATGTCTCCAATGACGCAGTAGTTGCAACGGCCGTCTCCATCGATGTCAGCCAGCCGTACTCGAGACTGGTCATAGCCATTGGCCCTAGCCTTCCAGAGCCTCGGCCCTTTGAACGACGGGACCTTTAGGTTGTTCCCGTCACATTTGTCGATAGATACATATGCAGTTCCATCTTTACCGACGTAAACCACGTCGTCCAAACCGTCGCCTGTGATGAAGTTAATAACGCCTCCGAAGCTGGGGTAGGAAAAGCCCTTACCGTTGACGTCGACCCAGTTCACGCCTGCGATTCTGCAGGCGTCGTCCAAATGAAGATCTTGGATCTTGACATACAGGTTTTCGGGATCTTCCCCTGTTCTTCCAAGTGCCGTAGAGAGCCTTGTCATCGGGGGTGTTGAACCAATTGATGAAATCCTCTCGCTCTCGAATGTATAGCTTGGCAAAGAACCATTGCCCTCTATCGTAGCCACTGAAAATCTCTTCGATACCGCCCATCTCCTGACTCCTGTGCTGATAGATGCCGTCATGCTCACCACTACCCTTCTGGGTAACGCCGCCGGCGTACACCCGGTTCGGAACCCCTTGTCACAGGTGTTGTCACCACCGAGATCTCCCAGCGGGGTGACCTCCTGAAGAAAGCCCCTCTCGGCCGCATCCAGTCAGGAATACCCTTGTAGAACATATACGCCATCTTCGCATATCCTCCTTCGTTGGGATGAGTATGACTGGAAACTATTAGGTCTTGTCTAGAGGATACCGCGCTGAACTCATTCTACTTCGCCTCTATGATCGAAACAAGTGGGGAAAGTGAGCCAGTTATGTCCCGCCGCTGGGAGAGGAGGGTCCATGTCTGCAAGCATGACGCGCTTCCCTTCGGCTTGCATCACGGCGGCTAGTCGGCGATATTGGTCATTCGCATCGGGCCGATGCACTGACGTCTGGTAGTCTAGATATGGGAGCAATGTGGAAAGAATGGCAGTGGTTTGGCTCATGCGGTTTCCCACATTTGGTATATCGATTTCCAAGCGACAGCCATTCGTTCCGGCGTTGATGAGAACGACGTTGGGCATGAACGGGAGCGAGTTTTGGGAGGCCGCCTTGACGACGTCGATTGTGTCACCCGAGTGAGCTTCCACCTCCTAGAGCGAATCATTAACATATGCTCGATAAGGCGGCGAGATCACGGCTCGACTTCATAGCCCTGGCATTGTCTTTCATGGTCCCCTGCGACTTCGAGCCAACCATGTTGACGTCCCAGCTGTCCCATCTGAGCTGGTGACTTGCGGTATCCGTTTCCGGACGCGGAGAGTAGTCCCCAGGTCAAGGATGCGCCGAGAGCCACGATCCTCGAGGGCACCTTGTCGTCCCTCTTGGCCAGTTCCGATGGTTCCTCGTTTGGCATCAAAATACTGCGTGCTTCGGGCGTCCCCACTTCGACGGGGTCATGTCCGAATGGAACGTTAAGGGCAGTAACAGAAGTGCCCATAGTGACACAAGTAGTAAAGGTGGACGGCCCATCTTGTTGAGCCTGTCCCGAGCAGGACTGGAGTTTGTGTCGAGATGCCCTGTGGTGTTCAAAGTTAGAAAGTGGGAGGGGTTGCGAACTTTATACGTGTCGAGCTAATTACAGCTTATTCAGCTTTACCAACCTGAGCAGGTGCGCGATGGAACAGGGTATCTATGGCTGTCCTGCGGCCCCTTCTCCGTCGTCCCATAACGTTGGCCACCCGCTACTGCCGATTTGGTATTTCAGTAGCCTCAAATCCTCAGCCAGGCCAATCCAACTCAGCGTACCGGGGCACCAATAAAAAGGAAAGTTGAGAGACTAGAAGGCTGGGCTAACTGCATATTCAGGTTTGCTAAAGGCTTTCGGCCAGCCAGAGTAACGGTTCCAGAATTTGGGCCAGAATTCCAGGGTCCGCGGCCATGGAGAGAGCCGGCGATCCAGTGCATCGTTTCGCAGGCTAGGCGGGATTGGCCTGATAGTTCCATGCTCGGGTGAGGCTAGATCTTGGCCGAAAGTTTGTAATAGTAGACTTACTATCATTACTTAAGAGGGACCCACGAAACGCGGGTATACTTGATGGTTTGTCGCTTTTGCATAGAAATATGTGATGGTGTAGCAGCTGACTACTTGGCAGGCACGTAGATATAGAGCTTTTCCCCATGAAGCTACGAAGGTTCGTCCTTAATCCAAGAAATAGTAGCATTATTAAAATGTCACAGTTAGGTAGATCGCGAGGAACGTGTATATAAGGTGTGGGAAGTGTAAATTGTTATGGATAATTCTAGTTTTAAAAAGCAATAATTAGGAAGCTTTATATATACTTGTAGGAGTTTCGGAAGCTTTTTTCCAGGGTGCTAAGGGTCCTGATAATTAAGTAAGTAACCCTTATTTTGCGATATACTTCTTAGATAAAAGGGAGATATTTCTTTAAATTTGTTATTTCGCAGTTTTAATAATTCTTAAATCAGTATATTATCAAAACAAAAAAAATCGCGTAACTTAATATAGTTATTTAATGTAATAACAGAAAAATAACCCATACGTACGTTAGGCAATCTAGGCAAAAAGGTTATTGTAATTTTTCCTTTTTTTTATCGCCCGTAATAACAAGTAACGGAAAGTAGGTCTGCATTTAACGTACGCGTACTTATTTAAATTTTGGAAACGTTACAACGCGTTTTTTTTTCTTTTTTTTTCGGTTTTAATGGTAATTTCGTAAGTACCTTAAATTCGGAAAAAATGATCGCGAGGTTAATATATAAGTTACAAAATATTATTATTATTATTATTATTATTACCGAAATAAATGTTTTTTTCCAGCTTTTAAACGTATATTGTACGTTCCGTAAATTATTAGGTATATTAAAGGATAATCGTAGTTATAATAATAATACCAATAATAACAACGTAAGTATACGTTATTGCTGGAAATTTTAAGCAACCTGCTAACGGTAATCGTAGATACTTTCCCGTCGTACCGCCGCGCGTGCCCGCGCCGCCCACGTACGCGCGGTTCGCGCCGCGCGCGATACCGCCGCCGCCGCCGACAATACCGCCGTCCCTGCTCCTGCCACGCCTGTGGCTTCCGTCGTACCGGCTGCTGCCGCTCCCGCTATTCCGGTAACTCCTGCTACTACCGCGGTTATTACTGCTTCCGCCGTACCCGCTATCGCCTTCGCTCTGCCGGTAATACCTGTTACCGCGCCTGCCGTCCCGGCCGCCGCCGTTCCCGCTCCGGCCCCCGCGTAGCCATAAACTCCCGGGCGCCCGCCGCGTTAACGTCCCGGGCGTAAAACGCGCCGTACCGAGCCCTATCTCGGTTGCCTACATTCCGCGTTTGCCGGACGTTCGACCGGCGCGTATTTCGACGCCGCCGTAAGTAATCGTTACTGGCGCTGTACCTCCGGGCATACCTGTATTCCGGTATACGTACCTTCCTGTATTTCCTGGAAATTTCTGTTAATTATTAATTACAACCTTACCTTAACCCGCCCGTTTGCCGTACGTTTCGTTGCCGCTTTCGAAACTGGTAACCGTCCTGCCGTAAATTTTATTATTCGTTAATTTTAATGTGACGGCTGGGCTAGTTAACCAACTATTAAACCTAAGCGTACGGGCTTATGTTAGCAGTAATACTGTGGGAAACTAAGTAATAACGGGGATACTAGTTACGTCTGGTAATAGCAGATAACTAAAGATAATCTGGGTAACCAAGTTATATTATAAACTGGTGTTATTTAAAACTATGGGAAATAATAAACGTATATATTTTACTTTTGGTTTAAAGCGCTTAAAGTGCTTAAACTTTTAAGTTCGTTAAGTTCCTTAAGCGCTACTACATAGTTTAAGGCGCTTAAGGTACCAAAACCCTTAAGCCTTTTAAGCCGATTACGTAACCTGGGATTGCTATCGGACCTTAACTTTTGAATTTCCGATCGTTCTTGGAGAAGCCAAGCCTTGTTAAGTTATAATACGATTTCCTTCTTTTTAGGATTTTTGCTTTTAAAGATTAATTTTGTTTGTTTGTTTTTTAAGTAAGTAACTTTCCCTTTTTACCTTTACTTCCTCGTATTTTCGGGGGTTAATTATTATATCCGGTCAAATTGAAAAATTCCGTTTTCGCCAACGTACCAACACTTTTATTCTGGCTAAACGAGTTGCTAAAATTGGTTTTACGATACCTTCTTATTTTCGTTATAAAAAAAAAGGTATAAATTGCAAGGTTTTTCGTAATTCTGGGAAATATACGCGCTGCATTTGGCACGGAAGTCCTTGTGACGTTTTTGGTTCTTCGAAAGCGAAGCACAAAAAACTATTAAATAAAAAGGACCGTTTAAAACGTAAAGAAAAGCAGGCCAGGAAGACGCTGCGTACCGCCGCCAATAAACTGGATCGTTTTCAAAAACAGCGACGACTGCTCCGTAGTTATAGGTTGGAAATGCTTCGTCGTAATATCAAAAGTGCCGAAGCAATGGAAAAATTCGCTCATCTAAAAAAAAAACGAAAAAGATTATCTACCGAAATTGCCGCGTCGATACAAGCCGCGGCCCCCGTTAACTAGTTTGGTATTAATAACGCTAACTAGTCCAATTCTAACAACGTAAACTAAGGGGCATTTATAATAAGTTCCGGCGTCGTTGGTAAAAATTTTTCAAAAAGCGCTGGGCGTTTATAAAATTTTTAACGGATTCCCAGGTATTTTCGGAATCTGGATGCTTTTTCCATTTAATCAGGTACTAAGTAAGTCTATCTTCTTTACGTATATCTAGGATTTTTTCCACCTCGTATACTAATACATCCTTTTCCGCCTCGTCCTCCCATCCTATATTAACCTTAATAATATCTGCTGCTAACTTAAGTAAGGAAACATAAAAAACTGGATGGAATTTAACCCTTAGTAATAATTTTAATTTGTAGTTATTTTCCGAAACTTTCTTAACAATTTTATATAAACCGATATACTTAAAATCGAGCTTCTAATTTAGGCGTTTAGTTTTGATATTTTTAATAATTAGGTAAACCATCTTCCCTTCGGAAAAAGTTGGTCTTTTTAATTTTTTATAATTATAATACTTCTTTATCTGGTTACGTACAAATTCAAGTTTTATTTTCATTTCTGCGTATAACTATTTAAACTGTTCCGATATTAAAATGGCTTTAACATTAACTGGACCATCACGTAAATCTCTATAAACTTTTGGTATGAAACCGAAATTAACGTTTACAAGGGTTATCTTAATACTTTCGTAATAGCTGGTATTATAAGCCAACTGGGCTACTAGTAACTTTTCAACCCAATTATTTTGTTCGTAATTAATATAATATCGTAAGTATATTTCGAAAATCTAATTTAACCGTTTTATCTACCTATTTGTTTAAGGTTTAAATACGCTGGATAATTTGTAATTTAGGCCGATCTATGCCATTAAGCCCTACCAAAATTTAAAAGTAAATATGGTACCTTTGTTAAAGATAATTTTTGTCGGTAATCCATATATACTGAAGATATGTCGGAAAAAGATATATACCATTTATTCTGCGTTCGTGTTTTCGAGGTATGGAAAAAAATAGGAAAATTTGGTAAATCGGTTAACGATTACGAAAATGCTGTCATAATACACTCCTATCGTTGGATCTTCGGATAAGGGAAGTTTAATAATAAAATCCATAATAATTAAATCCCATGGTTGCTATAAAACTGGAAATGGTTGTAATTTTCCGTATGGTTTGTATCGTAAAACCTTAGTTTTAACGCAAACATCGTATTGTTTTTTAACTTTCTATACTGCCGTCTTCATTTTAAGAAAGTAATAAGTGCGTTATAATTGTTTTAAGGTTTTGTGGATTCCTAGATATCCGTGGAATAGGTATTAATATACATCCCATATCAAGTTTTGTTAATATTCCTTTAAAACCTGGATTTTATCTATCTTCTGGTTATCAGGTAAGCTATTATTATACTGTTAAATTTTCTAATATAAGTCAAAAAGCACTGCCTTAATCGTCGCAATCCGTCGTAACTTCAGATATCCTTCTAGGGTAACATCGAAAATTCTGTAGCTAACCTTAACCAACTTTTCTTCTAAATCGGATTATCTACTAAAAACGTTTGCTTTACCGTTTTCAGATCTTTTCTAATAAATAACGACAAAGTTGTATTCCGTTAGTTTTTCTGCGTAACGTAATTATCATCCTGTTAATTTTTGCGTAATAATAAAACGGGTGAGGTTTTTATAATTGGTATAAACCTTAATTTAATAAAAATTTCTTTTGAACATATATCTAAATTCTCGGAAAACCTTAACGATAGCCATAAATTCTTTATCGGGAATGCTATAATTTAACTCCGTTCCTTTTAATTTGTAGGAATAAAAGGTAATTAAGTAAAATGCTTCTTAATTATCTCGGTATCCGATTACTACGCCTAATACGTAATCCGAAAAGTCGGTCTCTAGCTTAACTAAGCAACTTGGATCGTACATAATTAATACCGGTTTACTAGTAATTACGTCCTTAATTCGCTGGAATACTTTTTTTGTTTCTATTATCCATTAAAACTCGTTCCTTTTCCTGGTTAAATTCGATAATAATGTTGCAATCTTGCTAAAGTATTTAATGAATTTTCGATAGTAGTTGGCGAATCTAATAAATGCTTATATCTTTGTAACTGTAGTAGGTCTTGGCTATTCGGTAACTGCTGCAATTTTTTTAAGGTTTATCTTAATATGTTCTGGGATAATGATATGTCCCAGGTATTCCACTTCCTAAATGTGGAACTGGCTTTTTTCTGCATTAACTAACAAATTAACGTTTTATAAAGCTTAAAGGATTTAATAAACGTATTCTACATATACTTTTTCTGATTCTGAAAACATTAAAATATCGTTTAGATAACATATAACGAAAATGTCTAGATACTTTTGGAATACGTAGTTAACCATCCGCTAAAAAGTTGCTGGTACGTTCGTAAGTCCCATTAGTATAACCAAATATTTATATAATCCATATTTTGTTCTGAAAGCCGTTTTTTATTCGTAACCTGGTTTAATTCGAATCAGGTTATATCCGTTTTTAAGGTTTAGAGCGGTAAACCATTTAGCTTTTTGTAGGCGATTTTTTATCTTGGTAATTAATAATAAAAAAGTCCTGTTTTTAACAGTAATGCTGTTTAAGTGCCGATAATCTATTACTAGTCGTAACTTGCCATTTTTTTTTGGTACGAAGAATATAAAGTATCCTGCCGAAGATGTGGATCGTCGAATCCATCCTTTTTAGAGTCTATCTTCCAGGTATTTTCGTAAGGTGTAAAGTTCTGTTGCGTTAAGATTGTAGATAAGGTAAAACTTTGGTAAGGTACCTTCTTAAAGAACTATCTTATAATCTTATTTACTGTATTCTGGTAATTTCGTATCGAGCTTTTTTTAAAACAATCGCTTATACTGGCGATACTGTGGTGGTATATTAGCCATATCTTCTTTTAGCTTTTCGGGCTGTTGTGCAAGGTTTTTGTTTAAATTACGAAGCCTGGCCCGGATAGTAGCTATGATGCGTTAAATACGTTTGTTATGCCCTTTTTCCTTTTTATGTCGTGTTCCTTTAGGTAGTAAGGTTTCTGTTATATTTTTATACCTACATTTGTTATTTTTGTTGCTAATCGAATGTGGAAATTTCGTTCGTTTTGTTTGTTTATCGATAGAATATAAAGCGAACTTTACCTAGCTAATATTCCAATTAATTAAGGGGTTATATTGATACAACCATGGCCTTCCTAGGATCATATCGTAATTCCTTAGCGGAACTATGTCGAAATTAACTATCTGGACTTGTTCTTTGACAAAAATCTCGAAATGATTAATCTTGCGTATAATTTTTCCGTTGTCGTAGACGAATGCCTGGCCTTCGGCGTTCTCGGCGATGTAAGGGTCCTTCTTATCCTTCCATAGTAATTTAAATTGATTTACTAATTTCGGGGTGATATAGTTGGCGCCTAAAGCTCCGTAATCCACTATTACGGTGTACCAGTATATCCTAATCCGTATTTTTAAGGTGATAAGGTTGTTATTAGCTCTTATCGTCGTGCATAAAGCTTTTTTAAAGGGTTTATACTGACTTTCTTGGCTTCCGTTATCCTATAACTTTTTTATAGGTAGCGTCTATTTTTTGGGTTTTTTAGCTGCTTAACCTTTGCTTGTAACTGCTTAATGTGCTTTTTTTAACGTCGCAATATTGCCTTTAGTTCCATAGTGCGTATATCGAATAACTTGTTATATTATTTTAAGGTAAAAAGGTCCTTTTCGATCTATTCGATTGTATTTTTTTTAAGCGGTCTACTTCCGTTATCCAGCTGTTTAGGTTATCAAACTATTGTTAATACTGTACGTTATATCTGGCTATATCTTCCTGTCGGGATTATATTTTCTTTTAAAGCTTTTATTATTTTTTGGAACCAGTTATAAATACCAACTGAAATTACAAGTCGTTAAGGGTTTCTCGTCCTGCTTTTATAACTGTCTGATAAATCCATTTTTTTTATATCTTGTAGTTACACGTTTCGAAGTAACATATCGGGTTTTTTTAAGCAACTTTTGCCCGTAAGCTAACTTTTTTTGGCAGTAAGGATATCGATGGTGTCCTGTAATGCCATCGTACGTAAATAACGGTACTATCGCTGATCTTTAAGGTCGCTTCCAGTTTGGTTTTAAAAATCGAATCCTTAGTATTACATGCGTGTAATACGGCGTTGGATGTAATTTTGTTATTTTTCGTATCGAAAGTAATAGGCTCGTCTGCAATAAACAGCATATAGTTTCCCATACCGGTTAGGCGTTCCTGGTAACAAGGCCTTATCCCAACCGTAATATTCCTTAATCCATACGTTTAGTTTTAATTATTCGTACCGTTTCTGTCTTTTTTTTATAATTGTAAGCGAGGTTTAGGAATAAAAAGTTCCTTTTATCCTTGGTATTCCATTAACCATTTTATCATAACGGATCGTTATCGTTTGATTACTATTTGAAATAAGGCCTTGGCCGCTTTTAATCCCTGTTATATTTTTTCTTTTTTACCGTCGTCGCGAATGCGGATTATGTTAACTTGTTTATTACTGCTGGAATTCCTTGGTGGCCTTTCTGGCACTAAAATCTAACGTACCTTTTTGTCGTTCTTTAATAGCGTTTTATAATATCGTACAACATGTCCCATCTTGTCGTAATTGTAACACTTAATTTGGCTTATGTTTCGTCGTTAAGTAATGCCAATTTTTATAGGTTCTGGAGCCGTTTCGTAGGAAGTAAAAGGTATTTCGCGTTTTTTTTTTAAATTAGCCTTAAAATGTTTAATCCGTAAGGTAAAATATCCTCGTTTTTCTTGTCGTCTTTCGAACTGCTGATTGTCGATTCTTACTGTTTCAATAATATACTTATCGAATATCGTAGGTTATAAAAATTTGATGATTTTATCCTTAATATTTTCCTTCAAACTTTTGTAAAACACGTCGATTAAGGTATTATCTTTATTATCTATTTATCCTACTTTAATTATAAGGTTCCTAAATTTTACAGCGTACTTAAAGGCTAGTTTTTTCTGGCGTAGTTAAAGGATTTGTTAGGTTACAACTCGTTTTTCGTCTGGGTTTTCGAAGTTGTTTTTAAGTTTCTTCTCGAAATTAATATAAGCGGAAAAGATTTTTTTAATAGCTTTTTCTTAATCGGACTTTTTTTTTAGGAAATTTTTTATAATGGGTTCGAATTAATCGAAAGCATCTCCTTCCAGGCAGGCTGTAACGGCGAAAATTTGATCCGTTAAATCGGTAAGCCCTTTTAAGCGGATATAAACCCGAGCTTGGGTTAGGAAATTTTGGACGTTCCCTTTTCCGTTATACGGCCCTGGCTTTTTAGGCTTTATTTTGCAAGTACCTATTAATACTGTTATTTAATCGGTAAGTTGTTAAATAATAATTTCGAATTTCTTAACCTTATCTTGAAGCTACTAAACCGTAAGTTTCTAAGTTGCGGTTGTTTGCGTACTGGTCGACATAATGGCGATTCGAAATATTGCTTAAAGTCTAACTGTACTATTAAATAAAAGTTTGTAACGTATAACGGCTAGGTTAGTTAATTAATTATTAAACCTAAACGTACGGGTTTATGTTAATAATGGTATTATGGGAAATTAAGTAATAACAGGAATATTAATTACGTCTAGTAATAATAAATAACCAAAAATAATTTAGGTAATTAAGTTATATTACAAGCTGGTATTATTTAAGATTATAGGAAATAATAAGCGTATATATCTTACTTTTGGCTTAAAGCGCTTAAAGTATTTAAACCCTTAAGCTCGTTAAGCTTCTTAAGCGTTACCACACAGCTTAAGGCGCTCAAGGTACCAAGACCCTTAAGCCCTTTAAGCCGATCACGTGACCTGGGATCGCCATCGGACCTCGACTCCTAAATCTCCGATCGTTCTTGGAGAAGCCAAGCCTTGTTGGGTCATAACATTTAAGAAACGCGTTAATTACGTAACAAAAAATGCGCCGTTTCCGCGTTGCTATACGTACTTTTTTTAATAAAAAAAACGAAAAAAAAAGGAATAGGCAGTAATAACCTACCTTATCACCGGCGTACCTACCGCCGTATATGGCCAGGTACTTGCCCTTATTAAGCAAATCCTGGATTTGCTTCTGCCGTAACAATAAGCTGCTTTTTCGGTTTTGTTTTGTTTTTTTTTTTTAGTTATTAAAAATAATTCTTTCCCGGGATTTTAAGCTTAATAAAACGTTACGTATTTTGTTTATTTTAACAATTTTTCGAAAACGTTTACCGTAAATCCTGAAAGTTAAAAAATAACTTAAAATATTCGAATTTTTATTTAAAAAAAACTTTTATTAATCCGTTAACAGGTATTTAATTAATAGGCAAATAAGTTACTTAAAATAATCCCCGGATTTGCTTTTAACGTAATTATATGTTTTATATATTAACGTAACGTAACCAGGTATTAATTTTTTCGTTTTCCTTTATTATTAATTTAATCGTTTATTAATTATTACAAAAGAAATTTTATAATTACCTTAATTCCAACTTGAAATTACGAAACAAACATTTAAAAACTAAGGTTTTTTAAGTTATATACTTTAACGCAAACAACTTAACCTTTATTATAAAAATCGTTATAATTACCTAACAAATTATTTTTTATATAATAAACTTTCCGAAAAGCATTATTATATAACCTTAAAAAATTGCTGTATTTTAAGGTTATTAATAAAAAAAGCGTTTTTAACAATTAATAAAACTTAAGTTTCCTTACTTACACCCTTAAACTTAATATTAAGGAAACGTATATAATAAAGGTACCAAATTACCTTATTAACGATTATTATATATTTAACAAAAAAATTAATCAAAAACTTTAATAACAAAAAAGTTACGTAAGCTACGTTTACGCGGATTATTACTGTAATATACAGGATAAAACCTACGCGTTCCTAAAAGTTCTTAACTTACTTTTAAAAGTAATTTCGTTATTGGAAATAAATTCTTTTATTTTTAAAGGAATTAAAAAAACATAAACGCTGCCCGTAAACCTACAGCAAATAACGATCTTTTCTATATAAAAATTATGGGTTAAGAAAATCTGTTTTTTCGATTTATCCCGGATTACCCGAATACCGAAAAACCAACTTACTTCGCTTTAATCCTTAAGCTTATAAATTACCTTTAACGTCTCGATTAACTTATCCGTTATTTCCTGATATTTTCGGTAATAAAAAAGCAACAAATCGTTAACGAAAAACACAAAAAAAAACGTACGTAACTTATTATAAAACAGGTACGGCTTTTTTAAAAATAAAATAAACCCCAATCTTAATAAAGTAAAGAAAAATTCCCGATATTACAGTAAAAGCAAATCCCTAAACCCATATAAAGCTCGTTCGATTTTTGCAGTTATTTCGTTTTTTTTAAAGCTATCCGGGAAAACGCAAGTAACTTTAACTTGGCCTTCGCAAAAAACGTTTAAAAAAACTGTTTCTATATTAAACTAACGGCTTTCCAGGTTATATTCGGCAGCTATAACTATTATTATTTTAAACGATTTAATTATAAGCATAATAACGTAAATATTAATAATCAAATCGGCTTCCTAAGAATCGTTACGTATACAAATACATAATTTATAACGATTTAACTAGCCATCTTTATCGAATTTATATATAAATACCCATTTTAAAAAAAATCAGCTTGGATTTTATTTTCGTAATCGGAATTTTTTTCCATACGCCTTTTTCAATAAACGCCTCGATTTTTCTTTTAGCATCCTTTTTAAAAGCGTCCCTTAAAAGGTACTTTTCGAAATCCTTCCAAAACTTAAGCGGCTTAACCAAATAATCCCTATAGATTTGGGATTTATTAAATACTGCGTTAAACCGTTCTGCATTTTTTTACAACGCCTTTACCGTAATTACTGCATGGAAAATATATAATTTTTTATATCCCTATTTTATTACATGTTACAATAACGAAAACAAGTAATTAACTTCCTTCCAATTCCGATTTAAAACTAAATATATTTCGCTATTTCCGTAAATCACGATAACGTTTACCGAACGAACGTTACCATTTTCGGTATTATCAAGATTTTGTCGCTTCTATAACCTTTTACTTTTTCGAATAAATACTCGCGGTTATTTTTACTTTCTCTTACTCCTTTCAGGCTTAAAAGCTTCAAAGGTAAAATCCTGTTAATTACCCGATCCTTCTTTTTCTATGAAAATCCCGAATTTAATTAAAGAAAAAAACAAATAAATTAATTTACCTATATGCCCCGTTAAATGCATTTCCCGGAAAACTTCTTTTATATCTTTTAACTTGCGTTAATCTGCCTATATACTATCTTTAAGCTCGACTAACTTAATTATTAATTAAACCACGCTTTTTTAAGCGTTTTCCTAAATCTCGTTTTCCGGATTAAAAATATTTTTAAAGGTTAAAAATCTATAATTAACTCCAGTATTACCCAGATGTTCCCTTACCCCCGAATTCTAACCCTTTAATTAATTACCTATTAAATTTACTTCGGAAACAAAACTTTGTACGGTTTCTAAAACGCTATAATTTATATAAAAAGCATCTTATGCGTTAAATATATCAAAAATAAGGTCTTTTTCAGTTACTTTTTTTTCGGAAATATGCAACTTTTATGCAAGTTTCCTACTTATAACTAAAACGAACGTTTTTTTTCTTTCTTTTTTTGGCTTATAAAAAATTTCTTTGTCGAACATAACATTACGCGTAATAATAATTTTCCAGAATTCGGGTATCCAAATTCGGTAAAAGTTAAAAATTCAGTATCTTATTAAATATCCGATATAAATTCGCGGTTTAATTTTTTATATTTACCTTTTTATTCCTATTTCGCGCTTTTTTGTTAACGGATACGTTTACGTTCCGTATACGAAAATTCCAAATTAATTAAGTTTAAAGTTTGCAATAATCGCGTTAATTATAGCAGGTTTGTATTAACGAAAATATTACTTAAATTAATAAGTAAATACTTTATTAAGTAAAAATAAATCGTAAACGTAATTCGGGTTTATATTATATAACTATACGGCTATTTATATTATTTTAAATTAAAGTTTTTTAAGAAAATTTACTTTTAATATCATTTTGAAAGCTTTGTTAATTAATTTTTAACCTATTAGTTCGTTTTTTTTACAGGTTTTTTAATATATAGAAAAAAAGTTTTAAGTTCGATTTTTTCCTTAATATACCATATTTAATACGCGGTATATCCGTTTATTACGATCGTTTTAATATTATTATTTTGCTTAATTTTACAGGTAGGAAACCTGAATTACTTACGTACTTAATATTTAAAATCCTTAATAATACGGAACGTTATTTTTCGAATACGATTAATAATAATAAAAGCGAAAATTTCCTATTATATTTGTTTTTAGTTATTAAGAGTTACCGAAAGTTATTATATTTTATAAAATAATCAAAATAATCCTAGATAATACATTAAAAAGGTTTAAAAGCTTAATTATTAAGTAAGCGTTTTGAAATTATTTGAAAAGCGTACGTTTAAATATAATTTTTATATTTTAAGCGTTCCGTTTTAATTATGGTAATATTTTTAACGTTTTTAACGAACGATTTTAACGTTTTAAGTTTAAGTATCTAAATTGTAAGTACTAAAGATTTTCTGTTTTTAAACGGGGACGTAAGTAATCCCTTAATTTCCTTTACGATTTCCCCTTTTTTTTTAATTATTACCAATATTAATATTTTTACTGGGCTTTTTTAAATTATTAGTAAGATATTCGAATAAGAAAATATCGGTTTATAATTTAAAAAAAAACTAAATTATACATACGGGTAAGTTTCGTAATAATAACGTTTTTGTTAATCGTTTTATGCCGAAAAAAGTAATTTATTTTATAATATCAAATCTTAGCTTTTTATAACAAAACTTTCGAAATAATATTAACGTAAATGTTTTCTATTATTACCATATCGTTTAAAATAAAATCATACTTAGGTTTCCCGGAAACTTTAAAAAGTAATTTTTTAATTACCTTTTTTTCCGTATTATTAATCGGTAACGAAAATAAACTTGTTTTTATTATCTGCCTTGTTATATCAGGAATAAAAAAACCAGAAACGAATAGGTTTCGGGTATTTATTAAGTACTTTACATTACAATTATCGATTAAGGTAAATTGTAATAATAAGTACTTACCGAAATAAATAATACTAAACATTTTTAAGGTTAAATCGGCGGAAGTAAAGATATATAAATCGATTAAAGCGGCGTTTATATTACCGAATTAAACGTTTAAATTATTATTATTATTATTATTTAATCGTTTTATAATTTCCCGTATAACTTGTTTTTATTTAGGAAACTTTAGCAAGTTATCGCGGAACTTTTTTTACCGATTTAATTTAAAACGTTTACCGATCTTTTTTAATTTTTTTAGTTTAAATAACGGAATTTTCGAATAATTACTTCCGTAATTACAAAACGTAAATTACCGTATTCGATAGGTTTTTATTTGTAAATCCTTTCCAAAATAAGTAGGTAGGAGTATTTGTAACCTTTATTTTCAAGTGCCTTTGGCGAAAAAGAATCGGAGTTGTTACCTTGCTTTAATTCCGAATCGGAAAGTAATCCTTATATTAAGGTGGAAAAGATCCCAGGAATTTTAGTTTCGGCTTTTAAAATGTTTTCGTAATATAAGGCCTTGAATTACGCCTTTAATTCTTTTAGGTTTATGGTAGGTTTATTAAAAAAATTATCCCGTATAAAATTATGTAATTCCTTTTACGCCCAGCTAAATACAAAACGTTTCATTACAAAACTTAAAAAATCCTTTGCTATAAACGTCCCCTTTATTTCCTAAAAATTATACGCTTTTGCTTAAATATATAACGAACCAAGTCCGGTATTCCTAATTAAGCTTTATATAACCTACCTCGGCTTAATATAAGGTATTACGGTACTTTTCGTATATTATTGTAATAATGTTTAACTTAAAAAAACGAATTAATTTCTTAATTTTTTAATTAAGTCCTGGATCGTAATCTTTCCTCGGATTAACAGGTTGGTTTAGGCGTTCTTAAAAATTTGGCTTTTTATTATTACGTTAATCCATGTTTAAATATTGGTATATTTAATTTCGATCTTGAAAGTTTCTCGTAATTTTTTTACTAAACGCTTAAAATTACTGTTATATTTGTCCTTAAAATTTTTAGCTTTAAGTTTTTCGGAAGCTTCCGGTTAAAGGGTACGTTAATCTATATGGGGGTAAAAGTTTTCCTAAGTAAATAAAACTTTTGCGTATTATTACTGTACTTATACGTTAGTTTCCGCGGTATATTTTTGGAACGTAGGGATTTTTTAATCGACCGTAAAAAATTCCGCGTTAAGTATATTAAGATCGATAAAATACCAAATACCGTACGAAAAAACATTAAAGCGTAAAGAAAAGAATTAATTAAAATAACTTAAGTAATCCATAAAAATTACGTTTTTGGAAATGGGATTTTCTGCCATATTAAAAATAATAAAATATAAGATATTTAATTAATAATAAAAAATTACAATTAATTTAACCGTAATTATCTTACGTAATTAAAATACCGGATTTATAATTATCATAATTAGGCAAATTATGAAGAACATATACATAAGGTATAGGAAATGTAAATTATCATAGATAATTTTAGCTTTAAAAAGCAGTAACTAGGAAGCTCTATATATATTTGTGGGAACCCCGGAAGCTTTTTTCCGGGGTGCCAAGGGTTTTGATGACTAAGCAAGTAACCCCTATTCTGCGACATAAAGGCAGCAAACCAGCGGATCGATCGGCTTTCTCAACGCCAGTTACAAATAAGCCTCTCTTTGGTAAACCCCGTCTTTGACCCACTTAATGCGAACACCACCAAGACTTGCGTATATGACTGTGGGGAAAGTCTACATCGCGTTACCAAGTCCATCTATACCCCGCAAAAAGTTCCAAGAGTTACTGGGAAATAGATTTTATGTGTTTCCCAGCCAATCTCCAAGAAACTCGTTACGTTAGATCGCGAATTAACTCAGCATAAAAAAAGGCCTAAATACGCCGGGAAAACGTAGGGCTAAATTGTTAGAATGGGGTGATGTGGCGGATGGATTATGTCGTTTGATGTGTTTGTATCCACTTCTGCCAGCCTTTGTCCCATTATAGCCACAGCCACCATACCTACAGTAGAGGAACGAAGTTAGAACCGCTAGACAGGAGAATGATTTTCGGCATTATAAATACACCTCTAAATCTCTCTATAGTCTAGTATCTTCTGGTTTCTTGTGTCAAATTTACGAACAGCAGATTTCGTTACTATACAAGGAAGCTACTTTCGCCCTCGGTAGATCCCGGGAGGATATGTGGGTGTTGAACAATTTTCTTGGCGCTACACATGACGAACCATTAGTGAAGAGGGCTGGACACCATTGCGTAGGAATAACTTAAGATGGGCTGATATTAGCATCTATTACATAATCTTGGTCGATCGTACACAGCTCTTCACTGAATCTCAACAGATATCAGATGACAATTGCATTCAGCCCTTCCGCTCACACGTTACACGATATAGCCCACAATCAACATGTCAAGGCGGTGGCCAAAATATCTGTAACGCTTAACGACCTTTGATGGGTCTGGTAGTAAGACAACTATTTGGTCAACGCGCTATCCTAGTATCCAATCAACGGTCTCTCCATCGGCAAATTCCATCTCACTATTTCGGGACACTACTCAAAGAAAAACGCTTTGTCTTCGACAATATATCTCTGTTCACGGCGGTGACAAGAATTGCCTCTTTTTTCTTAATTGCTGTGGTATGGCCGTAGTGTCCCCGCCCCTGAAACTATGCTTCGGCTTCGCTTAGAATTATCATGCTTTGGGAATAAATACCATGGGGATTTCCAATTACGCATCCCTCAAGCCCGGTTATCTTAGTCTCAACGACTATCTTAGCATCTATGCGCTAGCTTGTACATATGGATAGTAGGTTTCAACTTGTCCACAAGATATTCGCAGGATGAGGATGTCGCAGAATAGGGGTAACTGCTTAGTCATCTACGCTGTAGGCACCCCGCAATAACGTTATTCCGGGGCTCCCACATTATGTAGAGAGCTTCCTAGCCACCGCTCTCTAGAACCCTGATCAATTATGCCAATTTACGCAGCCTGCAGGCCAAGTATGATACAGCTCAGCATCCTCAATTGAGGTGCTCCTGTAACTAACCCCTAGGCTATGTACGGGCTGTAGTCACTCCGATGCGGGTTAGGACCAGAGCAAAGATACGATAGCTAACCGATATTTGACAGACCGGCCACTCCAATCACTGCTGGCAACATGCACATTGCTCATCGGAGCCTATTGAGCATGCCGTATTGTAGGATGAAGAACGTTAAAGTAGTTCTGCACTTATAATCTATCATTTAAGCAGGTAAGCTGAATCTTTCTCCGCCAGAGCCGCTTCTATCTATCAGAGAGCCACAGATACTTACCCGCGTGGACCTGGAAAAGTCAGATACTCCTACAAGGGTACCTGTCTGTTGTTCATTAGGGTCTGCTTGGAAACGCCTGACTACGATGGTTAATAAATCGTATCCTGTCATGAGCCATATGATTTGTTATTAATTAAATTAGACGGTGGATACAAAGGCTTGTTCTCAAGCTAATTCACAGTCGTGTATCAATAGCTCGAATGATAACTCGACCTGCTAGTCGAATGTCATACTGGTACTAGCGATAAAATCGGGGGGGTGGGCGAGAGGGAGGGGACAGTGCTAGGGAGAACACCATTGCAGCTCCGGTCTCCCAGCAGACTTTAGCATTCCTTCGTTATCACATCCATATGCCTTTCTGGTCTCCCAGTGACGGTCTGGCCGTGCGCATTTATAGCCATAGGGCAGTGAAAACCATGCCTCTGTTATATCGACCTTTAATCGACTTATCTCTCATTCTGCGCACCCAAGACTTGTGCGATCTTGCGGTTTACAATAGAACCGAGCCCACCGTCTCTAAGACACCTTTCACACCCACCATTATCCCACGACATGCCGTCAAGATTACTAGACGAACATTTTACAACAGTATCATTATTTAACAAAGTCCATAGCTGCTACTAGCCCAATCTTGTAAATGGGCACTTCATTACTCTACTTGACCGTTGCCAAACAAAGTGAGTGGGGAAGCTCAGGGGAGTCGGTATTGAACCACCATTACTGCCCTCAATCCCTCAGCATCTCATCGTACTGGGGGAGGTCCCATCCCTTTATGTTCTCCCGGGTGAAATACTTGCCAACATTCACCCGTAAGAAAGAGGCTAACCCGACAAGAACGTGCATGATCGAAATAGCCCACGCCGTCGACGGCAAAAAGTCTCTGTCCTCTACCCCTTTCTGTACTTGTTGCATGAACGGCTCGAAATTTCGCCGGTAAGCCTCGAGCGCGGTCGCGAGGCTGCCCTTGGTTATGTCACCAGCACCTGAATCGCGTCCACAGTATCTCCCGATCTCACCGGCTAGTACGTAAGCGCCCACGACCGCGCTGGTAGTGCCCATTCCTGTCGTGGCCGACGGGCAATAAGCTGCGTCTCCAACGAGCGCGACACGGCCGCGGGACCAAGACTCCAACCTGACGACGCCCATGCGCTCCAAGTAGAAGTCGTCGGCGTCCTTCATGGACTTCAGAATCTCTTCGGTCTTCCACCCTGCGCCTTTAAAAATCTCTGCCAAGGCCTCCTTTTCCTCCTTGACGTCCCCGTGGGGCGCGTTCTTGAGCCGCTCTGACCCGGTCTTGCAGCCGACGTATGCCTGGATCTCGTGCGGACTGTGCCTTCGGGTCATTATGCCTCGATTCCCCGGAGCCATGTACATTGTCGCAATGTAGTCCTCTCCTTCCTGTATTGGCCGGGGGATGGTGAAGTAGGCGGTGTACAGTCCGAGCGGATAGACACTGTCTGCAGCGCCTGGCCCGAGCATCATCTTGCGAGTGCGCGACCACTGGCCATCGGCACCCACCAGGAGATCAAAGCGGTCGGCCTTGCCATCCGTAAACCGCACCTCGACGGAGCTATCCTTCTCCTCGAAGCTCTCAATCAACGTCCCGAAGACATACTTAGTCCGGTCCTTGGTGGCATCGTACAAGAGGCGACATAGATCTCCTCTCATGATCTCGAATTCGGTGGTGAAGCCCTGCTGCCCTTGGCCGGACTTGTTCGCGGGGAAGTAACCCCTGCGTCTGCCTGAGCTGTCGACTATCTGGATGCCCCGCTCCGGGACGGCCAAGTGCCGGAAGGCCTTCTCGAGACCCATGCGTCTCAGGACTTCGATTCCGTGACCCCGCAGGTCTATCTGGAGCCCCGTGGTTCGTAAGCTGGGGAACCGCTCAATGACGGTGACGTTGTGGCCTAGCTTCGAGAGCCAGAAGGCGAGGCTGTTGCCGGCAATACCAGCACCGGCAATGAGCACCTTCATTTGCGCCATGATATATTTTGTGATTGACGTCGCTCTGTCTATTCTTGTCATGAACACTCCTCGCAAGAAACGGAGACTTTGATGGGGACGGATGTGAACAAGGCCTCCTTAAGTATAAGAGCGTATCCCAACAACAGGAATTGTGAGCGCTTGACGGACTTATAACACGGCTAATCGAGACGATCATCTTTTCATCTTCCCATTGATGAGAGACGGAGACCGAGGATCTCCGGGTAATGCCAAGACCGTACCTCCGACTCGGCCGAAAGTGTAAAAGGGGCCATGACATGACCGGGACGGCTTAGGCCTCATATCCCGTATCCATGAGACTCGCAGAAAGGTAACGCGCCTTCCGTCCGCGCCCCAACTTGCCCCATGCTAGTCCCTTTGCGATTTCCTGTTATGAACGCTTTATACATTCATTGGGTAGCCCGCCTGCCACAGGACTTCGGGCGCGGAACTTTCCGCACATCCAGGTTACTGCCTGTTACACAAAGACCAACCTGAAGCCCGAGCAAGTGTGTTTCTTGTTTCCATGCCCAGGATTTAGACGGCGGAGTTACAGAATGCTAAGGGATACAGTCTGGGGCACGGACATTACGGACTTACGAGAGAAGCAAGCCGGCACTCGTTTTACAAGCTAATAATTAAGACCGTATATAGGTGCACCAGAGCGCTAATAGAATACCGCATCTGGCGAGAAGAAGTTCAAGTCCAAACCTAACCCGTAGCCCTCCGGCCAAGCATCAAGACTTGCGGACGTGAGGCCCGTATCGTTGGGGGACGGCAGGGAGGCGCTGGCGGCCCACGCCTGTAGCAGGCCATGACAGAACTCAAGACTATCCCTCGCACTCTGCGCGACCTTCAGCTCGCAGGGGATGTCCGCTTCTATCGCCTCAGTCTGCGCCATGACCATGCTCAGGAACATGTGGGTCTTGACATTAGTCTCGCCGCGCCGGATCCGCTCCGCCGCCAAGGAGATCATGTCCCTCACGGCCTGCTTCAGAAGGTCCCTGTACTGCGAGTTGCGGTTCAGCGTCCCGTCAAGGCGCTGTGCCTCGACCTGGGCGATGAGCTCGAGGCTGATGACGCTGCTTGCGTACCTGATCCCCTCCCTGAACCAACCTCCTCCAGTCATGAGACGGGAGAAGCCCTCGTCTGGCTCGGGCGAGAGGAGGGCCAAGGAGACGTCCAGGCTGACTTTGAGGGAGTAGTAGAATAGAGGGTTTGTCCTAGCCCTACTCGCGAATGCGCAGTGCAGGGGAATCATGAACCGCCGCACTAGGTAATCGAGCAGGTTTCGGTGGAATGGCCTTACCCCGGACCCCTCATTCTCCTTTACGAAACTGCTATACGCCCGACACGCGTCGGTGATCTCGGAGCTCAACTTGAGTACATCCTGGTACGAGAATTCGCAGCGTAAGCCGCTCAGGAGGCGAAGCATCCGGAGACGCGTCCGCAGTGAGTCGAGCAGAAGAAGCTGTATGGAGGTCGCGGTGTAGGCACCCTTGGGTTGAGACTGCAGAGCCGTAGTCGATTCGTCTACCTCCTCGTCGTTGATATTAGAAGGCGCTTCGGTGTCAAATTCGTCGAAGGAGATTCTCGGCGGCATCGCTGAGTCCAGTGACGACTGTACAACCATTTCGAGTATGGTGGCCCATAACCTCCTGCGGAGTTCAGCCTGTAACACCGACATCGCTGGGAAGTGTCTTGGGTCACGATGCAAACCCATTTGCATGGCTCTGTGGACGAGTGACCCCGTGGACATCCATACGAGGTCACCGCCGATCGAAAAGATCTGCCGCGCCAGGGTCGTCAGACAATGGATTTGAAGTCCGGCGATGTCTAGACGGTCCTTTTCCAACGGTCCTGAAAGCCATGTCTGGGCAGCATACACCCATTGATGAACCATGCGGCGAAACCGTTCATTACTGCTTCCCTGTTCGGATAGACTCGACCCTATCCCGATGACGAGAAGGATCTTCAGGCGCTGCTTCGTGGTGACGGTTTCCGGGTGATCCCAATACTTTCGGTACTCGGCCCAAAAGGTCGGTATGTGGAGTATGCGGTACACTGACTCGAACGATTGGAGGTATATGCTTGCCATTTCGTTTGCCATGTCACGGGAAAGGGGCACAAAACCGAACTCAGGGCTCGAGAGGTGCCTGCTGGGACGTCCAACCTTGCTACTTCTCGCAGTGTTCTTGCATTTGCGGAGGAGGTCGCCGATCTGATCAATCAAGGCTCCAGTTTCAGCGCCTTGAAACGAGGTTCCCTTGCTGCTGCCGCTAGCCTCAGTGAAGCAGGCAAAGATGGTTGCGAACTGGCGATATTATCAGTGAAGGCCTGGGATCGCATCTCATGTAGACTATACCTCTTTAGCCGCGCCCACCCAGTGGCTATACCTCAGGGTCCGCGTTTTGTTCAAGAGTATTTGAGAGTCCTGCAGCCCGAATTGGCGCGCGAGTATACGGCCTGCCTGGGAAATCTCATGAATCGGATCGGATGCCGAAGATTCCCCCAGCTTCTGTATCCGCTGCAGAAGATCCCAGACATCTGGTTCTGCATCTAGGACGCGGTTCGATGGTTGGATGTCGTCGCGGCCGATAGCGTTCGGAGTGTTATTCAATCTTCCTGGTACTGCTGCGACTCCCGAGACCGATAGATTGTTTCCATACTCTGCGGTTACTTCATCGGTCCTGATCTGCTGGGCCTGCCCTAAAGGCGAGGCGGCGTGGACTGACAAGCCTAACGTGGAGTCTTGGGAGGCGCCGCGGTCGGACCTTTGCCGGATCATGGGCTCGCTGCCGTAGGTCCTGTAAGTACATTGAGACCTGGTGGAGAGACAATGCGCGCAAGGATCATTCCGGTCACACTTGATCTTGCGGCGTCTGCATTCAAGGCATGATAGAGCCGGTCTTCGGCGACGGCGGGATTGTCGCTCCATGAGGATGGTGTTAGATAGAGTCCGTCGGCCGTATTACTAGCCTTAATTCCGCATACGGGGAACATAGACGGCCACACCAAGGTGAAGATATTATTTCTTTTCCCAGCCGGCAGACGTGCCTACGCGGCCGGAGCGTACACTGGTGTGCTTCGGGTTCGGCCGTAAGAGAAAATCCCGAAATATGCGCCCATCTAAAGCCGCTTACGGCCGAGTACCCACAAAGTTTCTCCGAGCGACTCATATGTCCCCAGTAACACGTCCAGAGGAGACAGGAAGTCCTAGTTTATACAATTTCTATGCAAATCAATGTTCGAAAAACTGCTGCCGTTAACCTGCGGAAATACTTCCCCGGCTTTACCAGATCGGTGAGTCAATAAGCGCTTGACCTGCTTTGATCCCTATTCTTGTTGCATATGTAATCTGATTATTCTACAACGGGATCTCCTTGTGCATGAGAATGGAAGGAGCCAGGAAGGAACCAGGAAGCTTTAAGTTTACCTTTTTCAAGTCATTGCAGATACTGGTCTTGGACGGCTGCTGCCCGCAATATCAGACGGGACACTGAGACATCCACGAAGCATCGCCAATGACAGTGTATAGGACATACACTCGGGCATGACTAAGCAGTTCCAGGACCGGCTGCGGATTAATGCGAGCCTGTGAACTGACAAGAACCATCGGCGAATTAGAAGAAAGGCTTCTCAGTTGCAGTCCCCAATCGCGGAGGGTCTCAACTGAGAGTTTACGGTAGGCGAAACTTGGCCTCTTCGAATTGAGTTCTAGGAGACGGGGAATAACGGAAACAATAACTAGAACAGAAGCGAGACAAGTCGAAGCCCGGTCCGGCCAGAGAGAGCAATAGACGGCAGGCCATTGAAAGCATTTAAGTCGCCGCACTCTTGTAATCAAATGGCGCTCCCTCATTACCTAGGCTGTTTAGACTGCTGGCAGCGTTGACAGCTTATATCGGATCACTGCCGTCTGTCAAAAAGAAGGGGTGAATAATTTAGCTCGCAACTCGCGTTGTGTGAACCGCTGGGTAGCTTCAACAGGCTGATTTATATTGGAAGCAATGCCACTGGGATTCCATGTGTTATGGAGGAATCAGTAAAGTCTCCATCCTCAACTATTATTTGCCGGACCTGGCCGTGAGCAACCAAACCTTAAACCCTTCCTTAACACGGCCCCTTTTGCGATCATGTCTTTACCACCCTAGGGAATATTTGGGCCATTGCCACAGCCATGGCATCCTTGATATCCGCCGGGCCCAGACGCAGGGAAGAGAGGAAACGACCTTCCAAAATCTCCCTACCGAACTGCGCCGCATAGTATGGAATATGGCACTCGGTGACGAAGCAAAAGTGCGACTTATCGTCGTCAACGGCATCAACGAGTCGCTTGCAAACAAAATGCCGCTATAACCATTTCTTTCTGTCTGCTACGAGTCTCGCGAATGTGCAGAGGCGTTCCTCAACACCAAGATCAACGTGTGGAGCATCCACCCAGATGAGGCCATCATCAGCTACAATTTCCCTGGTATTAAACGTAATATCAAGTTCGACGGTCTTCTTTGGTTAATGACAGGAGACGTTTTAAGAACGCAGAATACTCCCAAACCATCTTCACTCACGGGACAATTAGATGCAAACGTAAGGGCATGTTCACATCAATCTTAAAAGAGCCACCGCTATGTCTGCCTTACGAGGCTGGTACCCCAAACTCCTGCATGGGAAGCCAAATCCTCTTTTAGCATTTCTCAGGAGGGAAGAAGGCGGAAGATTGAAACACGCAGAGGCTCCTAACTTTTTTAAACTAGAGAAATATTATCGCTCTTTTATCGGTAATGTCCTTATCTCCTATTTGCATCCTTCCGGTCTTGGATTCTACTGGTACTGTTAATGGTGCTAAGACTATAAATTTAATTGGAAGTGGAATATTGACGTCGACAGCCAGAGCCCAGGCTCTGTCGGCTTCGGCGATCGCTACCCCGACGCTTTGTCCAACCGATACCTGCTTGGATATCCTGACTGCCATATAGGAGAGATTGAGGGGATGATCGCTTTCTCTCTAGCGAGCACGGAGGGTGGAAGGCGCCTCTTGGATGAATATGAGGAAGACGTCGTTGAGTGGCAGCCTGGAAAGGGGTATGTTCCTGTGGAGCGTGTGCTTATTAGGGTGTTTCAAGAGGCACCCAAAACTTGAGATGGTAGTAGGGGCTGTGTTTTTATGATGGCCGGCGTTTTTGTGGCTGGCTGCTAGCGGGGGTCAGCGTGTGCTGCCATAAGGGAGAAGCCACTGTCCCCTCAACGGGAAGACTGGGGATTTCAGGCGAAAGGAGGGATACGGAGATCCTGGGAACCTAGCGATTCTTAGGGAAGATACAGTGGAGGAAGCCAATTCCACCATAGTTTGGTCCACGAGCTTTTGTCGGGGAAGCCTTCCGGGCCGTCGCCAAGTGAGCTGAATCATCGATAGCAAGACAGAAATCGAGATCTCCATAACGGGAACTGGCTAGTAACACGATCTGGGAGAATTAAGCTGTTGCTCTGGAATGCATATTTGGTGAATACCACGACCTTTTCTGCAAGGAAACGTTCTTTAGTGTTCTGTGTCTGTTGCTTCTTGCAGGAAAAATCTGCCAGGAACGCGGCTATCGGTATATACAGCCTAGGGAGGCTGTATCTGCCGTTGCCTGCAATTACCCTTGGAACTTGAGGTGGTAATGAACATGAGCTCAAACGTCCGCAACCTAAGTTAGGAGTGAGAAGTGCTCACTCCGTCCGCGCTTTCAGAGTGCGGACTCATGTTTACAATATCATGAGAAGCTGTAAGCACAGCTTTGTCGTGAGTCACTTGTTCATGATCCCATATCACAATTGGAATGCGGGACGGGCTACTATTTGAAAGGGAAGACTTTATGTTTTAAAACAACATGCGCCTAGAAGGTTGAACGAGGGATTACTTGGCCTCATAACTTACCCTCCACACTACTCGTATAGATAGTATACCGCCATCGTGGGGCCTGCAACGTCTTCGGAATCCCGCGACAGATGACCCTCGAACCCATGAAGCCGAAGCTGCGCTGACGATGTTTGGATGCGTAGGGTTTCCTAGCGCGTGTGGACAGGGCTTATGTAAGATGGGTTTCGAATACAACGCCATTATCGACTGACATTTTTATGTCGCCGCTATGAACCCCTCTTAATCAGAGAACCTATCCCCCAACTCAAGAAGCGGATTGCACTCTCCTAGAACCAATCGAGATACCACCCAAAAAAGGACTCAAGACCAATGGGAGCTCATGCTTCGATAGCCTTGCTCTTCTTCTTCTGCTCGACCTTGAGCAGTAGGGCACGGTTGATGTGGGGCAGGACACCACCAAATGCGATGGTGGCGCGGATGAGCGTATCTAACTCTTCGTCGCCACGAATAGCGAGCTGAAGGTGGCGAGGAGTGATACGCTTGACCTTAAGATCTTTGGCGGCGTTCTGCGTGAACAGTTAGCACGTGTGCATGTGCATATAGGAAGTTAAACCATATAGTGCTGCGGGGGGATCCGGCGACGACAGTGTGCACCGGATGCTGACAGCAAAGTTACCGACGGATGACTCACTCCTGCAAGCTCGAGGACTTCGGCAGTCAAGTATTCGAGGACAGCGGTAACATAGACGGCAGCCTTGGCACCAACGCGCATCTTGTTCTGAGTGTTTTGTTTCAAGAAACGCTTGACACGTCCGCAGGGGAACTGGAGATCAGAGGTTAGCCATGCAACCGTGTTCGTCAGGCAGTAAATAGCTAGAGAGAATGTGCGGTGGTGATGGTGGTGATTCACGCGACGCGGAAATAGTGTGCGCGCATCACATCACGACGCTGTCATGTTTGCCCACGACAACACCCGCGTAAAATCATATATACGATGCAATCTTGATGGGCAGCTTACTTGAAGACCAGCGCGAGCGGAGTGGCTCTGTTGCTTCTTGGGACCATCAGCAGCTGAGGTCTTTCCGCCAGAGCTCTTGCCGCCAGAAGATTTGCCTTTTCCACCAGCCATTGTTTGTTATGTTCGATGCGCGTGCCGCGATAATGGAAAGTCGAGGTTGGCTTCGATATTGATATCGGCGATATGACTATTTGGATGCGATATTAATTAAATCGAATTGGAACCGTCGATGGCGGGCATTCAAATCTCGGAAAAGATTCGACCGCGTCGTGAAGTTAACCGGTTGAATGGTGAATGTGGGAAAACGATGTTGTTGTTCTGGGCCAAGATGCGGTCGTGGCGTTCGATCGAAAATTGAAAATCAAAAGGGCGGGTGCAGAAAAAAGTGCTGATGGGTGCTTTCTGCAGGCTGGTCCTCGTTGCATCAATCAAACTTTCCAGCAATGTGTTAACCTTTTACCTCTCTTTGCACGCCTGTTCATAGGTACTATAGGCCTATAGCGTTAGGCGGGCAAGGCACTGTAGATTAGAAGCCTAGACGCTGAGAGCAGGCAGGAGCCCACTGCAGCGAACGCTTGGTAGGCTGGTTGAAAGAACTTGAGGGGTCACTTGCAGCCTACCAGGTAGGTGACCGGGAAAACCTCGGCTTCAAAGCAAAGCCAAGTATCACAGGCCGCATCTTGATGAGGGAACGGAAGCCATGATCTGCTGTTGTTAGAGAGACTAGAAAAGGAGCTCTCTTGAGTCCATTCAAGCCTCAAGAACAGGAGTGGATATAGACTCGTCGAGAATATTAGGATCCTCCTAGTTTGGTTCGCCCAAACTACATAAAGCGGGAGATCCAACTCACCAAGGCTTACCTAGAGACGGCACATCAGGAGGGATGGCAGCCGCTCGAAGTGCACCCGCATGCTTCTTGAAGTACCTCAACCGGGAGTCAATGGGTTGAATAATGAAGAACCATAGCAGGAAGTCATCACCGGAATGGGCAGTTCAGTATAGCTGGTTTGTTGAATCAACATGCATTCCTGAGCCGACATAGGCGGTCGAGCACAAAGAAACATGTCGTCGGATTCTGGGGTTTATGCGCATGCGGGAAGTACGCCCCGGAGATGTGGCGGTGCACCTTTTAAGCCATATGGCTGTGTTTAAGCCACATAGTGTAAAACTGTCCTATCAATGGTTTCCTACCGTGTACTTAGGTAGGTACTTTATCTTGCACAGGGACCCAGAGATCGACTTTGGCCAAGCACAAGTTACCCAATCAGGCGTTGCATTATAGCGTCATTGGTAGACTTGTTCAAAGAGACATAGTTTATATAAGACCCCTATAATGGAGAATATTCAGAAATTCAATTGGCCAGCTGGAGCGCTTCAAGTGAGCCCATCGCGAAGAAGCACGATGCGAATTCATGCTACCGCCTATCTCTACCTGACCTCTTAATACAGTCCCATCCACAAAGCCAGGCATCCTGCTCCCGCATCATGGACAACTCTGTGTTTCACAAATACTCACGCACCTGCCGAAACCTAGTCTTCCTCACCATCCCAACGAATTCTCTGCCTCCAACTTGTTCCTTGGTCTTCCATCCCAGCCAGCAATCCGGCAGATCCATCCAGCACAGTCAAGCCCAGAGCACCCATCTCCCCCAGGAGAATAGGGTTCCTGGTCTGCTAAGACCGTGGTATTGACATAGTCCCAAATACTTGATCACTTTAGGGATCTCCTGGTCGCCGCACTTGAAGGCCCGCCAGCCGACGGACCTGCCGCAGCTCAGACCGAGTGCGCAGTGGATGAATACGACCGTACACATCTTAGTGGAGAGCCGCAGATGACCGTCCGGGGAGCTGTGTACGTGTGTTCCTGTTAAGGAGTTGGCCGATTCCTCTCAGGTGATGGCGGTGATGGCGGATTAGATATAGGGCAGGGTGAAGCAGATATAGCAAAATCTCGTTAAGACCTGCTGTGATGAGACAGGCAGAAACATAGCGGCGATAAAGTTCTATGTATTAACGCTCACAACACGTCCATTGTCTGAATGCATTTCTCTGTGAGCCAGCAGTGATTCAAAGCCAATAAAATATAGGGAATATAGTTCATTTTACACTCCCTTCCGATCACAAAAGAAACTAGTCATCATCAAGCCTCTCGTGTTACATGCTGAAGAGCCGTCCGTACAGCATAAATAATGGGGTGCGGAACTAACTTCAACTCTTAGCTGGTATGATAATGCATGGTAAATGGGGATACTGCGTAGTGCATGATGGCCTTATATGTTGATCGGACCGATTATTGTAGATATGTAGTAGTAGACTCAAAGCGTCAATAATAATGCACCCATTAATGACTACATTACCTTGGGGTGTTCACGAAATCATAATATCTCCTTTCAGTCATATAGTTATATAGTACTTTACTCAGCCCGGCGCTGCGAGCTGAGGTAGTTGAGTTGACCGGAGACGGGAAAAGGGGTCTAGTGTTTCTCCTAATTAGGTCTCGCGAAAAGTGGGGTCGGCTAGCAGTGGATGCCCCAAACTGGGCGGTGAACACTACCTTTACTCCTTCACATCTCATATTTATACAAAAGTCACAGCGAGAATAAGTCGTTCATACGTATTTATAAAGTTGAAGACACGATGAGCAAATAAAATTATCAACCAACACCTCCCCCTAACCTGACCAGCTGCAGCAACTCTTCGTCGTCTGCATAGGCCTCCTCTCCCTCCCATCCGTATGCGGCGATAAAAAAAGCATGCGTGCAGGCTCGTGGAGTCACATCTGGTCTTCCGGATTGGAGGCCGGCGACAGCTCCCGAGTTCGCGGCCCTTGCAGAAAAGCCAAAGCCGCCGGTGGGGCTAGGTATGAGATCTGATAGTGTCCCGCCATGGTGTGGGGCCTACCATTTTTCGACACTATAGGTCTGACACTATGTGCGGCGCCGGGGCCGACAAGCCATGCGCCGGGAACCCAGCCGCAGTGGGTGGTTATGGCGCCGCCACGCGTGTGGGGAACCGTCTAAGGCGTGTTGTCCTGCCGGTGCTGCAGGTGGCGAGAAATCGATCTGTCGCTCCTCTGCCACCTCGATGGGCTCCTGCTTACGCAGCTTGGTGAGGCTGTCCCGGAACTCGGGTGCCTCGGCATCGTACCGCTTGGCTTGCTGCTCTTTGGAGGACACAGAAGTGCTACGGATAACTTGGTAGATGAAAGGGGAATACACAGCCAATAGGGGCCAGAGTCATACCAAATTCAACAAGGTTGTTTTCCGTAGGTTTCTTCAGACAAAACAGTAGCCTAACTGCTGGTTATAAGAAACGATTTGTCTTTCGTTCGTACGGATAATCTGCAGAGCAATCCAAAAATCAGGGGCTGAGACTTGAAGAAGAGCACCGGTAGGCCCTTCATGAAGTCTCAAACCCGAACAGAAACGCGATGGAAGAACCCTTGTGAGTGGCTTCACGCATCTTGTCACACGGAAGATGGACACGACAGAGAAAGGCCATATGATGGCCACTTGCCAATATCACAGCACAGTTATGAGGGCATATACCGTACTCGTCAAGACATGGACGGTGTCGGGGCGATGTTAAAGCTTAGGCAGTATCGGTAAATCGAGCATACCATTTGCTGTCCTTTTGGGACTTTGGTTGAAACACCAGATAGGAGACTGACATGTTATCTGCAACTCCAATTTGATAATTATAGTCAGAGATTCAAAGAATCAATAGTTGGTAGCTGCTAAAAGGCCTTGCCAACACTCGAAGGGCAGTGCCGAACTGTCTAATATGCCAGCCTGCTGGTTCTGCCGTCCACAGTCAGTGAGCACAGGCTCCATAGCAGTACGGAGAAGTTACCACTTGCACCCGGTGAGTCATTTGCAATGGAACATACATCGCCAATCTCTGGTACTGAAAGAAACATGCCAGGGAGTAGGCCGTATCAAGGTCGCTACACACTTTGATGGCATTTAAAGCTTATGTGCTCCAAGTTAGGAGACAAACCGAAACGAATTACCCCTATTTCAAATATATATTCATAGTTAACCTACCGCGTCGTGCAGCCGGTCTCCCGCAACTGCAGCTAAGCCAACCAGCAATTCAGCAATTCGGTCGTTCTGTGCCCAATGGGATGGACTTCCTACTGATCTTCTTCATATCACAGCCGTAGGAACACCCCACTCTGAGGGCGTCAAAGACCAAACCCAAGAGGAATACGAGAATCCTCTCCTCCTCCAAAGGAGTCGGGATTAGGGAGCCGGACAAGTTGGAGAACGGAGTCGATAGATCTGTTTCCTTTATACGGTTCTGGTGAAGTTGCGATTTTCGCCATACTTGCATTTGCATGCGTTATGAGATTTAATTGTGTCCCACCATAGTGTGGAGCCTTAACGTACATTTTTCGGCACTTTAGATCCAACACTCATGTTCACTTGCAAAGTCTGCGCATGATCCACTGTTTACGAGATGATTCTTGTAACTCAGCCACTTCTGGACATACCTGTCTATGTTACCGATCGCGCGAGTTTGAGAGGAGGCGCAGTTACATATCCAGCATTACGAGTTCTCGTACCTTTCTCTTCCAGTTGCTGGTTTCATGATTTGCTGTTTCCCATCTCCCCTTATTCAGTGCTAAGCCGACAGTTATGGAGTATGACTGCTTAAGTAATGCTAGATGATGGGAAGCATTGTTCTCTGCTTTTAGCGTCCTTCACACGCCAATCAAGCAAAGTCATCTCTGCTGACATAGAACCATTGGGTGACCCCCCGCAATAGCGCATAGGTTCCCCGAGGCATATAATTCGTATGAAGGGCGCCAAATCGAGTCTTTACACCAATCGACCTTAACTCTCTTGACGCCCCACCAAGTGGACAGAGTCTATCACGCATCTTCCAAACAGTTGTCGGGTGTACGAAGTAGAATGCGTTCTCCGAAAGGAGGCTACTAGGATTACGTAACAAGAACTAAGTTGTTTCCTGTACACCGCCCGCCGTCCGGAGTCGCCGGACTATTGGCTGTCGTGTGGATCTCCACCTTCGATGGAGGACAGAAACTTACCAAACGCTTGACGGATAACATGATAATGTTCTGGCCAAGCTGAACAAAACAAGCAGACAATGAATGGTCTGTTGGTGAAGTCGGTGACCACATTCGACATCTCGGGATACTTGGCGCTATTCTTCGTATTAGTAAACAGACCAAGCCTCAGAGTGGGGATTCCGTATTGAGTAGCAAGAAGCTACCAAGCAACGTCAAGCCGTGACACTTCAACCGTGAACCGCTCACGCAGAAGTCTGCTTGAGGATTGAAGAAGAAAATGCTGCGCCTCTAATAGATATAATGGTTAGCCTTTCGAAATGGTAGTGACAATATAGCTGGTCTCTTCGCCGTGGTTATTGCGCATACAAGTCATTTCTACACTCGACCCCTTGTATCGCGGGAAGGTCTTGTAGCTCTCCGAGTTCTGTTGTTTCTTACCAGAATCGCAGCTAATTGCTTAGCAGTTAGATAGATCATTACAAGAATGAACTGGCGATAATCGACCCACGAGCTCCACAAATACCGAGCTCCTCTTGTATTAAAACAGGGGTCCGAGTATATCTGCAGTTGATAGGTTGGCGCGAGAACGATTTATCAGGGTACGGCAGACGCTTGGCAGATCGGTTCCTTCGGCATTGGGCGGTATAACCCGGACTGCCCCCAAAATATCTAGGCATATAGCGTCGATGAAAATAAGGGCCCTGCCCGGGTTGCGGACAGGGTTATGAAGTCATCAGGCACCCGAAGCGGGTCGGGTACGAGAAGATCGGCAAGGGGGTGGGCCCGCTTGTTGACTTCAAGGGGTATCATGGAATATTCGACACGAGATCAGGGGATGAACGCTATGACGCCAGCATCAAATATATAAATGCGCTGCTTGCTCGACTAAGACGGCTATCATCTCCAGCTCGGCACAAATCAATCTGCATCAACCACAGTCATCTTCACGATCGCACCTCTGAGCACCTTACGCCCTCAACCTCTATCAGCCACGTAGTCTTAAACAACACCAACAAAATGAAGTTCGCTGCCGTCGCTACTCTCTTCTCTCTTACCTCCGCCGCTTCTATGCAGAAGAAGCAGGCACAGGAGTACAAGATCGTCGATTTCGTCGCCAGCTGCATCCCTCATAGCACGTACTGCTCGTAAGTCCCAAATCGAGTCTGACCTTAACATCAGCGGAATCACGGAAGCTGACACTATCCGCAGCTACGACTTCAAGGTCGACCACGACCCCGTCTTCGAGCCTAATCACTGCGAGGCTTTCGTCCAGGGCCCTGACAACCTGCCCTCTGTCGAGGAGGGCAAGTGCCCCGACAACGCGGCCTACACCTGGTCGATCGACAGGACCCAGGATGGTGGTCTGGATTTCAAGATCTGGTACGCGCTCAACTCGCGCTCCAACATTACCTACTGCCACTCCATCCCCGCCAGCGACATCTCATCCGAGAACCACGGCGCCGTGACCACCGAGCACTACAGCGGCCCGTCCGAGTTCCCCGTCACCATCTTCGACTGCTAGATCACAGATTTTTGAACTCTCCAGCTGTGTTGTAGTGGAGTGGATTTTGGGGCTCCAGCTGCGATGGAGTGGAGCGAATGCGGAACTGGATTTGAGGAGGGAGATAGTTAGCATAATTAAGTTGCATTAAACCCATGAAGCCGACATGTTCTTCATCCGTAAATTATAATTTGACGCTTGATGTAGTGCGGCCATACTTGCATATCGCTCAAGTGGAACTGTAGTTTTCTGTCTGGCGACGTTGTCAAGTCAATGTCCTGTCGCCGGAACATGCTTAACCTTGGTTATGTGGCCCAGCTGGCCGACAAAGTGCTTCTCGGCTGAAAGGGGATGCTTCAGACAGCTCGGTGTGGTCTTTGCGCTGGCTGGACGCGGCGTTCTACCTCGTGGCGTGAAAGGAGGTCGCTGGGATTTGTATTGTCCGGTGATCGAATGATCCTGCAAGGGCTGAGCTAATGGTTCAGGACGAAGTTTTATAGAACGGTGTCCTGACTTCATTCACTAGAGAGAGGATTCAAGCGAAGAGAGAATTGATCTTTAAATCACCGAGGATCCTCTTGCTCTTGTGGCCTTACTAGACACTAGATCCTACATGGCCATAATAGGGAGCAGCGAAATCCGACTCTCATTGTTAAGGAAAGCCCAGTGCAGTCGAAGGCTTAGGCTGTTACTAGTAATTTACTTATGCCAGGGTCATGTCGATTGCTCAGAGTGCCCTATCACATTTAATGCATCATGCACGCGGAATGGTTTTCATTTGCTTATCGACACCCCATGTTTAAAGCTTTCTATAATATCAATTGGCTCTTCGCATTTGTCCATCGGGTGTCTGATAAACGACGACAAAGATTCAGATGAGGAGAAAATTTCCTTCTCCGACCCCTTAAAACGATAGCACGAAATCAGAAGGGTTGCCTCGGGTGGCGCGGACAAGACGTGCCAACGCAGCAGGTGATGCCAGCCTGGCAAAAGCCGAAGGAGTTCGCTCTATCGTCAGACGGGAAAGTATAACCAAGCCCCTGACAAGGCTTGAAGAAGGGAGTGGCTTCCCGGGCGTTGAGGTCGCCCCTAAGTGGGTTGTTGCACAAGCCGTATGTATCCAGCAGATTGTCCGGCTACGGTATATGTCAGTCGGAGGCTTGCGCACAACATGGAAGATATCAACAAGAAACTGGCTTACCGGAGGGCATTGGTTACCAGTCATAGCCGCAATCGCGAAGAGATCCAGGTTGCATCCCGTGAGAACAGTACGTTGCTCATCACACCAGCACGTGGAAGGAAGAGAGAAGCCCGTGCTAGAAGTGGTCAGCCAGCATTTAGGGCTTGGTTGAGATGACAATGTTCACTTACACATAGCTAATGTTGATGTCGGCGACAGCGATGCCGTTCGATCCCCAAGGGACAACAAAGCTAGACTCGATAAGCGTGTCGCCACCCATCCAAGCAATAGGGTATCGTGAATCGACGACCGCTACGTTGCCGCCCCAGCCGGTAGGGACGGCAAAAGTAGCAGTCTCTCCGGGTGCCATGGTTCCAGGCTCCGGCTTGCCGCCGACTGGCGTTGGGCCCGGGTTGTAAGCATGGGAGGTCGAGATGGGGTTGTGGTGGGAGTTGATAATGGTGATGGGAAGGAATTCCGGGGCCCAAGTCGCGTAGGGAACGCCATCCACGATTGGGAGCCTGCTCTCCTCCACAACGATCGTAGTCATCTTATGCACAGCAAGAACTTCTTGCTTGGCCGGTGCTGGAGTTGGCATAGGGGTAGCCATGACAGTCGAGATGAGCGCCGCGAGGGCGAAAGAGAGTGTCCGGGCCATCTTGCAGCTAGCTAAAGGAGTGTATAAAAAAGTTAAAGGAGTGACGTCTTTCTCGAAGGAGAGGCTATAGTTAAAGGGCCATATAAGCTAGTTGATCCGATACTGGCCTACACAAGGAATACTTTACGCGGACGAAGCAGCCTCTTATACGCATTTTACTTTATACAATTGAAGGCTATAACCCAAACCAAGGTGTGGGCATTAGGCGGCACACGTCTCAGTTCAGAAGGTAGTTACGGATGGTGTAGTAAGCATTAAACTCCTGCCTTGGAATACCTCCCCCGTCCGTTCTGCCACCCCGTTGCGCGCAAAGGGAAGGCCGTTACAAAAGTCAGTTCTAGACTGGCTACGGAAACCCTGGTACACCAGTTGTGGCGCGAGGTAAAGTGCGCGACGCATTGCGGCGGTAGCGTGCTTATAACTGGAAATTGCCTCTTTCGTCTTCTACCAAGGCCATGCCACGTGCTAATAGAGAGTCAGTAAGGGAATACAACTGCCTTTTACGGGCTTTGCCTATTACTAAATATATTACATTGTCCTATTTGCATAACACCGATATAAGCCCACATTCTGCAAGGCACAGGTCTTGGCTGCTTTTTAGTTCGAACAGGTTGCATCCGGCTGCTTCCGGATCTTCGGATCGCCACTAAAGGATCCAAAAGCTTCTTCGTACGCTGTTTCTTTGCGGAGGAGATCAGCATCCCGCCGCTCCAGTTGAGTTTTACCGGCACATCAGAACTTACGATAGTCGGAAAGAGAACTGAGTTTCACGTCGACGAGAACGGTACGATCACGACCGTTCTATGCATACTCTACCATTTGAGGTGCATGCCGTTGCACATGTAGAGCCGCTTTCAGACCTAGGACTCTAGGAGTTGCCGTATTTGAAAGCTGTAACGTGACAACGGGCCGGGTGGGCGCCACCGCAGAAGCAAGCACTCACCCTATCCGAGCAAGTTAAAATTTCGATAACTGCGGATTGCAGCGATTCGAGATGATTTCCGGCTTTACTTGGCGCTCACTGCCCAATGGCTTCCTGTAACAAATATCAACGTGTTTGGCGCAAATACTAACAAGTCGATGCCGCCATGCCGAATACTCCGCGCAACAATTCCGCCTGTGAATCACATTTCGGTGCGGAAGGCCATCTTCCCAGAACCTATTCATAGACATACCTCTTATCCAGAGGAGAGTAATGACAGGGAATGCTATATCGGGCGAAGGTGCGCTGATCCGGAGATTAGCGTAAGCTTACAAGGCCAGGCTTTGCGGATTTGGGCAGGAGGCTACGGTCCGAGTCCCCAGGTATTTGTACAACCTATGCTTTTGGGAAAGGGCGGTATCCGCCAAGCCGATTTGTCTCGTCATCAGACAAAGGTTTAGCCAGCTGCACTAGCCGACCATCCCCTATATGGCCAGTGGAGAATTCTGGAAAGGATTGTCTCCGTTGCCACACCCCGGATTTCTCGACACATCCCGGCGGTTTCTCCAGGACAGACTCCGGAGGCTGCCTCAGCGTAACGTCTGGTGGTATCGAACGTGGTTCGACCATCAATACTAAGAAAACTAAGGGGAATGCTACAGGGGCACAAATGAGCACAGCGACCTTTGCAGGTTCGGGCATCGCCATCTCCAACGTCTGTGCTTACATGTGTGTATCAATTCGTAGTGTCCTACTTCTTATCTGAAGTTTAGGGGACGACTGGGAACAGCGTTTGAAAGGGCTAATTAAATAAATTGATTGGCTTCAAGCTATGAAACCCTAGTTCTCTGTGTTACACATCGTCGCGACTCGCTCCTACGGTAAAACCTTTGTAACGAACGGCTAGATCATCCAAGGAGCCGCAATGGAAAGTTAGGAAGGCGCTGGCGTTTGTAGAACATATAACGTAGCTCTATGCTGGTACAAGCCATGCATGTGAAATCGTTCATATTTACAGTTCATATAAAGCCTAATTCTATCAGCCCCTTACATTCCCAATGATGCCAAGGGATAAGCTGGTACTAGTTAGAGTTCATACTGAGTGGCTAGCCTCGGAGGCCTACGGACTCCACGACTACATATATGCAAAGCTGTGGTCGTCTAGTCGCTCCTATTCTATCCCTTATTCTGACAATTAAATCCCCTTTCACAGCATGACCACACGACGTGAGTTATGTTTACTCCACATTCTGTAGAATTAGCGACCTACGTTGCTATACTCCGCGCCCTACCTTCCCCTTATATCACTCGTTGTCAGCTACGGAGGTTGATATCTAGATATCTCGTAGAATGCTAGGCTACTGCCTGCTAAGACGCGCAGATTAATCATTGAAGCCATTAAGCTCGAAGTACACACCTCATAGCTGAAACTACTTGACGAGACTGCAAGTCACCAATGCTGTATTGTCATTAATCTTGTTAAGCATCTACTACTACTAGGCCGCCATCATGCACAGACCGGAGCGAAATATGGAAGCGGAATAAGAAAGGACACTTGCCAGTGGCAGGTTACGTGGCGGTTTTCATAAACTAATTACGACTGGGTGTTTTGCTTCATTTACAGCGACTACTTGCTGGCTTACCATGCATTGCTGCTTAACGTAGACGCATAACTGACCCCGTTGAGAGACATTGTGTCATGAATATCTCGGACATTTTCTGTCTGATGACAACAAGTGTTTCCCGAAGACGACGGACGTGGTACACTCGAGTGTCGTTCGCATTCCACGTTGATGCCTGTCGTATTAAAAGTACGGTTGGATAGCGTACCTGTCCGAAGACGTTCATTAAAGTTGGCTTCCTCGACAGTTGTTTCTTGGTTGCAACACGAAAGACAGGTCTATATATCTCGTAAATACACCGAAACACCTCGAAACAGAGCGCTGTAGGTGAGACCCAAACCTTAGAAGCATCAGGGGGCCTGGCATTTAAGAGAACTACTTGGTAATGTATCAATGGCTTCATAATAAACCGGTATTGATTACGGTCGAGCCCCGAGAGTGCATGCCTTCGAGGGCTGACGGCCCGGTTTGAGGTTGCGCCAGGCTCTGGCATACGCATGACGCTACTATCGACAACCGAGCAACGTGGTGAGACAGGTAGAGCGACCCAGACTCGGCTTCCTGCATGGTAATGCTAGACATGGAGGCTGCCTGCAATTACGTTGCTGGTACAGCAGGATCGTCCCCTTGCATCCCCACGAACGCCCGTTTGGAACAAACCCATTCTACAGATGTCTCAGAGTGGATAATAGGCACCACGCTCTAATACCATTCGAGGACCAAGAGCTCGTTTTCTTGACCCCAGAGAGAAGGGGTTGTCAATTCGGATGACTTCATGGATTGCACAACCAGCGAGCAGCCTGTCCTCGCGTACTCGGGAGGCGATATCACAAAGCTCGTATATAATATTGAGTGCGATGACAAAACGGCCACCACTATAGTCGCCAAGTTTCGCCGAGACACTGGTCATGCTGCCAGAGCGGCTGGTTTGAATCGTCATTAGTTTGCTCGTTGTTGGTGGTACTTAATCGCTTCTCCGTGCAACGATCTCCCTGCGTGGGAAGGGGAAGAAGGGTAGGACAGATGGTAGCTTGCCGATTGGCTAAACGTTTCCACCGTGGAATCAGCAAAGAGATCACGGCCGGAATCCAAGACACGTTCATTGGCGTCCATGAACCTCATGACTGTCCGTATTCTCGGGGTTGGGATGGTCCCGATACTGGTCTCGAGACTATTAATATGTTGCGCCGCAGGGGATCTCTACCATATTTGTAACAGCGCTGTACATGTCGGGCTCCTTATGCAGATATGTGTTGCGCATAGTAAGGGCAGCCTTCGCGGACATGTGTTAGTGGGCTGTCACGAACGCATCGAGAAAAAGCTTTACTTTGTACCTAGACGTTGACGTAAAAGAGTGATGGAAGCCGTTCCTTCGAGAATGCTAGGCAAGGCTGGCTGGGTTGATAAGTTACGGGAATCGTGGTCTTAACCCCAAGCTTAACCATAGTTGATACTACACCACGCTCCGTCCTGTCATTTTGAGATATCTTGGCATCCTCCGTAAACGCAGACGAGAGATGATCGCGCTTCCAGCTGGGATGCCGGCTCTCCTTCGAACATAAACGCAATCATAAGGAGGAAAACCGGTCATATGCAATAAGACCTGCTATCTAACGTTAAAGCACCCCAGGGGCGGCAAGTGCGAAGCCAGATGGTAGTTGATTGGATACGCAGTCGCGGTGGACTGGCCACTGGGATCAGATCATGGGATGCGACATAGTCTTGCGACGAGGCAGTCCCCTCGTTATCACTTTCATCTCAAGCTGAGCGAATCGCAAGCTGAGGCTTTGGGAACGCTTTTCTCAAAGGGTGAGTAACTTAGGTGGTAGATTGAGATGCATGCTGCAAGATAGCAGTAGTCTGTCAGTTTATTTTATCGCGCGACCGGAACCCTGTAGGTCCACTCCGGGAAGGGCTATTGCTAGGCCAACGGGAACACGCGCGAAACTATGAATGCTGTGCCAACGCAACAAACGAACTACTTTCATTGAGCTGATGTCAGTAAGGATTTCATGTATGAATTAAAAGAATGACAACTTTGAATGGAAAGTGTTGAAGTGGCGGGACAGGACCGACATCGTTTTTCGGTTTCCGTTTGGTCTGCATTTGACATCGATCTTGAAGACCTCGGGTCTGGTCGCGTTGACAATGAGTTTCAGCCCCCTTTGTCGCAAGACAACTGTTGATACTTTTTTCATCAAATGCTCCACAGCTCCGCCCCTTTTCCTCCGTGTCATATAAATTAGATGACTTAAACGTACCAGCCTTTTAATCATTTTTAGCTATTTTTTATATTACTAACATTATCCCGGAGGAACGTTATAAAAAGTTTGGGCCTTTCTTAAACCTAGGAAAATAACGAAACCACTTAATTTTTCACAGTAGTTATATTAAAAGTTTTAAGCATTAATAAGTATATAGTTTTAACATGTTAGCAAAAGTGTGTTGCAATTGGATCTGGGATGTTGTTTAATTGATGGTTTAGGTTGTTTATTTACAACTGGAATAAGAGCAGTTACATATAGCCTTCAGCTCCTTTATTTTTGCAATTTTAGGACCATATATTAAAGCTTTTTAATTCCTTTTACCGCCCTTTCAACAAATCATTTTAACTGCCGATATAACAAAATAATATAATTATTTTATTAGCATTATTACTTATAACGTATTATATAAATAAGCTAACGTACCATATAAGCAAGCTGGATATATAAACAAGCTGGATATATAAGCAAGCTAGACATATAAGCAAGCTAAACACTTTTTGATATTGTGTAATAATAACTTTGAATAAAAAAACTATAACATAATAAATTAATTCAAATTAATCGAATTTATTTTCGTTAAACGTATTTACAGGTTTTTTATAAGTATGCGTATTATGTCCGGGTTTGCTATAAACGTTATATTTCCGTTTTTCCGTTTTAATTTTTTTGTAACGATTACTTTCAGCCGTTATTAACTGGGATTTTTTATTACTTTCTTTTTTTTACGGCCAGAAAAACTTGTGCCTTTTATATAGTAAATGTTTTTTTTTAAAAACCGTTTATTTCTAATTTTTTAATATTTGATAAAAATAATTAGTTTTACGTAATTTGACGGTTTTTTAAGAAAAACGTTTTTATATAAAAATATTAAGTTATTTTTTGTTAGTAAAATCTTTTAGTAATTTAGAATTTTCTTTTACAAATAATGTTCCGGGTTTTTTTGGGGATATTTCGAGAAATTTTCGAAAGTGGGGGAAAAATAGAACCGGCGGAGGTAAACAGTGAAACGGTCGGCGTAAGAATAACCGGAGGAATTTCTAAATTAGAAAAACCGTTCATAAAATCAAATAAAATAAGTTTAATTTTAATAAAGCCGGATTTGACATTTACGAACGTTGTAGCGGTTTTAAACGCGTTATAAAAACCGGCAAAAAATCCTTTTTTTACAATATAGATATAGTAACGTCGTATTGAATTTTCGAGATTAAACGTATAAACGCGTTTTAAAACGAAAAAGTAAAATACGTCGAAAAGTTAAAGCCGATAAAAGGAATAAAAAGGTATATAAAATGTAATAATATCGTTATTTATATAATACTTTTCGAATTTTATCGAATAATAACTTTCGTAACTGCTAAAAATAAAAACCCGTTTTTTATACGTTGTTACGGCGTTGATCGTTTCTTAGGTCTAGGTAAAGTATTCTGTTATTGCATAAAAAAGAGAAAATTACCTAATAAACGCAAAACGCCGACATATATATAACGTTACGATAGCTTAATTAAGCCGTAATGTTAGTACCGTAACAATAATCTTTTTAAAGTAATTATCCTTAATTAGTTAAAAAAAACTTTAAGCCAAATAGTATATCCCAGGTTTAAACTCTAAATTTTATATAATATAGTAAGTGCTGCGGTACGGTATAAAGATAATGCAAAATCGGCGGCGTAATGCTGGATTAAAGCCGCTTAAGGGGCGTTGTTCCGAATAAAGGAAGCATAACGTTAAAGCCGGCGGCGAATATAATAATATCGTTACGCTGCCGGGTTTTGTTAACTTTTTTACCGTTTTCGTAAAATAAATATTTACGGTTTTTTTCGCCTTTTTTCCCCCAAAACCGCCGTATTATTATTATATCATTATTGCCGTATTTTTTGTTCGTTTTTTCCGCGTTATTTTATCGCCGTTTTTTAAAAATCATTTCTTGCTTTTTTAACGTTTATTTAATTATTATCTTTTATAATTATATTATTTATTACGAATTATAATGTAATATTGAAGATGTAGAACTAAGAATACAGAATTGGCGAGGCAGTCCACTATTTATGAGTCTGCCAAGGCTGCAGCCCTTGGCATACCCCATAATCCTTAACAGGTGCCCCCTTGGACGAAGCAAAGCAGCCGTCCCGGCTGCTGTATTACTGTCCCATATAAAGTATATGGCAACGCGGTCCAGCTTTCGGTTGCTATTTCGAATCTCCGTTATCGTATTTATCGACGTCGTTACCGTCGAAGTCTTTATTATTAAATTCTTTCTCATAATTATCGTATTCGTTTTTTCAATTATTTGGGCTATCCGTTTTAGAATCGTCGATAATATGGTCGTCCGAATCTAGGTCGTTAGCATCGTTAAGGTCGTCGGTCTCGACGTTGAGATCGTTAAGTTCGACGTTAAGGTTGATGTTAGGCTCGACGTTAGGCTTGACGTTAGGTTTGTCGTTAGAGCTAACGTTAAGGTAGGTACGGCTGATATGAGGTTGTTGGCAAGGTTGCTGGTACAGTTGTTATTGTCGATTAAAAAAGGTCGATTGGGAACCGTCGACTAAAAAATTAGCGGTAGAACTGTCGGTTGGATTGTTGGTAATTAGTAACGAGGTTAAAGGTATTGTCGACTCGGTTGTAGTAAGTATCGACGGTTGAAGCCGATAATGCGGTTGTCGGCGAGCTTCTTTGTTTTTTCTAGTTTTTCTAAACAATTCAGACAAAACGGCGAGGATATGGTCGTCGGTCGACGTTGTAGTCGTCGAAGCTGGCAGATATAATGCTGGCTTTGACGGTACAGCTAACGTTGACGCTGGTGACGTTGTGGAAGCTGGCAGATATGGTGCTAGCTTTAACGGTAACGTCGGCGTGCATGTATTCGAATAGATATGGCGAAAAAGCTTGTTTTTCGACGGGAAGATTTCCCCGCATTTGCGGCATTTGTTACAACGGATATTTTTGCTGTCATCTCCCCCCTCGGCGACGAATTGCATCGACGACATTGCAATTCTCGACGAGAAAAAGAAAGGGGTGTTGCATATGGCAGGACCTTCGAATCCTAGGGCCCTCCTCCCTGACGACGACTGGTTCGCCGACCCGGATAATGGGCACCATTTGTTACGGATTATAATATAATATTGAAGATGTAGAATTAAGAATACAGAATTAGCGAGACAGTCCACTATTTATGGGTCTGCCAAGGCTGCAGTCCTTGGCATATCCCATAATCTCTAACATCGTTTATATTACGTTTATTAAAGTTAAACGTTTTGTATAATATGTTTTCGTTATATAATTTTAAATTATAATTTCGCGGCCGGCTAATTGCCGGTATTCCGTTATTGTTTCGCCGCCGTTTTTATAGGTAAATGTATATTGTTTCGAATGCTGTAAAGTTTACGAGTTTGTTAGTTTTAACGTATTGTTTTATTAATTTTTCATAAATACGTTATTGTTAATATGTTAACTTTACGATATTAAGCCGGTAGAAGAAATATAAAACGATGTTTTAAATTTTAAGATGTTTTTTAATTAAGTTATTTTTTATTTCGACGTAATTTACGATGTTAACAGTAACTTTATTTTTAACGCGAACGGTAACAAAGTTTATAAATACGACGATAATTTTTATACAGAAATTTATAAGGCTGTGTTTTATTTATATATTGTTTTCGAAGCGTTTAAAAAAAGTTATTGTTCCGGTTAAATTACAACGAGCATTAAAAAAGGTTAATTCTTTTGGTAATTATAGTTATGTCGTTAATAGAATTTTTAGAAAAACCCGGTTATTTATTCAGCTTAGGTAATCGTTCGCCATATTTTAATATAAATGTAATATTTCCGTTTTACCGGTAACGCTGTAAGTATACCGTTACGTATACGTATAATTATCGTTTCGTTAACGAAATATTCATAAACCGACGTTTAAATTACCGCTTAAAAAAGATAGTTAAGTACCGTTTAATAATCAACAACGATAAGTATTAATTATAAACCTTAATTAAGCGTATTTTTCAGGATAAAATAATTATTACCGTTACCTTTATTTTAGCTTTTATTTAATTTGCCGCCGATATAGTAACGTTTTTTTTACGTATTAATAACCTTTAATTATCGTTAAATTTTTATATTATTGCGTTTTTATTTTTCGTTACGTTCCGTTATCGTTATATAGTTATTATACAAGGTAAAATATATAGGTCTAAGCCTGGAAAATAAGGCTGAGCCAATATATAGAAAATAATTCCACGATAAAATTTCCACAATAAATATTATACCCAATATTTTCGAATACGATAATTTTTCAAATGGTTTTTTACGGTTTGGATAGATTGCATACCTCAGTCCCGTCCTTATTCCGATTCCGAATGGTTGCTAACAAGCTTCGGCCCTAATAAACTTTATGCCCGCTGGTTACGGTTTGGCAGGGTTTTTAAAAGCAGAAAATAACTTTATACGGTAAACCTTAAAGATAAATTTTAAAAACGTATAAAATGTTTTGCAAGTTTTTGTTAGTTTTACGATTAAAAACTTTAAATTTGATCGTTTTTACGGCTTTTTAAGTTTTTATTAATTAAGATACGAACCGAAATAATATAACATGCTATACGAATATGAAATATTAATTATCCGAAACGGAAAAGTTTCGATAAAAACCGTCCCGTTTACGGTAATTTATTCGAGAAAAATTACCGCATAATCCAAAACCGTCGATGTAACTATTCATTTAGAAAATTGTCTTAAAAAATCGCCTGCCTTTTTTGGTTTTCGGATATTATTTTATTTTCGATAAAAAGAATTTATCTTTTTACGAACTTATTATGAATAATTTCGATTTAACGGAAAAACTGCTGGGAAAGGTACAGGGGGACAAAAATAATAAAGATAATAAAAACAATAAGTTGAATAATTCCGAAATCCAGCTGCTGGAACATTGCACGTTAAAGAATTACGAATGCTGGTTTGATCGGCTGCTTAAGATTACGAGGAACTTCCAGAATTCCGAGAAGAATCGACGTGGATAGAGGCTACGAGACGGAAGGGTGTTAGTGAAATAGGAATTAAGGTAGCAATCTATCATTTTATCTAATTATATATACGGTTACGTCTTTTCGAAAGAGAATATGGTTATTATATTGGTACGTCGTTATTTAATCGCCGTTTTTGAAGTTAAGGTATTTAAAGCGTTAATGGAATTTATGCTTATAAATTATTTTTTTCGTTAGTATAATATAATTATTATTTATCGTAATACCGTTGCGATACCAGTTTAATTAAATTTCTTCTTTTTTTAGATTTTTTACGTTAAGTCTTTAGTAATATTTTATACTATATCCGTTTGTTACCTTAGATTTCCCTAGTAATCCTTAAGTTTCGATTACAGCCGTATTTATTTTATAAAGATTTGAATTAATTAGGTAATCTAGATTTATTAAAGTTGTTTTTATAAAATTCGGTTATATCGGAACCGTAACCTTAAAAGTTCTTAACCGGTTCCCAGATAAGGCGGTATAAATATAGTTATTTAACTTTATATTAAAAACTTTATTTGATATTTTTAAAACTTAAGATTTTTTAAACTGCTATTCGATTTCCTTTTAGTTATTAACGTTTATAACGATAACGTTTTTTACGTATCTTATTTTACGTTAATGTTTTTTTAACTTAAAAAACTTGGTTTATAACGTTAAATTAAAAAGCTACAAAAAATCGGAAATAATTTATAATAAATAAGTAGTTAAATAGTAATAATACGAGGATATACTTTAATAATGACAAAAAAACTTATCTACTTATCGTTAAATTTATCGTTAAGTTTGCCGGATTTTATATATCGCGTATTAATTTATACACGTCTTTTTTCGTTAAAAATACCGGCGTTAAAACGGTATTAAATCGTCTATTTTATATAACGGGTTTAAAATTTTATTATTAACGTTTTAATGCCTTTAAAAATCCGCTTTAACCCTTTTACGTAACACAAAGCATTGTTATATTTTTATTATTACATTACTGTTTTAAAAATGTTTAAGTTGCGAAACAGTTCCGTTTTTATATTAAGGTAAAACCTATAATTAACGAAAAACGGCAAAATATTGATAATTTTTAATCCGTGATTATTATTACCGAATTTAACCAAAAGAAATTAATTTACTTAATTGTTTTAATAAAAACACTACCTTTTAAAATATTACTTTATAATAACGTTTATTATTTCCGTTTAGCCGTTGGTTTATAAGTAATACGTAATTAAGGCACGTAATATAACGTTTAAACGTTGATTTAATTCCTTTTTAAAAAAGTAAAAATAAATTATATATCCTGGTTAAATATTATCGTAACCGGTATATTATATAAACGGTATACATCGGAAAGGAAAACGTTAACCAAAATTTTTACGGATATATTTGTTACAAAAACGAAATAACGTATTTATAAGTATACCCGAACTTTTCGTAAGGTAATAATGGGTTAATATAATTTATTAATATATCGTTTTATGGAATAAAACGGTACTGGTGAAAAGTTAAAGAATTTAATAAATAAAATTTTAAATATTTTAATATAGCAAAAGAAATAATAACTTTATATAAATATGGTTATATTTCGAAATAAACGTAACGAGTAATAACTTTACCGTAATAAATCGTGTATTTTATAACGGTCTAGATAACTAGCCGGCGTTACGTTATAATTACGGTATAAAATTCAAAGTTTAAATACGTTATCGTTTGCGACAAATAACTTATTCCGGATATAAATACGCTTTTATATCGCTTTATAATCGGCTTTTATAACTCTAAATCTTTTACAAATATTTTATTTAAAACGTTTATGCAAGGTAACATATAGGTCCAAGCTTGGAAAACAAGGCTGAGCCAATATGCAAAAATCATGCTACGATTAATTTTCACGATAAATATTATACCCAGTATTTTTAAATACGATAACTCTTTAAATGGTTTTTTACGGTTTGGATAAATTACATACCTTAATCCCGTCTTACTTCAATTCCGACTGGTAGTTATCGATAAGTTTCGGCCCTAGTAAACCTTATACCCGCTAATTACGGTTTAGCAGAATTTTTAAAAGCAAACAATAACTTTATACGGTAAACCTTAAAAATAAACCTTAAAAACGTATAAAAAACTTTGCAAGCCCTCATCAGTTTTACGGCTAGGAATTCCAACTTCGATCGTTCTTATAACACCTTTTTAAGTTTCTATCTATTAAAACAGCAACCGAACATAATATACCACGTAATCTTTAATATACGATACCGGTCTTCCGCAATAAAAAAACTTACGCAGAAACCATTACGGTTACAACAATTAATCTCGATAAAAATACCGGACTTTCTAAGACCGTCGACGTTACTATCGACTTAAAAAAGCTTTTATAAAAAAATCGAATTCGATTTTTTATTTTCGGATACTACATAAATTTCTAAAATAAAAATAACCGATTTTCTGAATAACTTATATATCGCAATCTTACTTTGGCAGAAATACTACTAATAAAACTGCAAGCGGATAATAACAAAATATTAGACAATTCCGAAATGCAATTATTAAAACAATGTACATTAAAATAATACAAGCGGTAGTTTGCTAGGCTGCACAAAACAGCAAAAAGCTTCCAGGATTCGGATAGGAATCGACGTAAATAAAAGCTGCAAAACGGAAAAAGGTAATAAAGCTAGGAGTTAAATAGCAATCTATCATTTTATCCAAGTGCATACACGGTCACGTCTCCTCGAAGGAGATTAAAACGTTTATAAGTTAGGTTCGTTAATACGGTTAAAATATCGTTAATTAATTGGAACGTTTTGTAAAAATTATCGATAAATGCGTTTATCGGTTTATTAACGTTTATAATGTATGCTTTTAAAAAACGGCCTTATCGGTTTAATAAAAGCATTATTTTATATCGTTACGTAACTTTTTCATTAACTTTATTATTATAATCTGCCGGTTTTACGCCGGGTTAACATAATAAAATATTTGGAACCGTAATTATTTTCCGTATATACAAGTTATTTAAAATTAAAAATTATCAAAGATTTTAAATTATTAAATTTAACGTTAATTTAAAAACTTTTATAATTAGTAATAATTCTGGCGGGGATTTCGGTTTTTTGCAATTCTGAAGATTACTTTTTTAAAGTTTTTAATAATTACTAGCAATTTTTTATCGTAAATTTCGTAATTATATTCGGTTAAATTATATTTAGCTGAAAAAAAGCAACGGGTTGCAAAATATCTTATACGTCGTATTGGGGAAAAGATTTTTTAACACCTATTTAAAAACGTTAATTTTTAAAACCGTATAACGTTAAAGGTTATAATAAAATAAAACTAAAGTTATCGAAAAGGTATTTTTAAATTATCGGAACGTTTTTTAATATTAATTATTAAAAACCTGTTTATTTAATTTTATTTATTAAGTTAATAAAAAGCTTAATAACTTATAAAAAGCTTTTAAGAAATAGGTGGTAAAAATTTGCGGAACCGACGAAACGTTATAATTTACGAAATGTTTCAAAAAGTTTTTATTATTAAATAACTTTTTTTTAAAGTTTATAATAATACTATTAGTATAAATTATTAAACTTAAATATTGTATTTTCGTAATATTAAATTCGCATTTACGGATATTTATCGTTAATTTTATATTTGCGAACTAACGGAATATTTTACGTATATAATCTTTATATTTTCTTTTATTTTTGTTATAAATAAAAACGTTATCACAATAGGTTATAACGTAATTATTTAAAAAATCGAATAAAATATAGTTAATATAATATTGCAACGAATTCGAAACGCCGGTTATATTAAAGTTTGCTATGAAGTATTGGCATAAACAGAATTTTATTATAAAAACTGTTTTTTATTTATTTTCCAGGGCAATACGTAAACGGTTAAAAACTGTTACGATGTTAAATTTGGTATATATATGTGTTGAATAAATAATATTTAAGGTTTTGTAAACTAAGAGCATTAAATTACGGTTTTTTACCGTAACGTTATTAAAATACCAATAGTTAAAGCAAATATATATGTTACTCTCTAGTTTTTTAGTAAGCAAAATAAAGGTTATTATAAAAGAATTATTAAAATAAATAAAACTTTTTTTTATATAGTTATCGATATATTTCCGTATCGCCAGTAATTTATACGGTAATATAATTCGCGTACGGCTGTATAGAGACTTTTGGCCTAGAAATAATTCGATTTTATCATTAAAAGCTTAATACAGCAGTAATTTGTTGGTTTTATTAAAAATAAACGCATTTATTAAATCGTGGTATTTTGGTAATAATTTTTTTAAATTTTCGGTTATCGTTACGAGTAACTTGCCGTCGAAGTATTTCTGTATATTTTTTTCGGTAACGTTACCTAATTAAGGCGCTTCGGTTATATAGTTATAAAAAGTCCGTAACTTAAGGAATATAATATCCGGGTTAACGTTATCGTTTTAAAGAAAAATATTACGAAAAATTATATTAAGTATTAACGACGTTGTTTCGTTAATTAAAAGTGGTTAAAAAAGTAAGGCCGTTATTTTCCGTAAGGTATCCGTAAAAGCGAGAAATTTCGTTAAGGGCATAAAATTGACTACGACATTTTTTAAACGGTAGAACGTTAAAAAGTTGGTAATATGAAAAGACCGTACCTGGACCGGTTTGTTATAATTTTAAAAGGAAAAGAGTAAGGTAATAAGGACAGGGGTTAATTTTATTAGGGTAAGGGTTAATGGAAGTTCCAATATCGTTTTGCGATCGATATGTATGGTTTCCGCCGTTTAATTAATATTTGAGTTATATTTTAGGAGTTAAAGCAGTTTTAGAATAATATTAGAATCGTTTAAAGATTACCGATATAAGGTAATTTTTTCTATAACAAAACTTATACAGAACTGTAATGTATATGCGAAAATAATGGAACCGGTTATAGTATCGTTTATTAGCCGGAATTAGCGAGATTAAAAAATAAAAAAAGGTTTTTTTAGTGTATAAAGTTATTATTAATAGATTTTATATATGAATAACTGTAATTAATTATAATTTATACCGGTAGTAATACGTTATTAACAAGTTATAGTTAAAACGAAAACGAGAAAGATTTATTAAGATTTATGAAACGTATATATAAGTTAGATTTATTATTATCTTAATAACTTAACGGGAACTTTTAATTATAATTTATTTTAAAAGTGATTTTTTTCTTTATAATGTATCGTTATTGTTACAAAGTGCAAATAACGTATTTCTCGTAGTTAGTCGTAGTTGCTGATTAAAGCAGATAAAGAAATAATATTTTTTTCCCATAATATATATAAAGGTTTATTTTACGCCGGCGTTATTCTTTTTAATTAAAAAGTTACGTAGGCCGTTTTGTTAACCATTATAACGTTAAATTATATAAGTTTTAATTCGGGCGTTACGAAAACGTTACTTTGCCGTTACGGTACTAGGGTATAATTACTTAAGTACTTTATTATACATTTATAAAAGGCCCGGTTCGTTATATTATTAGAAAGATTTTTAAATAGACGTATTTAAGTTATGTTATTTTCGGAATCCGGGTATTATATTTACGGTACGAGGGTTGTTTATAACGCTTTGTTAAATTTTTTATATAATATAATAACGCGTAAAGTTAACAGTTGCCGGTTTTAATCGGTTAATCGTATGAAATTATTAATAAAGTCGGCGAACGTAATTAACTTTTATGTTAAAGTTTGGCAATCTTTATAAACTTACATTAATATATCAACCGTAATATAAATTTAGTTTAGAAATAATAATATATTGCTTATATTACGTTAATTATACGGTTATATTTTAGGGTTTAATAATAATATTATTACTTTATTAATTTTATTATGTACGCGTAAATAGACGTTTTTTAACCCTTTTAAACGGCGTATATAATGCGGTTAACTAGCAAAAGATAAACGTTCCGGTTTATCGCCAGTTTTAAATGTATTAAAAACCGTTAGTTAATATTTTTTTAGCAGATTATTGGGGGTTTAATGTTTTTTTTTCTATACTGGAGGTTCGGAGTTATAAAAACGTTAATTTTCCAGTATGTTAATAAGAGATTATGTTATTTGTAAGGGGTAACTTTAAAAAATATATTGTAAAGCTGTTAAAGAAGGCTTTATTAATATATTATAAAGGGTTACGGTTTAATACGTTAACCGTTTTACGGTTGTTAAACGTTTTTGTAATAACGTATTTTCGATAATTTCGTTCCGAGCTTATTATAGCGGTTTTTCGATAATAGTTAATTATTTACGACGCTAATAGTTTTTATACGATAATTGCTTTGTTTTTAAAAGCGATTGTTACGTAATTACGAAATGTTTCTATAGTCCGTTTTTTTCGTATTATAAGCATTTATAATTATTTTCGAAATTTATAAAAATATCTTTAAAAACCATTTAAAACTATTTATTTATTTCGAAAAACCGGCTTAATAGCGTAAAATCGTATGTAATTCGTATTATAATGAAGGTTAGACAAAAAAATCTATAAAAAAATCTTAAAAATTGGTAAATCGAAATAATAACGTTATGTTACCGTTTTATATTTAATTAGAAACGGAAATATTAATACTTATAAAGGTTTTTTTAGAGTTGGAACATTTAATAAAGTTATGTCGATTTTTAAAATTTGATTATTAAGTAATATTATAACGAAAAAGCGACGGATTAACGGCGGATTTAAGCTTATATAAAATCGTAATTAAAACGAAGAAATGTAAAATATTGTAAAAGTTTGTTTTTAAAAATGCAACAAACTATTACGGCACTAATAGTTTTTTAGGTTTAGATAAAGTATTTTATTATTATATAAGGAAAAAAAGGGAAAATTACTTAATAAATGCGAAACGCCGACGTATATATCGCGTTACGGTAATTTAGCTAAGCCGTAACGCTGGTATCGTAATATACGTATTCGAATATATTTATTAAAATATTAGATTTATTTTAAACTTATTTCGTTTTGTTATTTGATTATTATAATTGATTTTAACTCTCTAACTAGTTAATAATAAATTAGTATAATATTAAAATTTATAATAAGTAGTTTTTAATAAAATAATAAATAATAGTATAATTTATTCCCGATTATTTTATTACGTTTATTTAAATCTTTTGCGTTTTTAGAATTTATAATTATTATGCTGTATATTATTAAAAACTTTATTAAAACCTGTTTTGTCGAAATTATAAATATCTTTTTTACGATGCCGTATTTTATAATTATAACCCGAATTGATTCGAGCTATTTATAAAATATCTGCGGATTTTCGTATAATACTTTTTAATAATTACTTTTTCGATTTAAACGCGTTTTAAATTTTTTTGCCGCTAAATAAAGTTCGACGCTTAATTAATTCCGATACGTATTATAACATATTAGATAAATAGTAAATTTGCTATATTTTTAATATGTTAAAGCCGGATAGGAAACGCTGGCATATTTTAGTTAAGAATTCTGTCGACGATCGATTTCTTTTCGGCTGGTGTTAGTTTTTATACAATAAAAGAAGTATCGATTCGAGAAAGTTTGTTATTAAATCGGTTTTATAATGTACAGTGGGGTTACAAAAGTCTCGGTAGATTTCTGCACGCTCTATAAAAACGCGTATTTCTTCCACTTTAACACTAACATTCTTAATATTTCAATTATAAATAAATAACCTAATTTAGGTCCAATTGCTTTGCGCAAAAAATAGTTGCTTTATACGAAAACGAGATAGAAGTTCGAAAAATATTTGGACAAAGGTTTCGCCGAAATCGCGAGAAAATATGAAATGTCTCTCATTACCGTTTAGGGCGTATATAATCGTTATACGTATTAAAATTTAGCCTAATTTTTGTCACGTTCGGGCCGCTTATACAAATTTTGGGTGATTTATAAAAAACATTTATGGCGATTTATTAAGTTTAACCCTTTCATGCTAATTGGAAAACTTATCGAATTGTATTATTTATATATTATTAAATAGACTTTAACGCGATAGTTTCGTAAAAATGGAATAATGTATTAACGCGCATTTTAACGACCGTTTCTTACTTCAAAATACGCAAAATAGCGACTTAATTAAATTTTAAAGTATCGCGATAAACTTGCCGAATGGTAACGAACGGTTTTATTTAACGACGGGACAAATATGGACCGTGGTTACGGTACGTAAGCGTAATAAGTTTTCTGCCGGAAAAATCTTTAACATGCTATTTTTTCCTACCTTAATTGCTACGTTAATTATTAACAGTTTCCTTTAAAATAAAAAATCCCGTTTATTATCTAAATATATATAACCCCGATATAAGAAAACCGGTTAAACGCAAATGTTTTAGGGTAATATTAGGTATGGAAAACGGAACTTCCTAATAGCCTTCGATAGGAATCCCGAGGCCCCTCGGAACGGAATAACCGGCCGCATTTATCGTAATCATCTCGACGAATACTTTCCCGAATGCCTTAATAACGACTCCATCTTTATATAAAACAACGCTTCCGTTTATATTGCCCGAATCGTTAAAAATAGCTTTAAACGTACGTTATCGAAATACTGGAGTAATCCCCATATTTACCCGATTTAAATCTTATTAAAAACGTATAGAAGTTACTAAAAAAACGCATTCAACGCAAAAAACCAAAGTTTAGGTTACTTGGCAATACGTAAAAAACATTAGATTTACTTACTGCTACTGTAATTATTATATAGGAAAAGTTCGCAAAAGGTATATTAAATAATTTAATAAATAATATGCCAAAACGGATCGAAACCGTAATTACGGCCCAAGGCTGGTATACGAAGTATTAGGATAGCATACTTTATTCGTAATGCATTTATTTATAGATCTTTAAATTCGTTTATAATTTTATTAAAAATTAATAAAAAAACATATAAGTAAAAGCGTAAAGGTAGTAATAGAAAATATGAACTGTAAAGACTAAACCGAGACTTTTGCAACCCCACTATAAATAGGGTTATTTCGTATATAAAACCAAGCCGTTTAAAACTAAGATTCGGGGTTTTTTATTCTTGTTTAAACGGTTATTTTTATTCTAGATTGTTTTGTAAAGCGTTTCATAATTGATAATGTTAAAAAATAGGCAATTAAAAATAAGTAATTAGTATTATTAAAAAGAATAACCGACTTACTGGTATGAAACGTTATTTGAAATATTATATATAAATTATATTATTACAACCAGAATATTAATATTTAAATTTTAATTTAAATCAATAAATTAATTATAGCTTTTAAGAAAAGCTTTTTATAGTATCAATTTTAAAAAATATCAAGATAAAATTAAAAGCTTAAAAGATTTAAAAAATATAACATATTTAGTTATATAACTATTTTATATAACGTCTCAAACAAGCGAACGAGCCAGATAAGCGAACGAGCCACTTTTTTTTTTTTTTTTTTTTTTTTTTTTTTAAATCTTTAACCTTCTAATTTTAATTACAAATTTCTTAACTATAACAATATAAAACGTTTTACAAAAGAAGCTAAAATAAACTTAGCTATTCAGGTTAAAAAACGAGACCTGAAACTTAGCTTTAAAAAGCTGTATTTTATATATGATATTTCCGAATCGACTTTAAAAGCTCGATATTACGGTTGATACGCCCGAACCGATATTACCTTTAATTTGCGAAAATTAACGCCGACCGAAAAGAAATTTATTATCGATTAAATTTTTAACTTGAATATGCGAACGTTTTTTATCCGGTTTTAACATGTTGAAGATATAGCGAATTTATTACTGGCTTAACGCGTTATAATATGCGTTAGGGTTAAATAGGTTGTTAATTTTATACGAGGGTAATAAAAACTTAAAATACGTTTAAACCGAAAAATTAATTATTAAAAGGTATTATGTAAAGATCCGGAAATACTTCGAAAATAATTCGAATTAGTTCGAGTTATAATTACAAAATACGGTATCGCAAAAAAAAAATTATAATTTTAACAAAACGGGGTTTTTAATAAGGTTTTTAATAATATGTAATATTATAATTATAAATACCGAAAAACGTAAAAAACTTAAATAAATTTAATAAAATAATTGGAAATAAATTATAATTATATAAGCTATTAATTTGTAAATTTAAGTTATATTATTATTTATTATTTTAATAAGAAACATTTATTTTGGATTTTAATATTACGATAATTTATTATTACCAGATTAAAAAATCGGAATTAGTTATAATAACTAAATAACCAACGAATTAAGTTTAAAATAAATTTAATATTTCGATAAATATATTCGAACGCGTACGAAAAAAATAAAAGGTTTTTTTTAATTTTCGACGGTTACGAAAATTATTATTTAATGGAATTCGAAAAATATTATACGAATAGCGATATTATTACGTTTTATATATTTTCTTATTTCTTTTATCGGCTTTAATTTTTCGACGTATTTTGCTTTTTCGTTTTAAAACGCGCGTATACGTTTTATATCGAAAATTTTATACGACGTTATTATATTTATATTATTAAAAAAAATTTCTCGCCGGTTTTTTCGATACGTTTAAAACCGCCATAACGTTCGATAATATTAAATCCGGTTTTGCAAAAGTTAAACTTGTTTTATTTAATTTTAATAATGTTTTTTCCAATTTAATTTTTTTAACTGTACTTACGCCGATTATTTCGCCGCTTACTTCCGCTGGTTTCATTTTTTCCCCACCGTCGAAAACCTTTCGAAATATCCAAAAAAAATAAAAAAACGGAAATAATATTTACAAAAATAAATTTAAAAATTATTAGGGAAACTTGCCGACAAAAACAATTAAATCCGTTAATTTGTTAATAAAAAGTAACTTAATATTTTTATACAAAAACGTTTCTTTCTTAAAAAAAACCGTTAAATTATGTAAAACTAATTATTCCTTTAATAAATGCCGAAAAACTAAAAATAAACGTTTATTAAAAAAAGGAATATTTATTATATAAAAAAAAGATTTTTTTGGCCGAAAAAAGGGAATAATAACAAAATGGAATTAATAACAATTAAAAATAATCGTCGTAAGAAAGTTAAAACGAAATAACGGAAATATGGCGCTTATAGCAAGCCCGGGCATAATGTGCGTATTTGTAAAGAAATTATAGATATGTTTAACGAAAACGAATCCGATTAGTTTGAATTGATTTGATATGTTGTTATTAACTTATTAAACTTTGTTGTTATAAGGTGCTTAAAAGTAGCTCGCTCGTTTATCTAGCTCGTTCGCTTATCTAAGACGTTATTTAAAATATTATCAATTTTTTTAACGAAACGTTCTAGTTTAACGCGTTTAATGGCGCAATTTTAATTATTAAAAATAAGGCGTAATCTTAGTACAGTAAATCATTAAGTTAACCTATCCAGGGGTCGAAAGGGCAAAAATATACCCACTGCCGGAGTCGAACCGGCGATCTGCGCATTTCGATATTCTCACTTAGACATTTAAGCGGTATAAGAGCGCCGTGCTAACCACTGCACCAAGCGGGTGCGAATTGAATTGTCGAAATGGAATTATTTATTTTTGTGTTATTCTGATTTAAGTAATAGTTCAAATGGCAGAGTAGCGCCTGTCAAACCCCGGCTGCTTTAACGAAGATAGAACTACAACTCCCAGGGGTATTTTGTTAGTTACCCCACCTAGTCCACTTGGTTTCCTTTGCTAGTTAGTATAAAATTTCATAGAATTCGAATTATATCTATTGATTTGCTACGTTACGTAAATAGTTATTAATATATGCGTCGGGATAACCTATTAACTTTTGTTCTTTGCTTTAAATCAAGATATTTTTGCAATATTTGCCATGGATTCGAAGCCGGACTTTGTTATATCAAAGAAAGTACGCCTTCGTGAAGCGCCATCTTTTACTAAAGCCATCGAACTTGGTATAGTAAGATAGCATAAAGCGTTAATTGAAAAGTAGTGGATACAGCGGAGGAATTAATGGACTATTTTGCATATAAAATGGATGGGAATGTACACACTAGCTGTTCAAGGAACCTTGTGGGGCGGTGGAGGTAATTGACATAAAATACCCCTTGGAGTTGTAGACAACAGCCCACGTAACGGCCCGTCGGCTCAAAGCCCCCCTTACCGCCCTTGCCTTAATCGTCGCTAGAAGGCCGCGCTAGTCAGATGGCATGTACGTAATTTTGCAATACCGACCAGTGGGTTCACTATTGTGCCTCCTAATGCTCTTCCTCATGAACAGGCAGAGTCGTAAAAAGGGATAGTGGTAGATTTGGTCATTGTCGTCCTTGACAGCAGCCAATTTGTTTCCTGCAGAGGAAGCCCACTTGGATTTGTTACTGTGGTTAATACTAAGGACATAAGTTGGGTTGAAGGAAATTGCGCAAGCGAAATCTTTCCGAGCTTTTCGGCCTTAGTTCTTCCCGTTGGCATCGAGTCATGCGACGAAGAACAATCATGAGATGACGAAAGAGGACGAGCGATAATGCATCCATGATGGCTTAAATACCACCCAGCCGCGGTACTGGGTTCGTCGTGTGTTCTGTTAAGTTGCCCCGTGCCGAACGTCACGCGTCTGTGAGGCGAACGCGCATTCAAATTACCGTTGGGCTATACAGTATGGAATATGCAAATTCAGGAGGCTTTCCACAGTGAGAGACTGCTAAGATGATTGGTGTGTCGAAGGCTCGAAGGCTGTGCGGTTGTCCCCCCGCGTGCACCGGCGTATATTACTGAACCCCCTATAATCCCTACCCTACTGGGATTGTCCGGAGCATGGCACACCTGGAAGGCAGCCGAAAGGCCACCGGAAGCCTCAGCCTCCAGGTGCACGGTGCGGCGAAATTGGTGGGTCAGTGCTGCAGTGTGCGCCTCCTATGGCCATCCACCGCATTGAATGCCTCAATTATTATGTACTTTCGTACGTCGCTTTGGGGTCAAGGACAGAAGGTTAACTTAACCTCGATTTCAACTCAAAACTCCAGACTCATACCCTGACTGCAAGCACATCACGTCCGTGCTAAATCGCTCGGTAAAAGCGCTGCATGTCCGCTTGAGAGGAGCATCGCCTCCTTTTGCACCGCCCTAGTTAGTCATCTACGGGTACTCGACGGCTCGGGCACTGATCACCAGCTCTCGCGTACTTTGCTGTCCCCCCCTGAACCTGACCTCCTTATCTACAACCCCATCTATTATTTTCAGCAACACGCCGCACTGATTGGCCCCAAGCGTGTGCGCCTCATCTTCCAGAGGCTGCATCCGACCCGAGGCTTGGCTCTCGCATACCCATTTAGGATTACGAGACTGCCGGAAGCATCTCGACGAGTTATTAGGTACGTATGTGAGTCAGAAGAAGAATCCGATGGTGCGAGTGCTCAGCAGCGGCCGCCGACTCGGTGTCCGAACAATGCGTATTATACTGTCTGCCCTCGTGTTATCTCTCCTCGAGTCTATCTGCCTCCCTCACAGCTGGGCTTTGAGCTGTTTGCATCTCTGGCGCTATGCCTATGCATGCTGTCCTTCCTACAGTATACAAAACCCCTTCCTCTTTTAGTCTCTTGGTTGCTTGGTAGCCTTGGCAAGCCCAGCGACCGGGGAGTCCGTAGCGATTTTATTAAGCTCGACATACTGTACTTTATCTTCGCGCACGACACGGGTCTGCTTCTGCCTACAAGCTCCCCCGGGGTCCTTTCCTGTTACTATCTCAGTTTTTCTTGCCCCCCGCTTGGCTCCTCTCAGGAACTGCCTTGGGAGGTTGTTGCTAACTGAGGACTCGTTTTACCTATACTTACTTACGCCTGTAGGGTAGGTTCCGGGAGTCTGTCATTAGTGTAACTCGCAGAACTGAAGTTAAAGTTTCTGTCGGAGACCCGGTCTTCAGGTTGGTCCCCCCCCACTTGGTAACGTCGACAGTGGATTCGCTGGAGGGGTGCTCTGGCGTGAGGGAAGAGGAAAGAAAAAATTAAGAAAACCGCCCCTTGTGGATGGAGTTCAGGGCCCTTGCCGCATCGCCCGCCGCCCAAGACCCTGGGTGGGTTAGCCTTTCGCCGCCTTTTTTTCTATTACGACTTATCCTTTCCTTCATCAAGATCATATTAATTTCCCCCTTTAGAACCACTCTCCCTCATCTTCGACCAGACCAGACCGGATGCGCAGTCAATCAGTTTAACTAACTCTTTTGATGCATAAGAAACAGTCGATAGTGGAGGCGCAAGGCGTATATATCTTGGTCTAGCGACCTTGCATACGTACGTAGCAGATCATCAACCAGATACTGTACTTCCAGCCATACTACTTTACTTGGGATTCGGCTTAGGCTTAGGAAATCTGGGTCCTCCCTTTCTGTGGCTTATGCTGTGGCCCTGTTTCCGTTGGTCCTTTTTTCTTCCTTTTGATCCATAGACGAGGTACTAGTCTACCTGACTTTACGGCCACCCGCATCCTGCTTCGCCCAACCAAATTCAGATCCTACAACCCGAATTCCATTCCATCCTCCCTCATCCAATCCCATCCCCTCCCAAACCAGGTCAGCAAGGGCAGAGTCAGCCAGTCCAGTCGTCCCAACCCGGCAGTCGATCGGTCACCAGAGTTGGCCATTCTCCATCGGCCGATATCACCAACCAAACCAGCTGGCTTTATAACCTAGCTACTCCCTTCAAGGTTCCTTATCGACGGTCAGGCTTTCCGTAGGTTGGTCTCTGTGTGGATCGACTTATTCCTTAAGTCTAGATAGAACTCACGCGTTGCTGTGTTCTTGAGCTCTAAGTTTTTGCTTGTTCCTGGATTGCCGTACCCGCTGCAAGACACGGAACCTCTACCTCTCCAAACGCATTTGTCCCGCCTGGAGACCTCCCAGAGGCAGACACGTCTTGTCTCGTTCCGCCCTCGTCTGGTCTGTCGCTCGTTCGCATCAGTGTTGCTTGCGGCAGCACCATCAGGGATTACTCTCGTTCTGTCGAGAAGTTCAAACACTGTTTATATACAGGCGCATACCGTTTTGTTCACATTTCCCAGCGGAGCCAGCCATCGTCCTTTCTCCGCCGCTTTGCGGGAGCTGCAGGTTGCTGGTCCACCCCCCACCGCAGCTGCATCAGCCCTTGAACCGTCATCTCCATAAATCATGAATCAACCTTCACAACACGACATGTATTACGATTTCCCTACGACGGCGAACAGGTCCCCGGGATCGACAAGACAAGGTTATGCCACCGTAGGAATGATGAACCCGGCCTTAGGGAGTAACAGGCAAGTAAGGAGCCCTTTCGACGGTTTCGGTCAATACCCCTCGGAAGATCGAGTAAATGGCGCGTCGGGCCTCGACTCCATGTCTCGGTTCGATCGCGTTGGCGCCCCGAGTGCGATGCAGCCCAGTTATATGCTAGACAACAGCCAGACCTGGGGTTATAACGGTGGCGTCGCCACGATGAACGGTCCCCTTAATGGCAGCGGTAGGTTAGGCTCGCGGGCCGTAAACCGACGTGCTGCCCTGCCAGCGGTTAGTAATCCTGTCCCTCAACCCTTCTTTCAGCTTTCAATATGTCCTAGAGACGGGAATTGCTAACATATCTGTTCTCCTTTCAGACTTGGACCGACCAAGGTGGCATAGGTATGCCGTCGCTTCCCCAGATCTTCGATCCGAACATGGGCATGAATGGCGGCGATCACGATTTGTCTGTAATGGCCGGCCATGCTGCTGATTCGCGTGGAATGATGACAACTCCTGGTTCGGCGGATGCCGAACAACTTATCCCCACTGCGATCGTCATCAAGAATATCCAGTTCCAGTGCAGGAAGGAAGTCCTGCAGGGGCTTATGGCGACGATGAACTTGCCGCAACCTTATGCCTTCAACTACCACTTCGACAAAGGCGTATTTAGGGGACTGGCGTTCGCCAACTTCTCTACTCCCGAGGATACGGCTATCGTGATCCAGAAAATGAATGGCCTCGAAGTCATGGGTCGCAAGCTTCGGGTAGAGTACAAGAAGATGTTGCCTCAGGACGAGCGGGACCGAATCGACCGGGAAAAACGTGAGAAGCGTGGCCAGCTGGAGGAACAGCACCGAGCGCCCTTGCCAGTACACCAGCAGAATGCCCTTCAGGCTCTTGGTATTAGCGTCAATAAACAACCCAGCAACTCGCCTCTGCGTAAGTAGCTCTTTTGATGCTGTAACAAGCGACACCTCGCTTACCCATTCACAGGAGACGTCGACCTGAACGACCCGACCACCCTCGAATTCTATACCCAGCTTACGCTCTTCAAGAATGATCCGACCCGGGAGGTCCACATATTTTCCCCCGACATCTCACCCGAACAGCGCCGGCAGATTCACATTCTTGCGCATAATATGGGCCTTGAGCACCGCTCCGTTGGTGAAGCTGACCGAAGGCAGATCCAGATCATGAAGAGGCCCCAGAACTCGCCCCCTGTCCATGCTCAGACTCAGCTACCCAGTGTGTCTTGGGAGGACCACAGGCGCGGCCTTAGTCGTGCTGCGACGTTCGATTTCACGGAATCTCGGATTGGCTCCGGCGCCTACCACACCCTCGGCCGGCAGGGTCCTACGCTAGAGCTTCCTGGCAGTCCAGACAACGGCATCCCGAACAACTTGCGCGCCGCCAAGAGCTTCGCAGATTTGCGGACTCACAGCCCCAGTCCTGCACCGTCCGGCTCAAGCTACGCTGGTCTCGGTAACGGTCTTGGTGCTCGCTACCAGGATTTTTCCCAGAGCGCCTTGACTACGCCCCCTAACTTGACTCCCACGTCGGCTCAGAACGCGGCGTCCAGCACTGATGCGCTCTTGGCCGGGAGCATGGGTTCTATGAATCTCGGTTTCGATCCGAACGGCTCACACATGCGGTCCAGGGAGACTCCCGGCGCTATTGGGAGCCAACGGCCTGGTGCGAACGGTACTGCGAACCGCAGCGTTCCTGAGAGGCAGCCACGTGGTCCTGAATGGGGTGATGCCAGCCAGGGGTTCACTGGGCGCACTCGAGGTCACATGCCGAGAGGAAGTGGTGAGTCTATTTTCACCGTTGAGAAAAGGGTTTCCGCTCACTTGTGTCCCCATTAGACTCTTCAGATGCGGGTCGCAGCTCCGGGAACTCGCGATACCATTGACATCGCAACCCTCATCTGAGTTACACGGAACGAGCCCAGAAACTCCCTGCCTTAATACCATGCAATGAGAAATGATTCACGACATAGATCAGCCCGCCTTCACTGTGCCAACACCATATAACCCATTTGCTGGCGAGGTCTATTGTGATGATTCAACTATTCACACGACAAACGATTTTCCCCCTTACGGCCGACAATATCTTAATACAACGTTGTAATCCTATACTAGTTCTGGATTGTGTTTTTGGATCTTGATTTCTTTTTCTTTTTTTCCCTCGGCCTCCTTGCTCTGGGGGAACTTCCTACAATGCGGATTGGATTTTCGAAGGACTCGGGGCCCGGCAAACTCCCAGACAAGGGGATGTCACATTCCATCAGTGCTCGAATGATCCAACACCCTGATGATGATGGCCACGCTACAAGTCTCGAAAAATATAATACCTCTGGATAAACTCTACAGTAGCTCATGGGCGACCATTCATGGCATCACGAACCAAATCTTATACCCTCTGGGGATCGCTGGACCTCCGCTGCTTCGTACTCTGGAAGCTCCGAGTTCAAAACCCTCCCCATCACGATGGTACGCTGTTATGACGCATATGCACATCACTAGATGGCAACGCGACATTAGCTGGCTGGCTGGTGAAGGGATACCATATCTCCCTACTAATCACTGGTCTGTTTCTGCGATAGACCGGTACCTTTTGGGTACGTGCCTCGGACCAGCCGGGCTAATGTGCAGTTGGACACGAAGAACGACACGACGAAGATGAAGACGAAGATGAAGAACACTGCGGTGCTTGTGTTATGGTTTGCGGCTCGAAAGAAGATTCTCGCTGAAATGGCGCAGAAGAAACAGTATGTGGTTTCGGAGGATGATGTGAGACTGGTTGAATTGACTGATTGCAAATGATTGTTATGGAATTATGTTTGATTTGCCGCGCCGTCTCTTCCCTCCGTTGCCGGACGCCTACACCACCCCTCTAACGTTCGACTCCGCAATTGGGGACCACATTGGCTTTTCTACCGGCAACTCCATCTCTCTGCGCGTCCTCTACGTCGTGGGTTGCATTTTCAACAGGCGGTGGTGGCGGCGGCGGCGTTATTCCGGCTTAAAGGGAATCTCTGATTTGTCTCGAAATTACTGGCATTTAAAGTGGGTATATCCAGGAGGAGGTGATGAACGCTCGCTTAGTCTAGGGTCTGCATTCCGCAGCGCTGCAGTCCATCTGCACGCCAAATCGAAAATCATCTAATCGTTCTCAGCCCTATTTAACGCCCTCGCCCCTTTCGTAGTCATAGAATTGATCGTGGGCAGTAATTAATTACATCAGGGTGATTGATCACCAAACTAGTAATTAGGAGCTCGACTAGCCTTCAAGGACGGTCTGGGACTTCCAAAGGTTGCAAGTATGCGATGAAGCTCGTTTCGTGGTGGCTCTCTTCATCTATGTGTTTGGGTCTGCCTGAAATTCTGCTGCTTGAGGCCCATAGACCTTGGGCATTGTTATTTAATGCGTCGAATTAGCTAGCCGCTACTGGTTTGCACTGCGCGCCCTAGCTACAACCTGCAACCCCTATAATTGGACGATCTAGCTCTAGAGATTGACTCGCCCCATATTTGACTCTTATTTAGTATAACTAAGGGAATGGGTCATCATGTTTCTTTTACCTGTTCCCAGCTTATTCGCATACCTACCTATCTACCTCTACCTACCTACATACGTACCCGCCCACTAACCCACCTGGTCACCTTTCTGCCACCCTGTTAGAGCTCCAGGGCGACGGTGTTGATGTGAGGCTTTGATAATTAATTGCGTGTAGCTAGATACTTACCGCTATATGCTACGAGTTTCGAAGAATTCTCGGTACGGCGTGCGTATACATAGCAGAAACATTTTCTGGGACGTGATATTGTAGCATGCCAGTCTGCCAGTCAATCTAGATTGACCTTACTTCTAACGTCATGGCATGGAACAACCAAACCCGGTGAGATCTTATTCAGCGAACGGCTCAACCAGTGCCGAGTCCTGGGCTCTGCATTGCGTAGCGATAAAGAATGCACTACTCTTTGTGATCACCAGCAAAGACAGGTCGTACTATCATTGCTTACGGGGTGTTCTGGAGTAATCTAGCGCTAGTCAACATGCCGTCTGGAACCAGAGTTGTCTCTCAGAGACGCGCTTACAAATCAATCCCGATGGCTTGGTGCTCCAGGAGGCGCTGGACATCGTCGAGGAGCTTGGGATTGTGAAGCACATCTTCCAAGAGCAATTGCAGACAGTGAAAGACTTCGAACGGTACTTGGAGTGGCCTGAGGACGAACAAAACCACGACCAAGGGGCCACGGAGAGGTTCCAGAAGCTGCTCATTACAAGAGCGATATACGATTGACAGTCCGAATGCAAGAGAAGGAGACAGACGCATCATGATCCGTTCGAAGGGGCAAAGCAGCTGTACCCTTAGAGCTGGTTGCAAGCCGAAAAGCGGGAATACATGATCTCGAGGAGCCGGCTGTCCGAACTTCTGAGAGTCTATTCCGAATCGATATTTTACTGAGCTTGGCTAATTGAGCTATGGATCGGAGGTTTACTTGGCCTTAACCAGCAACAGGCCTCTATTGTGGAGGCTAAGGCAGCTCTGTGGAAGAGCCGACGAGACTGTCGAGCAGGGTGGGAACGTCGTGGCTTTTACCATCGTGACCATATTCTTCGCATGTTTAGTATCCCGCTGCTGGAGCCCTATCACCGACTCCTCTGCTACGTAGCTTCCTCTAAGCTTTTTTGCCGCTTTCCTCGGCGTGAACAATGGGGAAATTAATGATGCCCCATGAATGACCCTTAATCAACAGATAATTTGGACGTGTGGGCAATCTCACTAAGAGGGGAATTCACACATTACTCGATGTGAGACCCTGCATCACGCACTGAAGCATATAACTAAAGAAGAAGTGTATTGAAGGTTGCATGACCTCTAGAAGGTCTTCTACAGAAAGTAAGGGTGGTAAGCCCTCCTTAAATACACGTAGATACAGCTGTAGCCGAAAGAAAAGGAAACACTAGGTGTATGAAGTTATCCCCCTTTGAATAGCTGATCAAACGGAGCCAAGGCGTAGTTGTATGATCGACCTCAACTGGGTCTGACACACCCCCCCAGCTGTTAGGAACTAATAGCTGAAGCTTTCACGACCCCGAAAAACTTCCCAAAAAGGAAATACCGTGGTGGTTAGCCTTAAAAAAGCAACAGGAAAAAAGATGCATAAAGGGAAAAAGGGAGTTAGGCATCTCGAGTAACTCGGCAAGTTACTCGAGATGCGAGAACTTCTGATTAGATTCGAACCCATGTTTTCAGGTGTTAGGACCTGACGTCATACCGCTAAACCACAGAAGCTTTATTGGAAAGTTCTCTCGCTGACCCTACCTTTAAGGTCGTCTAGGGATGGGAATGAAAATAACTGTGAAGGAAAGAACGATAGGAGTAAAACGGGAAGGTCAGCCCTCCGTTGCTGGGTAACGCTAGGGATAAATCAACGCTTCCTAGGCTTCCTTAAGCTTTGAAGCAACGTCCCTAAGGTTTAGTAACCGAACAAACTGCTGATGCTGTTGCAGCTTTAAGGGCTTAGTAAGCCCGTTAGCCACCATGGCGTTAATGGGTATCCATTCGATCTTCATCCTTCCTGCTGCGTGGACTTCGCGAAGCCAGTAATTATGTATATTAACGTGCTTTAGTTTCGTGATTAGGCGTACGGTTTCTTCAGTGACTAGCCGTATCGTCTGCTTATTGTCTACTTGGATGATTAGGTCCTTGTCTAGTTCTAGCCCAATAGCCTTGAATAGCCTTAGCATGAAGAAGGCTTCCTTGACGGTCTGTGACAGGGCTAAAAGCTCTGCCTCCGTGCTTAAGGTGGTGACTGTATCCTGCTTGTTGGCTCTCCATACGATAGGGCTACCGAAAAGTAACAATACGAATCCCTGGGAGCTCCTCCGGTTAGGGTTGTCTGCGAAGGAAGCGTTACTCGCGCAAATGAACGCTTGTACGTTGGGATCTTTGTCACCTCCGAATTCCAGGGCTAGGGTACGTGTGGAATGAGCGTGAAGAATAGCCTCGTCAACGGCGTCTAGATGCGTTGAGCTAGGGTTCTTGCAGTAACGCGATAAATGGGAAGCAGCCTCAGCTAGGTCCGGACGAGTATTGATCGCTCCATATAGCA